>CM018680.1:56008087-56608087 GCA_009363875.1 Mikania micrantha | reverse complement strand
TCAACTTCACTTCCACCTCATTCTCAGCTGCTTATCTCAATAATCAATGGCGTTTTCGTCTTCATCTTTCAATTCACACACACCCACACAATCAATTTCCGCTGTTTCAACCTCCATCCGATCCGCAAAAGCTCGTGTTTTCGCAACTTCAAACACAACGAAATCATCGTATTATAACATCAATAGTAATAGTAATAATAATTCTTTGTCATCGTCGTGTTTGTATGAGGTGCTTGGGGTTGGTGTAGGTGCTGACACCGTGCAGGTGAAGGCAGCGTATCGTAAACTGGTTAGAGTGTTGCATCCTGACGTTGGAAGTTGTGGATCATCAGCGGATGAGTTTATGAAAGTGCATTCGGCTTATACGACGCTTATGGATCCTGAAAAACGAGCGGCTTATGATCAGGGTCTGGTCCAGAGGGGTAATGTGGTTTTGTCGTCGACCATGGGTTCTGATGGCGGCTACCGGTCGCGAAGATGGGAGACGGACCAGTGTTGGTAGAAGTTGGTCTTTGTAGTTGGATAGATGTTCTAGAAATATATGTTGTTTCTTTCTACATATTTCGTTAATTTCTAGTTATTTTTGCAATTTAGGACTCTCTTGGTTCGAATTATAATTATCATTAATCCTTTTGAAAAAAAAAAAAAATACTGAATGGGATTATGATGTTGATTTTATAAGTGTTATTAATCCTTTTGCATAAATAATTCTATATGATAATAAATCCATCAATTATATCCTATTGTTGTGTGTATATATATAACGACCTTTGATACTATATTAATTATGCATGTTTCTCAACTTTTATTTTATTTTATTTTTTATCTCTTTTGGATTTTTTTTAATATTTTAGTTTAACTATTTTTTTTATCAACACATTGTTTATTGTTAAGACTACGATCTATTTGAATTTTAGTAAAAATCAGTCTGCATCCCGCCATTAATTGGACACGATTTTGCAACCCTTTGTTCTTGTTTTTTGTTGTTTACTCTTCGATATATTATAACACATTAACACTTACCAAAGGGCCTTTCATCTAGCAGTATCTTAGTGTTTGATAGACTTGTACAAAAAACCGGTTTGGGAACCCAAACCGGTTTATAAACTGGTCCACTAAAGATTAAAAACCGGTTTCAGCCAACCGGTCCAAACCGTTGGTTTGACACCGGTTCTAGTTTTTACCATTAAAACCAGTTCCTAAACCGAGCCGAACCGGCCAGTTCTGTTCAAAAACCGTTTTTCCAGACCTATTTGGAAACCGATTTCCCAAACACTGTTTGATAATGCTTTATTTTTTAAAAAATAGTGGAGGTTTAATCCTTATATATGATAGCTAGAGTGCTAGACAAATGAGTTTAGTTTAAAAGTATAATTAGAGACTTTGTTAATTGTCTTCCAAATAAAAAAATAATAATTATAACACTTGCAAAAATAAAATGTAACAAAAATTAAACCCTCACTTTGAAGTTTCAAGTTTCAAACTGTTATATGAACGAATACACTTAGCTTCCCAATTAAGCTCTAGTCCCAATCTTATCAATTGTCAAATTGACTAAATTGCTTGGTTTTTTTTTTTTTTTTTTTTTTTTTATTTTTTTATCAAGTTTAAATGGTTGTATCAGTTTAAACAGTGAATGAATACTCATTGTAGAAAAGTGAATCAATATATATGCATGTAACATTGTAACCTTTTACACATTCTATATGGATGATGGATCATACGTGAATCAATTGCACGTACAGAATTTTATATATATATATATACACACACATATATATATATATAGGGGATGGTTCAAAAGAAAACTCCTCATTTTTTAGAAAACTAAGAAACTCCTACTAACCAATCAATTTAAAAAAAAATCATGGTTTTTATTATTAGCTTAGAAATGTTATAAACAATTTTTTTTAATAAAAATATGTAGATCACGAAGTTACGTATATGCAAAAGTTACATATATGTAACTTATATATGTAGTTTACAAGTTACATACATGTAATCAATGAGATACATATATGTAATAACATGACTTACATATATATTTTTATTTTTTTTCTTTTTATTAACAAATATAACCTTATAATAAAACAAAATGTAAAACAAAAAACGAAATTGATTGATAACAATTGTGATTAGTTTTCTTAGTTTTCTCCAAAATGGTGGTTTTCTTAGAAACCCTCCCCTGTATGTGTGTATATATAAATATAAAGCTTTTACAAATTGTAATGATACATGTACAAAAAGGGAAAACTAATACATGTGCAAAATTTTGAACGCATGTGAATTTACTTCTTCATGTAAAAGAACAAAAAATTGTATTTTAGTAATAATGATATTCAACAAAAAAAACAACGATTTGGATTGTTCTTGTTAGGTTATTGATCTAAAATGGGTTTTCATTCAATCTATCCCATATATATAGGAAATAGATAATTTGAAAACCATGTTACAATAAGAAAACCTTGAAAACTATAATGTGGACCTTTTATTTAAAAAATGATTGGTTGAGATTGAAAGTTAATTTTTGTTAGAATTAAGAGATGCTTTAATGGTTCAAAAAGATACAAAGGATAGAAACGTAAATTCCAACCAAGTATAAAAGGTACGGAAGGTACAAAATGTGTAATTATGTACTTGTCACATCGGTTAAAACACTTTAAAAATTCCTTGAAACTGATTCTACAAATGTAACATCTATGTAACATAAGTGTAAATACGACGCATAACATACATTTCGAACACATTTAAAAACCTTCTGCTAACAAAATAAAAAGACAGCTTCTATGAAAGCATAACAAAAGAAAACTCAATCAAAAGAACAAACACCCTAGATGTTTTTTTAAAACACAATTAACATTAATAAAAAACGAAAAACACATGATATTCCCTACTTTGCGACATTCACGTTAGCGAAATCGAAACTCTTTTTCTTGCAATTACATAAATCATGCCCAGTAACATATTTCTGACATTGTACGACAATTCCTATGTGTCTTATGAGACTTCTCGACTTTTTTTTCTAGCCCGTATCAAACGATGTGTCTTCTCACAAACTTTGTTACAAATGCCTTGAGGGTAGGAAATCTTTCATCCATCATTTAACAATATACTCAACAGGGATCCGAACTATTTTATTAACCGTAAAAACACAGAATACATGCCGACAAAGGAACCCGATTCGAGTGAGATTGCGACAAGAACATTCAAACTTTTTCGTCTGTAGTCCGACTGTAAAACATTAATTTGTAAAGTATGTAACACAGTTGTAATATGTAAAACATATGTAAGGTGTTATTATGTAAAACATTAACAACTAAGTTGTAATTTGTAATGTGTGTTGCAATAAATGAATCAAGCAAACTAAGTTGTTAATATGTAAAATATTAATTTGTAACGTAACATAGTTGTAACATGTAAAAACAACATCAATCTATATGCAAAACATAGTTATTCCTAGTTAAAGCTATCTAAGTTGTTATACGTAACACCTTGTGTAACGAACGTAGTTTGTCCGTAAAACATACGTAATATAGTAAAACAAAGATTGTTGTTCACACGTAACACCTTTGTAACATAGGTGCATTTACTGTGTAACAATTCATGAACCTGAAAAACATTGACAACATCGTTATCTTTGTTATGATGCATTACCGAATAATAAATATTCTCATCGACACGATCAGTGTGAGAAACATAACAAAACAACTTTCCCTATGAGCTATTGTAAGACCTATACGATTGAGTGTCATATGATGAATAAATTGTTTAGTGGAGAATGACAACTCGCGACCTGTATTGGTGAAGTCACGATTATAAGGCTCAACAAGAGGATGGTTGTAACATCTACGAAATTTGTAATAAACGTTTATATTCAATAATAGAATTATAACGCCATTTGGGGAAATTTCTTACACAAACACACATATATAAATAAATGAAAAGATAACTAAATAAACATATAATACATATGTATGTATGGGAAATTACTTATAATTATTCAATTTAAAATATTGCAAACAAAAACAAGTTATTAAAGTTTATAATAAATATTATAAGATTTAGAATTTTATTAAATAAAATAAACAAATAAAATTTTAATTATAAAATTTTAACAAAAATCTATGTGAAGAAAAAAATACATATAAATATATATCCTAATTACAAACTTTATTCATAGTAAAATTTTAAATAAATAATATAAACAAAGATGTTTTAAAATTTTATATAAACATTAAAATAAAGTTTTTATAAAAATATAATTAATTAGTATTGATTATGGAGTTTAAATAAAAAGTAAACAATTTATAAAAATTAAAAACAATGTTTAATAAAGGTTTAGGGTGAAAAGTGGCAACAATTGAAACTACATTTTAAAAGAAACAAGGGAGGACTAAAGGTGACAAATTCCATAGTTCCCCCTTCCCTACCCGGTTTCTATTTCAGCCGACCCAAATGCCCATTCTCGACCCAATAGCGACCTGAATTCAAAATCATTCAAATCTTCGTGATTACAGCTAATCAAAGTTGTTTTTGGCATGGATTTGAAGGGCGTAATTGATTTAAATCAATAATTAATACTGATTACAGCTCACGAACGCACTAAATCATTTCCAAACTAAGAACAACGATCGGTTAAATTGAATGCTATGAAATCGAGTATAAAAACTAAATTAAACGCACACGAATGTTCCTTTTCTTCCGTCGAAACTTTCTGGGCACACAAAACGACCTTACAAGCAATTTGAAGCAAGAAATCGAAGGCTCCAAGTTGCGGTTCGATCGGTTGCTTCCTCTCAGTTGAAATCAATCAAAAAGCAAGTAAAGGTAGGTGTTCTTTACACCCTTGTAATCGTGTTACAGTGGGGAATAATAGCCCCATGAATTCCCAATCGATCGGAATCACACAAGAGAATTTGATGATTCTTGGATTAGGGTTTCGTTGTTCTTATTTCTGAATTGGGTAATTTGTTTCAATAGATATTAAATTTATTAAATGGCATTCTTGATCGTTGCTTTGGTTGTTAGCCTACCGGTTAAACACATTCAGGTTGGGAGCTGTGGTCACGATTTTGAATCTCACCCGGGTTAAAACCGGTTTTTGCCCCATCTTTTTATTTAAAACCTATTTTTAAACTCTAATTTCATAGAAAATATTTTTTATAAAAAAATATTAATCTGTAAAAATATATATATTATGTATAAAAAATGTGTGTTATGTAATTAATTTTTAAATAAATGATTAATAATTATAACTCTTTATTTCATTTATTTATTTATTTATTCTTACTTGTTTATTCATTTACATAATAGTAATAATAAAATAACTTAATAAGTTTTATAAATCTACATAAATAAATAAATAGGTTTTATAAATTTATTTATTTAAAACTATTTATCTCATTTATCTCATTTATTTATTTATTTATTCCTACTTATTTATTTATTCTTACTTATTTATAAATGTTATAAACATAATATTTACATATGTTCTAATCATAATATGTGATTAATTTTTAATTAATCATAAACTTTAAAAAAATTAAAAGTTTGCATCTAAATAAGTTATTTTCTTATAAATCACGAGAAATTAATAAATAGAATAATTGATTGATAAAATTATTTTAACTAGTTATTTAATAATTAGTGAAATAAGAACTTTTATATGTTTTGTTTAAACATACAACAATTAAATTCTAAACTTTTAAATAAATTCTAAAATTATTTTAACTAGTTATTTAATAATTAGTGAAAAATCAACATTTGTAATTTTAAACATTTTATAGCATCATTACTATTTTCATTTAAATCATAACAAATCTAATTGTGTTTATTCAAAACAAATCAAACCCGTTGATCCATTTTGAACTTAGAAAATCCATAGAAAGCCATAGATATGTTAACATATGCCTAATGAATTACATAGGTGGACTTTGAATTTGTTGGACATATTTGAGCTATATTTGACAATCATTGCAAAGACTAGCTTATACATTGAGGTGAGACTTCATAGCCCCTCTTTTACTATTTTTGATTTAGGGGTGAAACATGTAACTCATTTATTTCATTTATATGTGAACTTAGCTAATGGCCTTTTAGTTAGTGAACTTTAGCTAAGCATAGGCATTGATCACATTCATTTTAGTGACTATGATAGATCTATTGGACCGACCATCCCACTGTTGTTTGATTTACCCTTCGGGGGAGGCCCGCGGTGATAGTTTACTATTTAAGCATTTTAGTAATGCTAAACATAGTTCAAACATCATTTGTTAGCATTGTAACAACCTAAAAATTTTGTAACCTTATTAATAAACGTGCGAAATTTTGGGAACCGTTTATGTCCAAAATTCATATAAACGTTCGTAAAGTAATTATGATCAAAAGGATATAAACGATAAAAATATCCGATAATGTATGGACACGTTATAAAGGCTATTAATAACGTGCAAAATTTCTGTGACCGTTTGGGTTCGAAATTTTTATGAACAATCCTGAAGTAATTACGATCACATTAATATAAGCGAGACTGTTATACGATAAAGTATGAACAAGATATAAGCTCATGAATATTAAAAATATGTGAGCAAAGTAGAATGAGGTTTTAAAAATAGGACCCTAAAGTGCAAGGGCCCTAAGTGTAAATTCTAAATTAATTTATAACTTCTTATAGTGAGGGTCAACTGTCACACCCCCAATTTTCAACTAACGGAATCATACCGTTTGGGACGTGACAAACCAGGATCTCAGATCATTAGACATAACGAAGACCTCTATATGATTTTCAAAACATACATTGGTTTAAAACTGTAACATCAAAGTTCTATGTTGCGGAAGCGTTTTTAAAACAAAACAAACATAATAGTTTGAAAACTGAAAATTTCAAAACAAAATCCCAAAAGTTCAAATCCAAATAACAGAAATGTAAAATCATGCATGCGACTCGATCTCCTAGCCCATGCTTGCTTTCTTGTGTACCTTAGCGTCCTGAGAAAACATGTAAATCAAGTCAACACAAAGGTTGGTGCATTACACAGGTTTAAGCATTCACAAATGTTTGAAGCAACAGTTTGAACAAAATGTTTGCAGATAACATAATCACACATGCATAGTCATGATAGCTAGTCATTTATACTATTTACATAAGTGGTCGACACCGAAGCTGACTGTTGCATGCTATCGCATGTTTTGCCTTGCCACTATTGTCTAGCACAAACAATAGAAATGTGAATTGGCTAGTCAAACACTTGCGTAGATCCCATCTACCAAGTGAGGTTTGTCAAACCTAATAGATCTATTTCCAACTACCACGCTTTGCACTACGGCAAACTACACGGTTCGAAATGTAAGGACTTGTAATGCTATGTTTGCACACAATGTAAACAGCTAACTCATGCAAGTGATATGTATCTAAAAGTGTTTGTTGCACATGTTTTCTCCCCCAAAACAGTTAAAATAAGAAAGGGGCCATGTACGCACCTTTGATAGTGAGCAGAATGATCAAACACGTGAACTCGCGTATAAAGTCCTCTTAGGAAGAACCTGTGTTTTAACAATAACTTAATGTTATTCGGAATGTCGTTTTATGCTTGAAATCACATACGTGTCAACACATGTATGTTAGGGTGTTAGGAATATGCATACGTATATACGCGTGCCTTTGAAATCGTTTAAATAAAACCCTATATGATTTTATTTAAATAAACGTAATTATACGCTATTTCGTTTTCGATCTAAAATGTAAATTTTATTATTCTAATACGTTCAGGATTCCGTTACGGTTCCAACGCAATTTGAACGGATCAAATCGGAGTTAAAATGAACAAGATATGACCAAAATATTAAAATTAGTTTCAAAATCAAAAACCAGTGGAGCCCCGGGTTCGAACCCGTGACCCTCCACTCCCAACACATGCATCCTACCACTCCGGCCCGCTAGGGTTTCGCATTAGACTTCACAGATTAATTGTTATAAACATCTATTAGCCAGTTTCCCCCTTGTTTGACTTCCGAACCAATTTGGTTCCAATTGACCCACGACTTCAACCCGATCGAACCCATAACCATGGGGCTTTGGCTCGGGGAACCCAACCGAGTTCAACCATGCATCCAATTTGATAAATCCTCAACTTAAATCATTGAAACCCGATTGTTCTTAGTTTCGAACATGTATACTAGAACTTACAATTCAATTTGTTTAGTTTTGATTACACTAATCAGAAAAATCATAAAGCTTTCATTACAAATGATATTTCGAAGCTATCAATAACCTCTAATTGTATTATCATACTCGTTTCTGTCCAGAACCCAAAATCATTGTATACAATGAACCCTAATAGTAGAAATCATTTAATTCATTGATGTAACATCGAATTGATATGAGATTATCACTATTCGGAGTTCTCTGAAACTCCCTACACCAATCAATTTGAATCTTAAACCCATCTCGATCCAATCCCCTAACTCGTTTTTATCATAAAACCCTAGATTTGAAATCATTCAAACCATTGTTGTTTCCTGAAATTAACTTAGGCTTATTCTTGATCGGATCCTTCTGAAACTATCTATACAATTTAATTTCGTTTTTAAACTCATTTGATACGAAACCCCCAAATAGGTTTCCATCAAGAACCCTAGAACTCGACTCCCACTAATTCGATATAATTGACTAAAATCATCATGGGTTTTTCATTTAAAATGATGTTGCGAAACTGCTTATGTAGTTTGATTTGATATTAGAATTCGTTCAGATAGAAACCCCCAAAACGTGTTCTAGGATGAACCCTAAAACTAGAAATCGTATCATTCGATGTTGAAAGCCAAAATTCACATATGGAAACTCTTAATCGGCCATTTCAGAGTTTGTAAGAGTCAACACTTACTTGTTTTGATGCCCAATTGAGGTATCTCAACTTTTAGGTGGGTATTCGGCCGGCTCACGATCAAACTCTTCGATCAACAGCTCCTACGACGCAATTGTGATATGCAAAGCACTCTAAGAATGTCGACTAAGGGTTTGGAAGTTTCAATTGTGTGTTTTGTGATCGAATTACACGAGTTTAGAAATGAACGACTTCGGTTTCGAGTTCTTGTGACCGTTTTCAATCAATTCGCTAATGATTCGATCCCATAACGTATAAAAACTGTTAATAATCATAATTGTGATGATTATGAAGGTGCAATTTCAGTTACAACTTGAGTTTAATGCAAATTCCGAATTTTCCTTTAACCTTTGATCGAATTTTGACTTTCTAAAGTCAAAATCTTACTTTTTGTTTGATTTCTACAATATACCTTGTATGTTACATGCTTATAACCATAATAGTGTAATCTAGGATAGTTAAATTCACTATAATTGATTATTGAAAGTGGTTTCAATTTCTAATTAAATCCATAACTCAAATTTTGACTATGGAAGTCAAAATTAGAAACTTTAGGCTAACCACAATATAATTCTTATATAATAATCAATCTTTGATAGTTTCCAGTTAACTGAGTTAACCCGAAAAGTCGGATTGTCACATCAACAAATTTCAATTATGTCAGATTGAGATTTGTGGCCTAAAATGCATTACGTAGTCTGGAAAAAAATTCGAAGGAACTGAAGTTATCCACGGCAACTCTTTTAGATAAGTTTGAGCATATATACTGCAGATTGTATTCTCAAGCTCTCGTTTAGAAATTTTTTCATCAACTTCTGTGTGTTACGAGCAAAGAAAAATCAAGAAGAATAGATCAATCGTTAAGGTATGTGTTCATGATCCTCATCTCGTGTTAGTTTAGTCTTGATGGATTAAAGAGACCAACACCATGTTTAGATAGGGTTCTGGTTTTGTATGGTGAACATTAACTAGATTTGGTTGGAGCCCAATTACATCTAGATAATGATCAAGTTTTCTTGAGTTTTATGAGGATATAATATGCATGTGCTTTCGGTTTCCTTAAATCCATGTTATTATACAGTAAGTTTAGCAACGCCCTAAGATGAATTAATTAAATAAGAGAATACGCTTATCTAAGCCGAGCAAATATGTAATCTTTAAGCATAACAAGATTGTAGAGATAAAAATGGTCAAAATGAGTGTAAGCAAAATTTTGAAATAAAGCTCCGAATGAAAGTTATGACATGCCGAAGTTTTGAGCGGTCATCGTAAATTTTCATAATAAGGTTATAATCATGATAATATATTCATATTAATAGGATATCATTCTGAAGTAAAAAGTAAGGAAAGAAGAAAGGCTAGCAAATTGGGCTTTACTAAGCTCAGGTGAGTTCTTCGTAGCCCTATTTTAAATGTTTTATCATTTTGGGCCGGTATGCATGTTATGAAACTATTTTGTGAAAATGATTTTAACCCAAATTTGGTCAGGTAAAGAATGATTTAAGTCTCAACTGTGGTTGAGAGGTAAATGATTTTTCAAAGTCTCGGCCGAGGTCGAGCAGAAAATGTGATTTTGAAGTATCGGCTGCGGTTGGGCAAAAGTTGAGCACTGCGGTGTAGAGAACTGTTTATGATTACGATGGTTTAAATGATTTAAACCATGTTATGTATGAATGAATGATGTTATGGAAATGAATGAGATATGTAAAGTAATGTTATGTGAATGATTGTTATGTAAAGAAGTCTTGTACCGGTATGAGCTGTCAACTTCGGGTTGATAGTTAAAGAGTCTTGTGGAAACACAAGCTTGTCGACTGTGTGTCTCCAGTTGAGGAAGTCTTATACATGTATGAGCATGTCAACTTCGGGTTGGCAGTTGAGGTGTCTTGTATTTATACAAGCCTGTCGACTTCGGGTCGTCAGTTGCGGTGTCTTGTGCTGCACAAGCCTGTTGACTTCGGGTCAACAGTTGAGGCTAATTTTCTGCATAAGGTGATTGATGTTATGATGATGTGTATGAAATGTATTACGTTATGATGACATGTATGTTACGTATTTTAATTATGTTATGTGATGATATGAATGGATAAAGATTTGTTTAAAAATATAACTTAGAACTCACCAGCATAAAGCTGACTTGTTTTACATGCATATCAGGTTGAATAATTTGAGAAAGGAAAACAGGATGGCTCGTGGCATATATTGAGGACCACCCTGGCATAGACCGGCTACATTATATAACTATTAGAAGTGTGGGCTACGTTCCAACGTTTGTTAAGTATGTGTATATTATTTTATGTCATCACCTTAAATTCCGGCGCTATAGTAATGTAATTATGGTTTAAGGACTATGTGTTTGATGTTTTGCCAACCGAGGGGACTCCCGGGACTCGGGGCCTCTCAAACATTGATAATCTGCTTTACTTGCTAGTTCTTTCTTGACTGAGTTCATTATGCTTAGAGTTCACATAAATCATTACGTATAACATTTTATTTGAACCTTTTGGGTGTGAGTGACAAAACCTATGAAACTCACCCCTCTTGGAGTTAACAATTGATTTTAACATGTTTCAGGTGGAAATGGAAACAAGCATTCTTTTGAGCTTGAACTTAGTTTTTATTTGTTTGAAATATGTATTTGAATTGAATTTGAATTTAAAATGATGTAATAGTTAAGTTTGAATTTGACTTTGTAATGAATGATTGATTTAATTGCATTGAATGATTATCTTTGATTAGTTACAACTTTATACCCTAAGCTATGAACAATCTACACTTCGTGTCACCCCGATGTTTCCGTCATAGGTCGGGGTGTTACAATGTGTGAGGCCCTGAAACCGGGCACCTCACAAAGGTTGGTTTCATCATAACACATAGCTCTTAAACTAAAAACTTTCATAATCATGCAGCGGAAATGTAAACATAGTTTGATAAACAGAAATCAATAAGGAGTCTGTATTAAAAACATATCGGATTTGCCAAAACCAACGGATTGTCTGAGTTGATGCCTGAGCTCCATGCCTTCTCTTATCATAGCTTTAACCTGACATACATGCTAAATCAAGTCAGCTTACACTTGTGAGTTCTAGTTTTCATAAAATATCGTAAACATTTTGTTAAGTTAAAACATGTTTAACATAAACCATCATTTCGTTCACATATTCCACATCGTTGTCACATAAACATCCTAATCATCATCATCATACAACCACTGTAACAGTGGGCTTATGCCGGCACAAGACTCCATAACAGTTGATCTGACCCGCCAAAGCGTTCTACAGATCCATACTTACCCAGTAACAAGTACTGGAGCAACCATACTTACCCCATACGAATATGGGAGCAACGTCATACTTACCCCGTAACGAGTACGGGAGCAACCATACTTACCCAGCAACAAGTACTGGAGCATCCGTACTTACCCAGTAACAAGTACTGGAGCATCCATACTTACCCAGTAACAAGTACTGGAGCAACCATACTTACCCAGTAACAATTACTGGAGCAAACATACTTACCCCATACGAATATGGGAGCAACCATCATAACATGATACATTAGCTCCATATCATCATTCAGCATAACATCGTAACATTATCCTAATAACATAGGATTTCTCATAACAGGTTATGCTAGTATCATGTCATCATAACATCCTGGCATCATACACATGTCATGCTAGCAGCACATCATCATATCATTCATCATGGCATCATAAACACATTATGCTAGCATATATTCGTCATAGCATCATACTTTCATCATAGCCTGCCTAGGATGTCATTATAACATACAGTTGTAATTATCGTCATAGCATGTTATCATTCAGTTTATCATCCTAACATACTAACATGCATTCATCATAGTTAGCATACTTTCATGCATAAATCATGCTAACACATAACCATGCATATATAGTCAGGGCATATCATCATTCATCCGTCATCATCATAAGCACATAACATCATAGACATAAAAATAAGCATGTACGCCAGCCCAAAATATTAAACATAAAATAGGGCGTCTAGAACTCACCTGATAATGGCTCCTTGTCTTCTTAACTGAACTCCTCAGCTAAGACTTGGGAACCTACATCATTTACATCGTCTCATTACATTACATTCCTAGACTTAGGATTTATTCTAAGTCCTTATAGCTATCTTAACTTGTTCCCAGTATACGAAAACCCTCATGCTCTCGAACTGGCTGAGTATTCGAACCCCTGGTATACGAAATCATAGGGTTCACGAAATAATTAATGTACTCGAAACCATCATGTGTATTCGAAATAACCCTTGTACTCGAAATAGCCCTTGTACTCGAAATACTAATGTACACGAATTCCCTACTCGAAATGGTATACTCGAAATGGTATACTCGAAATGGTGATTTCGAGCATTCCCCTAGGCCTATTTCGAATACTCATCTTTTTGTCGTAATTCATCTCGGTAATTTATCTAAGATCATGGGGAGCTAGTTATAGGTTTCTTATGTTGTTACCAACTCCTTAGAACCCCAAAGCCCCGAACTTTATGTATAAAGGTGTGAGCTTTATGCATCAAGTGTGAGCTTTATGCATGAGTTCACTTCTGTATAAAAATCCTAACTTTTTAGTTTAGAACACTTACTTGATGGTAGGTGATCCCTCCTGTAGATTCCCGTGCGTTTCCTCCTTCGTTTGATCGATCAAAAGCTCGATTCTTGAAGTTCTCGAAATATGCTTCATGTACTCGAGGGAGAGAATGAGCTTCCAGCCAAGGGTTGGCACATTTCCCAAGGCACTCCTATTTATAGGCAGTGTCCTTGTACTCGAAAACTGGGATTTCGACTTCAATACTTTCGAGAACATGTGTACCCGAAATTGAGTTCGAGTACATGTTTTTGGGTCTTAACTTGTTTTATTCTTTCGTATTTTTCCCTACACGTATATTATTCATCGCGCATGTGTAAATTCAAATAACTTGTATTTAGAAAATTTGGGATGTTACACAATGGTTGTGTCACTCAACAAACTTGTATATAACAAAACTAGATGTGGCTTCTAGTACTTGAACAAATATATGGGCTTTGCAATCACTAACTTGAAAAGAACTTTTCTTGACATACATTGAAGATTCACCTAACATATCAAAGTTACGCTTATTCTGAGGTCTACTAGCTTTGTATCAAATTTCTGTCCGTAATCCCACTGTAAAACATTAATTTGTAAAGTATGTAAGACGGTTGTAATATGTAAAACATACGTAAGTTGTTAATGTGTAAAACGTTAACTAAATTGTAATTTGTAACATGTATTGTGATAAATGAAGCAAACAACCTAAGTTGTTAAAATGTAAAAGATTAATTTGTTGCATATGTAACACAGGGGTAATATGTATAAACAACATTAATTTATATGTAAATCATATGCAATATAGTTGTTCCCTGTAAAAGCTATCTAAGCTGTTATACGTAACACCTTGTGTAACGAACATAATTTATCCGTAAAACATATATAATATAGTTTTTCGCAGTAAAATATATGCAATATAGTAAAAAAATATTGTTGTTAATATGTAACATCTTTGTAACATAGGTGCATTAACTGTGTAACAATTCATGAACCTAAATAACACTGATAACATCGTTGTCTTTGTAATGACGTGTTACCGAATAAACAATAGTCTCACTGACATGATCAATGTGAAGACATAACAAAAAAATTTCTCTATGAGCTATTATAGGACCTATATGATTGAATGTCATATGATGAATAAATTGTTTAATGGAGAATGATGACTTGCGACCTGCTTTGATGAAGTCACGATTATAAGTCTCATCAAGAGGATGGTTTTGGCACTCAAAAACATGTATATAACAAAACTAGATGTGGCTTCTGGTACTTGAACAGATATATGGGCTTTGCAGTCACTAACTTGAAAAGAACTTTTCCTGACATACATTGAAGATTTACCTAATGTATCAAATTTACGTTTACTCTGAGGTCTACTACCTTTGTATCAAATTTTCGTCTTTAGTCTTACTGTAAAACATTAATTTGTAAACATAATTTGTAACGTATGTAACAGAGTTGTAATATGTAAAACATAAGTAAGTTGTTAATATGTAAAGATTAACAACTAAATTGTAACTTATAACGTGTGTTGCGATGAATGAAGCAAACAAACTAAGTTGTTAAATTGTAAAACATTAATTTGTAACGTATGTAACACAGTTGTAATATGTAAAAACATCATTAATTTATATGTAAATCATATGTAATACATTAATTTGTAACGTATGTAACACAGTTGTAATATGTATTATATTGATTATTGATATTGATGTGTGTGTATATAATATATATTTGTAACGTTACATATAAAAATTCCAATCCTATCACCGATTAATTCCTAGACGGGTACCTCGCCGCCGACTATCGTATAACGACTTCTACAACAATAATTAAACTAAACTAAGTCCCTTTTCCTTTTATATCACATGACATTAGTACATGAACCAATGACTAGTCACAAGTTGTATTTTAATCTTATATAAGCTGAAAATGTTTCATAACATACATAAGTGTCATGATTGATGTTACAAATTAAGTCGAACATTGATTAATCTTGTAATTCAAAAAACACATGATATGTTTGGATCACCTGATATGATATTGACACATAATGTCGCACCCCGAGAAATCCCGTCCCTTTTCGGGGCGCGAGCGTCGGCAGATTGTCAGGATCGCAGTCTCCGGTCACACAACATGCGAGACCTATATGTCTGGTTATGTACGTACATCCAAGAATTTGGATAAAACAGTTTAGTAATATCAGAGTTGCGGAAGTAAAGTGTATGTTAACAAAACAGTTTAACATTCATAATTTGCAGAAGCGTTAATTTAAAATAGTTTTCAAAATGATAAGTAACAATAGTTGCGGAAGCGATTAAAGGTGTTTAACAATACATAAGAACACGACCAAATGATATCAAAAGTTAATAGACTAAGACACTTAAACAGATGCATGCGACTCCAGCCTAGCATCCTAATCCTTGTACGCGTGCCTTAGTTACCTGAGAAAACATGCGAGTAAAAGAGTCAACACAATGGTTGGTGAGAGCACAGGTTTATCATAAGCAGTAAACATTCAAAGTTTAATCATTCAAAATCAATCCTTAGCCATCATCTAGGCAATAATCAACAATCCTAACTATATCATTACGTTCAAAACTAAGATTTAATCATTCATAATCAAACCAGAAGGTTTAGAATGAACCATTACCTAATCTGGAGAAGTTCTGCGGATAGAAAGATGATCAGAACTTGTTTTAACGCTTCTGGATGCGATCTAAACGTCCCGGAGGCTTCGAAACAGAGATTGGATGTGTTGGATGATGAAAATTTCGAAGGTGATGGTGGTGTCTTCGGCTGGAAGAAAAAGAATATGATGATGATGATCTGATGAAATCTGATCTTTTTAAGCAAGTTGGCGACATCTCCATCCGTCGCGTACCGCGATGATAAGAAAAGTAGACTTCGCGTACCGCGGAGAAATCCGGAGAAATCTCAGATATTTTCAAGCATCGCGTACCGCGAAGAACCCTCAACTTCGCCATCGCGTACCGCGAAGACCATTTTTTTCCATTTTTCGACAGAAACTTCGTTTTGCGATTCCGGACCATCCGTAACTCCGTTTTGTACGCGGTTTTCGCCCATGTTCATCATTTCTCACATACTATCATCCCATATTAATTTCGGTTGTCAAATCCACGTGGATTCTAAGCACTATCAACTATGCTCAATTCATTGCTGACGTAACTCCTCGTACGCAGTTATCATCGATTGACCTTGATTACTAACATTCGGTCATCTGTGACTCAATTGACATTCGATTGTTTGTTCACCAACTTCGTGAGACTCGTGTGTTTCGATAATTTCTCGAATTATCGGTGATCGTTTGTGTTTGTGTTTTACGAAGTGTTTGCACGCTTGATTAATCCCAATCAACGTGTAATGCACAATTCAGTAATTCCCCGAGTTATTGTTTTGTGTTTGTGTTGTGTTTGCCACACTTGGTTTCCAAAACCAATGTGCAATGTACGATTCGATAGTTTCACGAATTATCGTTTCGCAGTAGTTTGTGTTCAACTCATCTAATTAAACATAATTAAATGAAATGCAACAAGTATGAATGTGAAATGCAAAGAATGTAAGAGTTGCAATTTACCTGAAATTGCCGGGTGTCACATCATCCCCTTGTTGAAAGAAATTTCGTCCCGAAATTTGGTTATTGTTGGTAGTGTTTGAGAAACAAAAGTGTTTGAGAAAAAGAAAAAAAAAAATTTTCTGGTTGTCACAATCATCCCCTTGTTGAAAGAAATTTCGTCCCGAAATTTATTCGTTGTTGTCGGCGTTCGACGCTGTTTGCTTGAAGAGATGGGGATATTTGCTCATCATCGGATCTTCACGCTCCCACGTGAATTCAGGTCTGCGTTTCGAGTTCCATCGGACTTTAACAATTGAAATCTTACTCTGTTTACCTCCCGGTCCATGATCTGCACCGGCTCTTCCACGAACCGTAGTTGTTCATCCACCTGGATCTCATCCAGTGGAACTACAAATATTTCATCAGATAGACACTTTTTCAAGTTTGAGATGTGAAATACGTTGTGAACTCCGTCGAGTTCGGCTGGTAAGTTGAGTTGGTATGCCACCGGACCAATCCTCTTCAGGATATCGAAAGGTCCAATATATCGTGGATTTAGTTTGCCTCGTTTACCAAAACGAATGACGCCTTTCCAGGGTGAGACTTTCAAAAGGGCTTTGTCTCCTACCTGAAATTCCAGAGGTTTTCGGCGTTTGTCGGCATAGTTCTTTTGACGATCACGAGCTGCTGCCATGCGGTTTCTGATTTGCACGATTTTCTCGGTTGTTTCATGCACAAGTTCCGGGCCAGTGAGCTGACTGTCACCCACTTCCGCCCAACAGATGGGTGATCGGCATTTCCTACCATAGAGTGCTTCAAAAGGCGCTGCCTTGACGCTGGTGTGGTAACTGTTGTTGTAGGAAAACTCCACCAACGGTAGGTGAGTTTCCCAGCTGTTTCCGAAGTCCACTACGCACGCTCGTAGCATATCTTCTAGAGAGACGCCAGATTCACTTCTAATTTCTGGAAATCATTGCAAAAGTCACTTGGCACACGGTTGGATAGGAGTACAGCATACCACCCACAAACTGATGGCCAAAGTGAACGCACCTACCGTTGGGACCACTTCTTGTCATAATTTCTGGCTACCTCCTCCATCCTTTCGTTTTCCTTGAGTGCCAGGAAATGTGCTGGCTTGGTCAGACGGTCCACAATTACCCAGATAGTGTCCCATCCATTAGGAGTACGGGGTAGCTTGGTAATAAAATGCATTGACATTTGTTCCGGCTTCCACGTGGGAACAATAAGGTGTCGCTCCTTTCACCATTGTTGTCTAGGGTTTCCCCACTAAGAAGAGATTTGCGCACAACCTTGTCGTGGCAACATCAAAACTGCCTAATGTAACCGACATGAGGTCAATCTTAAATTTATGGTTTGCTGGCTCTAAAGTGCATTCTCTTAGAATGTGCTTAGTTAAAATCAGTTTACCATCTGTTAATTCTACAGTGTATTCAACCTTTAAATACATTAAGGTTATGGCAAGTATTTACTAAAGTGCTTATATATAAGACTTTTCTCAGTTCCGGTATCACATATACGGAAGCGTAATGATCGTTTAAGAGATACGTACCCGTTGCAAGGTTAGGATCATTTCTGGTTTCCTTAGCCCCAATAACGAGGGGTCGTTCCTTCGGACCGTTATTGTTCCTGTTATTGTTGTTGTTCCCCAGGTATGGGCAGTCCTTTTTGAGGTGCCCTGGCTTTCCACATTCGAAGCAACTCTTTGGTGCTTCATCTCCATTGTTTTCCGCATGGGGGCAGTCCCTTTTAAAGTGTCCTGGCTTTCCACATCCGAAGCAACCTTTTGGTGCTTTGTATTGTTGCGGTTGAGGCTGTGGAATTTTGGTCACCAGTTCACCCCTGCAGTTCTTAGCTGTGTGGCCTAGATTTCCGCACCGTTGGCATTCGTATTTTTCACACGGTCCTCGATTATGATGATAATCACAATTGTTGCACTTTGGGTTTTTGCCAGCATAGGCACCCTTACATCGTCTTGGTGGTTGTAGAATAGAGGTTTCGTTTTGAGAGTTATCCCATTTGCGTTTATTGTCGGTGATTTTGATTACTGTGCCACGTGGAGGTAATAATCCTTGAACAACTGCCGTATCGGTCAGTTCATGAGCTAAGTAAACGGCATGTCGTAAGGTGGTGGGGTCAGCGGATATTACCATATCCCGAACATGTGGTGTCAATCCCTCAATGTATTTTTCAAGATGTTTGTAGGCTGGGGTCACCATTTCTGGGCACATGTGTGCCAACTCATAAGATCGAGAAGTGTACGCCTCGATCTCAGAACCGATCATCCGGTGGTTCCGAAATTCCGTTTCCAATTTCTGAACCTTTTCGTGGGAGAAATATTTGTGTTTCATCATTCTTTTGAATTCTTCCCAAGGTAAAGCATTACATGTTTCCCATCCTATGGTTTGAACATTTGTGTCCCACCAAGTGAGTGCCGCTCCATCTAAGGTTCCTGTTGCGTACCTCACACGATCATTAACCCTACAGTTGCTCATGATGAAAGTTGATTCCAATTTTTCAATCCATCGGAGGAGACCAGCAGCACCCTCCGTACCATTGAAAGAAGGTGGATTGCAGTCTAAGAATGTTTTGAATGTGCAGTGGGGTGGATTAGGGTTTGCTCCTTGGTTCGGTGGGTTTAGGTTACGATTATTTTCCCGTGCAGCTAGGGCTTCATCAACTCGCTCGTTGATGAGTGCATTCAGTTCAGCTGCAATGAGGTTAATGTTTCCTCTTCCTCATGCGTTCCTGCGCCCTTCGCGTCTTCCAGCCATGATCTTCATAGCGAGAATGAGTGTTAGTGTGGGTTTAATGACTAATGTAGCGTATGATTGTTACGGAAGGAAAACATGTATTGAATGGCATAGACAAAACTTTCAATAACAGTTATTAGTCTTGATATATATAATAAGTTTTACTGGTTACAATTTATTTAATACTCAAAACACTAAGGTTTCAAAATTTCGAATGCAGAGACACAACTCAAAACTCATCTCTACCAGGTCTATGCTAAGTTAATCGAAGGCATTATCGATAGTGAAATCTAGAATCAGCTAGTACCACTGGTTCCTATTCCTCAGTGTCGGGTTCCTCTGAAATTGGATCGGCGACCTTGTTTTGGCAGCCCGATCTTCGGCTGCATGGAATAGTGAAGTCAACTGGGTTATATCCCGATCTATCTTGTTGAATATGCTACAAGGCTCTGCATGTCAGGGTATTTGTATATCTTAGTTCTTTTGCAAGACACTCGATTCCGTCGTCTGCCCAGGTTAGGTCCCGAGTCAGTCCGACTCAAACACTACCTCTCAGGTTTAGGTGAGTGTAGTATGGGTTATGTATTGTCGGATGACTCCTCCATGGAATCCTCCTTAGGATCCTTGTCAGGGTCCTCATCGGAAAATTTGATACGTTGCTTCATGTGGAGTATATAGTCGCAACATGAGGTTTCCATGGATACATGGTAATCCGGACTATAGCCGGGAATTTGATGAATGTTATGTTGAAATCTTGATACGTTGCTTGAATTTCGTTGCAACCATCAGGATGAGGGATAAGCGAATATCAATGTATAGGCTCACAATAGGATTTGCCAGAATTCATGCGTACCTGTAAATTCACGATTATGTTGCGCACCATGATCGTCAATTTACCTTACCTAAGAATTCTAGTTCCTCCTGCTTAGAGCTATTAGGTTTTGCTGGATTTAGAGTTTATTCATGCCATTGAGATTCAAACATGAGTCATATGAGGTATGACTGGATAGTCTATCGAACTAATACTTGGGCTAGTCACGCGAGTTGTTTGGTATTATAGGATCTTGCGTAGATCTTATAAAGATAGCTACGTGGCTTGAGTGTGTTTTTCTCAGGTCGTTTGGTGTTGAGTCACTGATTGTATGAGTGTTAGTATAGCTGCTTCTGGATGACTGCCTAGCAGCCTGGAGTTTCGTATGCACTCATAACGAAATCTTTCCGCATGGTCACCCTAGTTTTTCCTACTCGAGCGACAATGCCCGTTCGGTGGTATTCTAAGAGTGACAAGGAGTCGAGTTTAGTATCTCCTTCTGTTGTCCTTGCAAGCAGTATGTGTAGAGGTACCCAAGGGTTACAAGAATGTTGTTTAGGAGTTGGAAGGAGAATTAATGTCTTACAAATCAAGGTTGAGCCACAGGGCTTATTTCATCCCTTGACTTTTTGTATTGAGCCATAGGGCCTATTTCATCCCTTGACTTGTTTGATGGTATCCCCGATCAGCTCTTGTCGTCGCCTTTTCGATTCGGGCACCGGTGATGTAGCATGTGTGCACCGGCTGCTCCTCCTTCGACGGCTCAGACGTGCTGTCTTCTGGGATTAGTTGATGTTTGCTTCGGTAACTCGGCTGCTACCGGTAGTGTTGATAGTGTAAGTGTAGGGACAATCTACTCCTTTTCGTCGAATGCGAGTATAGATGATTACGACAGTGACACCATATCAAAATGTGTGTATTGTGTATATGTGTTGTGTGAAGACTAGTGGTTATAGACTAAGTTCACTAAATGCAAACCTAATTCGCAATAACCGGAGGCTCTGATACCAATCTGTCGCACCCCGAGAAATCCCGTCCCTTTCCGGGGCGCGAGCGTCGGCAGATTGTCAGGATCGCAGTCTCCGGTCACACAACATGCGAGACCTATATGTCTGGTTATGTACGTACATCCAAGAATTTGGATAAAACAGTTTAGTAATATCAGAGTTGCGGAAGTAAAGTGTATGTTAACAAAACAGTTTAACATTCATAATTTGCAGAAGCGTTAATTTAAAATAGTTTTCAAAATGATAAGTAACAATAGTTGCGGAAGCGATTAAAGGTGTTTAACAATACATAAGAACACGACCAAATGATATCAAAAGTTAATAGACTAAGACACTTAAACAGATGCATGCGACTCCAGCCTAGCATCCTAATCCTTGTACGCGTGCCTTAGTTACCTGAGAAAACATGCGAGTAAAAGAGTCAACACAATGGTTGGTGAGAGCACATGTTTATCATAAGCAGTAAACATTCAAAGTTTACAGTAAGAGTTGTTATTTATGTATCATTACAATGCAGTATCGATTGATAGCTAGTCAATACAGTTATATTATATTGTGGATGGTACCGAAGCTGACAGATTGTGCCTCCCGCCATGTTATCACAAGACAATGGCAAAGTATTGGTCAATTTTGCAATGTTCCGACCTCCAGTCGGGTGTAGTGGGGCTTGTCAGACCCAAATAGTACTATTCAAAATTACCACGCTAGGCGTTATGCTATTAACGGTCCGTGGAGTATCGCGAGGACTTTTAGTTGTGATGTGGTCCACACATATACATATAATGATAAAGCATGTCCATACATAAATGAAATGAGTTGTTTTCCAAAAACAGTTTATCATGCAATGTTTTCTCCCCCAAAGGTAGAAAAAGTAAAAAGGGGCCGTGAACTCACCTGATTAGCAGTTCCGGTGTGTTTGTGTGTTCGCGTCTGCGAATGCTAGCAATCCTGCTAGTATGCACCTATAACCATATAGATGTGAGTATGTGTTTATGTGTTCGCGTCTGCGAATGCTAGCAATCCTGCTAGTAGGCACCTATAACCATATAGGAGTGAGTATGTGTTTTGTAGTGTGTTGTATTCCATACAACTCCAAGTGTCGGTGTGCCCAACCGAGTGTTTGCATGTCAAAGATTAGTCAAATTAATCATTTACCTTATCATAATCAAATGGTTTAAACCATTATAACCATTATTATGATCCCATGCAAACCGGGCATTACAACGTCTCAAAACAAGGATTTACCCGTTAACAGTTTGAGTTTGTCATTCAAAATCAATCCTAGCCATCATCTAGGCAATAATCAACAATCCTAACTATATCATTACGTTCAAAACTAAGATTTAATCATTCATAATCAAACCAGAAGGTTTAGAATGAACCATTACCTAATCTGGAGAAGTTCTGCGGATAGAAAGATGATCAGAACTTGTTTTAACGCTTCTGGATGCGATCTAAACGTCCCGGAGGCTTCGAAACAGAGATTGGATGTGTTGGATGATGAAAATTTCGAAGGTGATGGTGGTGTCTTCGGCTGGAAGAAAAAGAATATGATGATGATGATCTGATGAAATCTGATCTTTTTAAGCAAGTTGGCGACATCTCCATCCGTCGCGTACCGCGATGATAAGAAAAGTAGACTTCGCGTACCACGGAGAAATCCGGAGAAATCTCAGATATTTTCAAGCATCGCGTACCGCGAAGAACCCTCAACTTCGCAATCGCGTACCGCGAAGACCATTTTTTTCCATTTTTCGACAGAAACTTCGTTTTGCGATTCCGGACCATCCGTAACTCCGTTTTGTACGCGGTTTTCGCCCATGTTCATCATTTCTCACATACTATCATCCCATATTAATTTCGGTTGTCAAATCCACGTGGATTCTAAGCACTATCAACTATGCTCAATTCATTGCTGACGTAACTCCTCGTACGCAGTTATCATCGATTGACCTTGATTACTAACATTCGGTCATCTGTGACTCAATTGACATTCGATTGTTTGTTCACCAACTTCGTGAGACTCGTGTGTTTCGATAATTTCTCGAATTATCGGTGATCGTTTGTGTTTGTGTTTTACGAAGTGTTTGCACGCTTGATTAATCCCAATCAACGTGTAATGCACAATTCAGTAATTCCCCGAGTTATTGTTTTGTGTTTGTGTTGTGTTTGCCACACTTGGTTTCCAAAACCAATGTGCAATGTACGATTCGATAGTTTCACGAATTATCGTTTCGCAGTAGTTTGTGTTCAACTAATCTAATTAAACATAATTAAATGAAATGCAACAAGTATGAATGTGAAATGCAAAGAATGTAAGAGTTGAAATTTACCTGAAATTGCCGGGTGTCACACATAAAGATTTGTGTATATATTTATTTAAGGGGGGCTGTTAGGGAGACACCCGAGTGGATCAATGGACACCCGCAATACGGCCCGTAAAGCCCTTTACGGGTCGTATTGAAAAAGAATATTCTGACAAAAGCTGACACGTCAAATCATAGGGCTGACGCCGGCTGACACGTAGTACATACGGCCCGTAAAGGCCTATACGGGTCGTATTGGACACCAATAATTTGAACTTTTGAATGGACGTAATAGCTGTGTGCGGAAATGGCAATTTATTTGCTTTATATGTTGCATCTGTACGCAAATTTTATGAAATATGAGCTGTGGATTTCAGTTTACTTCGGTAAATATTTGCGTGTTTGTAATTTCGAAATCGTAAAGGTTTAACAATGTCGATGGGAGGCAACAACTTCGGTGATGAATATATGTGTGTCTATGAAACTGATTAGGTAATAAACTTATTCGTTCAACGGTTGTTAGTTTATAAAATCTTATACATTTGTTCTTTTCAGGTGTTTGCCGGTGTTGATGAACTGGTTGACCGGGCGATTGGTAGAGGGCGTGAAAATGGTTATGTGCTAGTTAGACGACGAAGCAAAACCAATGCAACCGGTGTAGTGATAAAGGTGTGGCTTAAATGCGATCGCGGTGGCGTGTATCAGGGTGAACCAAAAGCTAGACGTACTGGTTCGAAGAAGACTGGGTGTGAATTTGAGCTAATTGGTAGATACGAGAGAAGTTGTGGTGGTTGGAAGTTGCGTGTGGTCAATAATGAACACAACCACCTAGGGGCTGAACAACTAGGCGGTCATCCATATGCGATGAGATTAAATGAAAATGAAACCCGTCTAGTTGAGCAACTGTCAAACCAAAACATGTTGCCCCGTGATATACTTGCAGCTGTAAAGGACCAAAACCCCGATAATGTTTCCAACCTTAGAAATATTTACAATGCGCGACGGAAGTTACGTGTTGGACAAAACACGGGGGAAACTCCAATTCAGGTCCTTTTTAGCACATTGTAAAGAAATAATTTTATTTACCAAACGCAAGACGATGCGTCGACAGATGTCGTGGAACAGATTTTTTTTATCCACCAGACATCTTATAATATTTGGCGCGCATTTCCTCATGTCTTGTTAATTGACACAACTTATAAAACGAACAAATACAACATGCCATTTGTTCAAATAGTTGGTGTCACATCAACACACAAGACGTTTAGTGTTGCACATGCGTTTATAAGTAAGGAACGTGAAGAGAATTTTGTCTGGGTGTTACAAAACCTAAAAGATACACTTCAACAGTGTATGGAACCACGCGTTATTGTAACCGATAGAGAATTGGCTCTTGTAAACGCCAGAAGAATATTTCCTAGTGCTGCCCAATTACTATGCAGGTAGCACATTTTTGAAAACATATCCAAACACTGTAGGCCTAGTTTTTCGCAATCAGACTGGCAAAAGTTTGGATATATGTGGTCGGTTGTGATAGACTCTGCAACTCCCGATATCTACGAGTATAATTACAGCTGACTACATGAATGGTTATGGACATCTCATCAGAGTAATGTTCTATTTCTCATTTTTAATTGTTTTTGAGTTGTATGAAACGTATTAATATGTGTTTGTTTTTTAGGGGTTATCGGATATTTGCAAGTAACATGGTTGCAAAGGTACAAGGAAATGTTTGTGTCTGCGTGGATAGATAAAAACCGGAATTTTGGTCAACGAACCACCAACAGAGTTGAAAGTCAACATTCTCTATTAAAGAAAAGTCTCCATGCAACCAACAATACGTTAGACAGCATTGTTGGGCATGTCATTCAAATTATGAAATCGCAAGCAGAAGCTATAAATGAAAGCTTTGAAAGAAGCAAAATATTTCGTATGTCACATCACAACGATGATCAATTTGAATTGTTAAAAGGGAATGTATCTCATGTAGCTTTAGATTTGTTGGTTGGTGAAAAGGCAAAAATTTAGATGTTGATAGCATCAAATTCATCTTGCGGTTGCCATCTCTTCACGAGCTGTGGATTGCCATGTGCTTGTCGTCTATTGAATAGTATGAATTCATTAAATTTAATTATATATTTATATATTGTCGTCTATTTACATTTTTGTTCTTTTAAAACAGATGCTAAAGTTACACTGGATGAGATAGACTTGTTTTGGCGTAAGCTTGATTTAAACCCATCGTTTGTTAACGAGGACGAAGGTGTTGATATTGATGCGCAAATGGATCGGGTCATACAACATATAAAGCTTCAACCAAATCCAGTGAAAAAGAGTATGATGTCAAAGGTTTTTAGTGCGGTTTTCCCATTTAAATCAATGAAAAAAGAACCCGTCGTGCAAACTAACACTCGTGGGCGACCAAGTTTATAGACACAACAAAAAAAAACAAGAGCCTGCCCGACATAGTTCATTCACAAAGCCAAAGAAAAACAAGCAGGATGATTCAACGGTCACTCACGATAGTCAATTGCAGCGTGCTAATTCGTATTCTTCAACGACAAGAATGCACGATTTTTCAGGGTTTTCTCAACCACAAGCCGGGTTTTTGCAACCAACTGTTGGGTTATCGCAACCAGCATTTGACATCCCGATACATTTAACTGATAACAAACTTTACAATTTTAACCGGTTTAAGGATCACATTCCTGACATCTTCCATCAATACATATCAAGAATACAAGACGTTATTCCAGACGGAAACTGTGGCTTTCGATCTGTGGCTGTTGCTTTAGGACTTCCCGAAACAGAATGGTTAACTATTCGTCATGCACTCCTGACTGAGAGTATCCAAAATGCAAACGTCTACTTTAACGTCCTCCTTGGTGTTTTTGACGAAATTCAAGAATCCTTGAAATGGTCAAAACCTGAATTTGCTCCAAGGCGTTATTGGATGCAAATGCCGGAGACCGGAGTTTTGATTGCTAATGCGTTTGGTGTGATTGTGGTTTTTATAAGCTTAAGCTACTTAAACACGTACCGTACGTGTTGCATTTAACAAATACCGGATTTCAAAACAAAGTACGATTATACGCTATTATAAACAGATATTATTTATAACTTAAAAATTAAATAACTAGACGATATGATATAACAATTAACGTTAAACGCGTACGTATACTGGAATTCAAATAACGTGCGGATTTTATAACACATATATATAATAATATATATATCATATATTTAATATATAACGTTAAAAATGTACGTATACCGATTAAATATCGCCGCGTTAAAATATATGTTTTAACCATTTAAAACAGTTAGACAATTACAATGTTAAAAATAAGTTAAACACGTACGTATATCGGATGGAAAAACAAAACTTATAAATTTTCAGGTTTAAAAACGAGTCGTATAGGCCTTTACGGCTCGTATCGTGTTTTCAACCGCCAGACATCTCACTGACATTTTCTGACACACTTTGACGGCTTTACGGGCCGTAAAGCCCTTTACGGCTCGTATAGATGAGGGTAGGTGTTGACTGATCCGTAGGGGGTGTCCAAATAACGGGCCCCTTATTTAAGTGTTATGTTTATTTTGTCAAATGAAAGAATGATTTGACGTGCAGACAAAAAAAAGATATGTGAATGTATCACGTGGTTTTTAAATGGCGATAATGGACTAAAGTAAGATACGCCGACACAAGGAGAAACTTGTTCATGATTTCATTGGTTTTCAACGGCAGGTAATTTTCATTAAATTAAAACACGAGGAATAGAAAGATGTTAAGTACTCTGATTAAACTAAAGATAACATATAACTCACTGTAGTATGATTAATATTTCTGGTGATTGTAGAAAAGATTCTTTAACGTTTACGAAATTTGTAATAAACATTGAGTTTAATAAAGAAATTTTGACGTCATTGATACTTTTCTTTTTTCACAAACACATATTTACATAGGTGGATGTATAAGAAAACAATTTAAATAAATGATTAAATATACACACATATGTATGTATTTATGTATGAGAAGTTACTATTATTATACAGTTTAAAAAAAATTAAACAACATATTATTAGAGTTTATAAAATTTAAATCTAAATAGATAAATTACACAAATAAATGTGAAAAATTTTATAAAAAAATCTATAGGAAATATAGATGTATATGTATATATATTATAAATAAAGTAATTATAAATTTTATAAACTTTAAACATAAATGGATAAACTTTAAATAAATAAAACAAATAAATATGTTTTAATTTTTATAATGAAATTAAAATAATGTTTTATAAAAATATAACTAATATATATGAATTATGAATTAGAATAAAATTTTATGCAAATTATAACAAAGTGAAAGAAGGTTCTATAAAAGTTGAGGGTTAAAATTGTTAAATTGAAAATGACATTTAACAAGGAAACTAGGAGGGACTTGTTTTGTAATATGGCCGTAGTTGGGTTTCTCCTTCACCCAATTCAGCTTGGATCGACCCATCTCCCTCTTGCTCGACCCGGTTAGCAAATCCGATCGAATACAACTGTTCACCACAAATCAATCACCAAATTAGGCAATGATATCAACGCATAAATGTTTGCCATCGGTTATGATGACTATTAACAACCATTAAACGCGAAATTTCATTCCAAATATAAGAGATTCGACCGAAATTCAAATCGTGCATAAAAACTCAATCTACTGGACCCTAACAACCCTTTAACACCCACGAAACTATCTGTGACTAAAGAATCAACACACAAGTTGAAGAAATCGCGATTCACGATCATAAAATCTTCGGTCGCTCGTCTCATCCTCCCTCGATCGAAATCACGAAGATAGCAAGTAAAGGTTAGCAATTCTTACACCATTGTGCTCGTCTTTAATCCCCAAACAAGAACCCCATGATGTTGACATTAATCGGGTTCATAACAGAACAAATTTGAGATGAAATAAGAACTAGGGCTAGGTTTCTTCTCCTTCTTAAAAATCTGATTTGGGGATCCCAAAACCGGTTATGTTAAAAGCAATTAAAATCGATTCCTTTCGCAGACTGAGGTCTAGTCCAACCGGTAATGATGCTCGGGTTCGTGGGTGATGGTCGCGGGTTTGACTCTCATATCCGGTTTAAAAACCGGTTTTGCCCCATTTTTTTTCTCATTTAAACCTTAATTTAAAATTTTAATTCCATAAGAAATATTTTTTTTATTTATTATTCTGTATATACAAATGTATATATTCTGTTAAAAAATGTGTTTATTTATTTACTTATTTATTTATTTATTTAATTGATTAAAAAAAATTAATTTCTTATTCCATTTATTTATTTATTTATTTATTTATTTATTTATTTATTCTTACTTATTTATTCATTACATAATAGTAATAATAAAATAACTTAATAAGTTTTTTATAAATTTACATAAATAAATAAATAAGTTTTATAAATTTATTTATTTATTCATAACCCTTTATCTCATTTATTTATTTATTTATTTATTTATTCTTACTTATTTATTTATAATTACTTATTTATAAATGTTATAAACATAATATTTACATGTGACTAAATTTTTATAAATTTATCATAAATTTTATAAAATTGGCATCCAAATAAGTTTTAAGACATTTTATTTTAAGTTTTATTAAAACTCATATTCATGAGAACAATTGTTGATAAAATATTTTAAGTACTTATTTCATATTAAATATGTAAAACAAGAACTTTAATAACTTTCGGTTAAATATATAATAATTAAATTCTAAGCTTTTAATTAATACTTTAAAGTCAACATTTGTGATTTAAACATTATATACTATCATCATTGTTTTCATTTACATAAATCATAATAAATTGTATGTTCAAAACATATCGAACCCGTTGATCCTTTTAGAACTTAGATAAATCCATAGAAAAACATAGTTATGTTAACATATGCCTATTAAACTATTTAGGTGAACATTGAAATTGTGTTGGATATTGTTGAACTATACTTGACAATCATTGCAAAGGCTAGCTCATACATTGATGTGAGTCTTCATAGCACCTCTTTTACTATTTTGTTTTAGGGGTGAAACATGCAACTTATTTATTACATTTACATGTGAACTTAGCTAATGGCCTTACAGTTAGTGAACTTTAGCTAAGAATAGGCATTGATCACATTCATTCTAGTGACTATGATAGATCTATTGGATCGACAATCCCACCGTTGTTTGATTTACCCTTCGGGGGAGGCCCGCGGTGATAGTTTTCTATTTAAGCATTTTAGTAATGCTAAACACAGGTCAAACATCATTTGTTAACATTGATGATCTGCTTTACTTGCTAGTTTATTTTGACTATGTTCATTATGCCTGGAGTTCACATATAACATTATCTATAACATTTTTATTAAACATTTTCGTTTGAGTGTCAAAACCTATGAAACTCACCAACTCTTTGAGTTGACACTTGATTTTAACATGTTTCATGTGGAAATAGAAACTAGCATTCATTTGGACTTGGATTTAGTTTTATTTGATTTGAACTATGTATTTGGATTTGAATTTGAATGATGTAATAGTTAGCTTGAATTTATTTGACTATGTATTGAATGTTTGAATTAAGTTTGCATTGATTGATTATTTAAGTTTATTTACATATTTATACTCTAAGCTATGAACAATTTACACTTCGTGTCACCCCGATGTTTCCGCCATCGGTCGGGGTGTTACATAAGCGAACCAACCTAACTTTTATATGGGCTTACGTGATGGTTTGAACAAAAACACATATGACTGTGAATTTAAATGTGCCATATAGATATAAATAAAAACACATATTTGCACAGACTAATCCATAGTTCATGTCTCACACTCTCATAATCCATTTTCTCTTCCAAATCAAAAATATTGTGGAATTCAAAGGAAATATCCAAATATACGCCTTATTATTTTCAATAAATCCATATTTGTTGCAATAAAATACTATAGTAGACACCCCAAGTGATAAATGATGAATTCAAAGCATCTATGCTATATCTTCTCTATATCTATAAAGGACTAGAAATACCTTTTTTACGTGTTATTGGGAAGTGCATTAACATAAATACGGGCAGTGAGAAGCGGCAATACAAAAGTGTGTAAAGTATAAAATCGAGTAAAAGTGGATTGTCCCACACCAGTACTTCCGTGCAATAATTCTACCAAAAGTAAGATATAGATAAACTCTACTTTAGTACCTAATATAAGTGTTCAACTTCGGATATCTGGTGAATCGGATATCCAAATTTGAAATTTCGGATACATATTTGAATATCTGAACTCAAGAAAAAGTTAAAAATTTCAAAAGAAAATATATATTTCGAATATCCGAAAACTATCCTAAGTATACGAAAATTATTCGAAATATCAGAAAAATTATCCGAATATCCAAAAATTTTCAAAACAGGTATTCAAATCCGAATTTTTGGATATCTGAACTTCTGTATATCTGAATTTTTTGGATATTTTTTGTTCGAATTTTCGAATATTTCGGATACGTATTTTTTTGAACAACCTTAGTGCGTGAACTAGTTGAGACCAGTGTTGTTAAAACCGGACTGGTCGGACCGGGAACCGGGAGGTCGATCGGTCCAAAAACAACATATGAACCGCCCTCAAGGAAATCGATCGGTTGAGCCGGTTCACTGGTCGAACCGAAACCTGTTCACTGGTCAGACCTTATATTTTTTTAACATGATCATGTTTTTTTAAATACTAATTATGTCTGTTTAAATGTGTTTATAATTTTATATTTTTTTGGAATTTTTTATGTATTTATTATGTTATCCGGTTTTTAATCTGGTACGACTAGTAACCAGTAAAGCATCCGGTTCGACGTCCGGTCCGGTTATGAAAACATTGGTTTGAAACTCCACAACAATGTTTTCAGAACCGGACGTCGAACCGGATGCCTTACTGGTCACCGGTCGGACCGAATTCAAGAACCGAAAAACATTATATATATATATATAATATTATAAAATGGTTATACAATTATAATATATCAGACACCACTCGCTTACGCGCTGCTCGTCTGGTTTGCTTTGGAGTTATAGGATTTAGTGTAGGCGTGAAGCTTGTGATCGACTGTGGTTTAGTTAAAGTTGGTGGTGAATTCAGATCAAATAAGTACCTCATTCCATCAGCTTGGTTCAAATATTTATCTTCCGGTTCAATTATTTATAGGTCAAAGGACTTGGTTGTCCCATAGATTATTCATCTAACTTTCATGCTTCAAATATTGCAATCTGTGCTTAAGTAAAATCAAGACTTGGTTGTCCATTGTCCCACATCGATGCACATACAAAAAAAAGAAAGCCCCACTCCCCTATATAAACCTTTCAACCCCTTGTTAACTTATATTCCGGTTCTATGTGGTTTCCGGTTGGACCCGGGTAGTTTTAAAACCGGCCGGTTCTTTGGTTACCGGTTTTCTAGTCCAAATTAAACCGCTTTACCTTCCGTTCAAGACATTGCTTCACAACTTTTTGATATGCACTCCTTTCCTTTCCTCACTGAAATAAAATTGCAAACTGAAATCATAATTGCTTGTCAACAACTCAACAATCCAACAATAGTTTAATCATACATCTGCCAACTTTTATTAGAGTTTTAATGCTGAAAATGATTCCTCAAGCATTTCATCAACTTATACCATGTTTTATTAGAGTTTTCTAAGGACTCGATAATTACTTGATCTGGAACTTTAAAAAACGAAAAATAATATACCGATAAGTAGTCTAGAAACGCTTTTAGTAGTGTAGCCGAGTGCCTAAGCATATGTTTTTTGGGATAACTTTATATAAATATAACAACTTTGTCAACTAATAACGTTAAGTTATTGAAAGTTTTTTAAACTCACTAAAGTTTTATTTAAGATTTTGATTCTATGTAATTATTAAGTTACCAATAATGATGTGTCAGGTTTCATTAAATATTTTCTATCTTTGATATTATATAAAAAATATAAATAATGACATTGATTTTTTTTTAATGAAAAACGACATGGTTTCAATTAAAAATAATGAAAAACACTTTTTTATTCTAAAATTGATAAAAAGAAAAATTAAAAAACACATTTTTGAACATCCATAATTAGGATTCAAAGGCGTTTGACCAGTTTCTAACGTCTTGATAAATTCATATTTACCTATGTTTACCTGTTTAGGCCCAAATAAGTTAATGGAAAGAGCCTGTTTGACCATTACGCATAGCTTAAAGACCTAATACTTATTCTGTATTTCTGTCTATGCAACTTGATCATGAGACTCATGATGTTGTTTTCTTTAATTAGATAAAAGATAAGGGTATTGGTACACCGGTGTACAAATAACAATATTTTTTTTTGTATTTTTTCATATTAAAATTTTTTTAAAAAGTATGTATAAGTAAAAGTTATGTGATTATGACGTGATTGATTTAACATTAGTATGGTGTATAGATAATGGAGGTGGTGTATGAATATTAGGACCACCCACTAGTACAATTACCCTCTTTTAGGGCGGTTAAAAAGCTCATATGGGGCGGTTATTGAACCGCCTCATATGTATATGCCTCAAAAAATAAAATCTCTTTTAAGGCGGTTATCTAATTAGCCTCAAAAAATGGAAAAAACCGCCTCATAAAGATATGAAATGGCCTGCTATGACTGCTATATGGGGCGGTTATTCTATTATATGGGGCGGTTATTTTTATTAAATGGGGCGGTTAATTTACATTTATTAGGGCGGTTGTTTGGCTTGTTGGGGCGGTTTTTTTGGGGCAGTTTTCCTATTTTATGGGGTGGTTGATGCTTTATTTTTTGGGGCGGTTTGCCTATTATTTGGGGCGGTTTTTTTGTATTTTTTTTTAAAAAACTGACCACTAATTGCGTATTATTTACCAGCAGCATGCATTATATGAAAATTGTTTCAGCTAAATTGCATTTCAAAATCTACATAGCTACTAATAAATACAAATCTATGATTACAACACCAGTGATGTAAGTTTCGACTACAACCATTGATAACTTCATGTACGATTACAACAAAGATATATATTAATAAGATCCACATGCACGGTAACTTCATGTACGATTAGCAAACACATGTTTAAAGAACTGCGGTGCCAAGTTTATGATCAGTTCATCAATCTCTTTACTTGTAATGCATTTGTTTTCATTCCAAATCTAAAAACAAATTAACAAATTAAAGAGTTAGGTACAAAATATATAAGTATTTAATATGAAAGTAAATAAAGATAAATTAAACACTTACACTTTTAGGAAAATCATGTTGATAGAAATTGAGAAACTCATACATGTGTTTGACTACACAAAAACCGCATTCCCACGTGTTTCTTTGTTGTCCACACTACATTACAATAACAACAAATTAATTTAAATAATAAAGTGAATCAATTAAAAAAATATAAACATACCTTAACCACTTCCCATTTTAATTTCATGCCAAAAGCTTCTTCAATTATATATGTAAATGCATAATTTTGGTTGCTTTTATGCTTGTTAATTGAATCTACAATATATCCTTTTTGTTTCAAAGGATATACTATAAATAACACCCAATGACCACTACAATAAATAAGTTATAATTAATTAAATTAGGCATATATATTGGTTAGCATTTATGTAAATATAGTTATATACACACATAAACAAACATATATATTGCAAAAAAAATGAAAAAAAAAATACATATTACCTTGCTATATATGGTGCAAGAAAAAAAGTTCTCTCACTATGGAATGAATACACATCTAGCAAGTGTTGTTTTACACGATCAGGAGATTTGGCACATTTATCACCAGAAAATTCATTTGGATTGAAGATTGCTGATTTTGAATTTTCCATACCAAAAAAGGACCTTAAATAAAAAATAATTTATAAATGTATCATTTCGATTCTGTCTAAAGATGCTATTAAATATATAAATACAATAAAAAAACTTACATTGCAAAAAGATGAATGATGGTAACATCAAGCCAATCGTTGCAGAATAACTGCAACAACTCAACATATGATAAACCTTCTTCATATGTTTCGGCATACATTCTGTCATGTGAATTACATATGATAGCATGTTCATCACCAACGTAATTTGCTAACATTTTAGATATGCTTTGGATTGCTTTAGGTCTCCTTTTTATTTTCTCCAAAGCAATATCTATTTCAGGATCAACAAATTTTGGACTTGGAATTTTGGGAACAGATGTAGATGCTACTTGGGTTTCTTGAAGCTGAATTTGGTCACCCTGTTCTATCTGCATTAACTTACAAATAATACGATAATAACATTAGTAATTATGTGTGTGTGTGGTTATGTGAATTATTATAAGTAAGTTGACAACTATTTACCATATCCACAAAACCCATAGGCCCAACTTGATATTGTTGTTGTATTTGTGGATCAGTGGTATCAACCTGAAAGATAAACAAGTTTTTAAATTATAAAACTCTAAGTTATCTTAAATATATATCAATTATAAAAAGGCAAGCTTATTTTGAATAAATTACCTCTTCAAGTTCATCATTTAAACTCATGAATTCAGGAATGTATGGTTCTGCGGGGGTTAAACTGATATTGAATGGCTCGTTCACAAGCTTCAATTTTTCAAAACATATTAAATAAAAAATTATCATATTGCAAAGTAAGACAATATATGTAACAATATTACCTTTATTGCACCTCTTGGCCATTGAATAAAATTATGAAGTGTATCTCCCACACAAATAATTTCATCAGTTCTAGTCAGATCATGAACATGTGTTTTTTCAAAGCCTTCAATGACCGTATCTACTTGGACCTTGACGCAGTTCTCGTTTATTAAACGTCCATGTAAGATTCGGTCCAAAGATGGCCACGCTTGTCCTTTAGCCACAACAAATTCCAAGCTAGATTGGAATGGAAATAATAACTCACAAGGAGTTAATTTCTACAAAAGTATACAACATTTTTAATAATATAATATGCAAATGTATACGCATATATGACAATTTTTTTGGTAATATATTAATATTACCTCTATAGGTGGATAGCTATTGTATTGTCCACCTGATGTAACATTAGAGCCATGAAAAACTGGACTCTTTTCAACCCTTTGAACTGGAACAGTACCTAAATTTCCACCTACACTTCCAACACTTTGTTTGCGATGTTTACCAATGTTAAAAAGTCCACCCTTAACTTTTGTTTTACCTGCAAAAAAACAATTTCAATGAACCTATCATTATCATAATAAATAATTTAAAAGTTTATGTTTACAAGTAAAATTACCAATGACATTTGAAACAGTACGCGTGCGTCCTCCGTGCTCAGGTCTTAGAACTCTACTTAAAGGATCCTCAATTCCTTTATCATAGGTCCCATCCTTAATCATTTCTTTTTCAACACAAATCTGCAAAAAATAATTGATAAAAAATTGGTTATTAATTTTAATTTTTCTGATAATATATAAATTAATAATAGATTTATTTACCAGCTCATTGATTTTATCTTTCGTTTCTTTGTTTTTTTTGGCCTTGCTCAAGATCCACAATTTGGTTCGCTCATGTTGTATATATTTAATATACTCAAAATCTGACTCAAGTTGAGGCCAGATCGTATCAAATTTTTCAGTCAACCCAATAAATCCCGTTCTTCCAACATGAGCAAAATTTTTATTCATCTGTGCACTCGCTCTTGCTTTATTGCTTTTTTCCTTGTTAATAATATATCAACAAACAATTATTAAAACTTGTAAACAAACAAATATAGCAATAATAACAATATGTGTAATAAAAGTAATCAAGTAAATTAACATACCACAAATTCATCACTTGTCTTTTCTTTACAAAACTTAGGCCATTGTGATGCATCAAGAAACGTATACTTGGCAAATGGAAGCAAATCTTTTTTAACATACTCGTTAACAAGCTTGCTTTTAAAATTAGCTAATATTTTTTTGGCTTTTTTTAGCAAATAGGCTTTTGGCTCATCGGTTTGAATATTAAATAGCTCCTAAAAATTAAGAAACAAAAATTTAGACATAGAAAGTATATACATGTGCATATATTATTTATAACAATAAAATATAATAGCTTAATCTGGAGCCAAGGTTCTTCTAAAACGTCTTGGGGTATGTCCTTCGTATCAAGATAATACGGTAACAATTGTCTACATTTTAATGCATAGTTTGACATAAACCATGTGAAATTATCACCAACGGGTTGGTTGTTTTCATTAAATTCAATAACATAGTCTTTTTCCCCACATTTCTTCGAACATGAGGCAACACCACGTTTACCTCGTTTAGACATAACTATTAAAATGAAACAATACAATCAAAATTATTTTATTAGAAACAAAATAACAAATTTATATAAACCAATACATGTCAAATTTTATATAAGTTAACATATTTACAATCACATGTACACAAATTTTTACTAACATTCTTAAACCCAAACAAATACATGTCAAATTTTATATAAATGAACATATTTACAATCACATATCACAAATTTTTACAAACATTCTTAAACCCAAACAAATACATATATAAATGAATGTTCAAATTCATCAATAATAAACAAACATATATGTATATATATATATACAACCTACGGGAATCAAATTCCACATTTACAAGATGCCAAAAAAATACGGGACCACTTTGATTTTTAATGTCTATCACCCGCCTCAAATAATCACTACAAACATATATAAATTCCAGATTTGAAACCGAAAGAACCACCAAGCAAAAACCAAAAGAAACATGTATAAATACCGACGTTAGCTCCGGAGCGCACCACCAAGTAAAACCTGAATAACCGCAGCCACCGGAGTCGATTCTACCGCTGCAGTCGCCTTCACCGCCGCCTCCAAAGTAACCGTCGACGAGGTCACAGCTTCTGCAGTAAACGCCGTAGTCGGCACCACCGCCGGAGTCGATTGTAACCACAGCCGCCGCTCCAATGTCGGTTTCCGTTGCCAAAGTAACCGCCAAAGTAACCAAGTACACAGCGTCCGACGAGGCAAAAACCTTAAAAATCCGGCATCAACGTTAAGGAGAGAACCAAATTTTGCAGAGAAAATTCGCGTTCTGCAAAGAAAAAATAGAGGGAAATGAAAAGTTTTCGTGGGAAATAGAGATATTTTTATTTAGGGCGGTTATTTTCAATTTTTTAGGGCGGTTGTGTGGTAAAATATTATATGGGGCGGTTTTAATATTAAATGAGGCGGTTTAGATGAAGAAATATTATATGGAGCGGTTTTAATATTTAATGGGGCTGTTTTCGTGTTTAATGGGGCGGTTTAGATGAAGAAATATTATATGGGGCGGTTTTTAGTATTATATGGGGCGGTTTTAATATTTAATGGGGCGGTTTTCGTGTTTAATGGGGCGGTTTAGATGAAGAAATTATATGGGGCGGTTTTTAGTATTTTATGGGGCGGTTTTTTGGTTTAATGGGGCTGTTTTAGATGTAGAAATATTATATGGGGCGGTTTCTATTATTTAATAGGGCAGTTTTAATGTTTAATGGGACGGTTTTTTTTTGTTAAATGGAGCGGTTTATTTTTTTGGTTTATTTTTAAAATTATATATTTTTTATTACCGTTGTGAAACGTTCTTTTTTACAACGGATATATTAATTTGCCTATAAAAGTATTCATTTTTATGGGGTTTCTTTAGTTATCGTTTACCCGAAAAAAAAAAAAGCATAAAATGAGTTCAAGTAGTTCTACTAATTCAATTCCATGGAGTGTTAAAGAAGAAGAAGTTTTAGCCGAATCGTGGTACATAACTAGCAAAAAATTTAAAGGGGAGTTAAATAGTTTTCAATTTTGGAAGATGGTAAGCTATTGTTATCATTTGCCACCTATACGTGTTAATCAACATACTTCTGAAGAACTTTCCAATAAGTGGGTTGATTTAGAGAGTAAAACATCTACATTTAACGTTATTTACGATAATGTATACAAGAACCGTCAAACGGTATGGAATGATATCGACATTATGACGAAGGCTCAACAAGAATATCAATCAAGAATGGGTACAACTTTTAATCATGTTTCCTTTTGGAGAAAACTTGAAGATTATAAGAAAAATTAGTATTTTGTAATTTTTTAATTTTATTAGTAATTTGTATTGTTGTTTGATCAATTAATTATATAATATTTATGTTATGTTATGGGTACAATTATGTTTATAATTGTCATCATTTATAAACATTTTGAAATCTAATTACTAATTTTTTAAGTTACATAAATTAGCGAAATGTTGCGATTGTAATATAAAGTTCATGACAAAATTAAACTTAAATAAGTTATACAAAAAGTTGGTCTTCTAATAAACATCGTATCCTCTTTAAATGTCAACCTGCATAAATAAATTTGCATTAATAAATAATTTTACTAAATTTTAAATAATTAGAGGCATATATATATATATATAATATTACTTGTTTGTCGTTGTTTATATAAAAAGTTGGTCGTCTAAGAAACATCGTATCCTCTTTAAAAGTCAACCTGCATAAAAAAATTTGCATTAATAAATAATTTTACTAAATATTTAATAATTTTACTATATATATATATATATATATATTTAATATTACTTGTTTGTCGTGGTTTATCAACATATATCCCTTCACTGTGATCAGATCGTAGATATGTGGTGCCTTCAATTATGTTAGTTGTTGGTTGAATACCGACTGAAAATGGTGGAAGGTCGTCAAAATGGTCATATTCATCCTCGTTAGTGACATTATCCACACCAAGGATGCGTCGTTTACCTTGCAATACGATGTGATATCTTGATTTGCTCGGGTCGTTTACATAGAACACTTGCGCGACTTGTTTAGCGAGAACGAATGGCTCAGATGCATAGCCATCACTTGTAAGGTCGACAAGCGTAAAACCATGGCTATCAACTTTAACACCTGTACGGTTATTCACCCATTTACACTTGAACACGGGCATAATGAAAGAATAGTAGTTTAATTCCCATATTTCTTGAATGATACCATAATAAGAATCTTTGGCTACTCTTAACATTCTGGAACGATCTGCTCTGTCAAATTCAGCAGTTGAAGCTATTAATGTAACTCCACTATTCTGCATTGTACTTTTTTGGTCTTGTTTTTCTGTGTAAAATGTGTATCCATTAATGTCATAACCTTGGTAAGACTTTACTTTAAAATCTGGGCCTTGTCCTAATCGTTTCACAGTTTCATCGACCTTATTTGTCATTACCTTAGTTTTCATCCAGCTAGCAAACTCTTTATTATGTCTTATGACATACCACATCTCATCCTTACCTTGGTTTGCCGACCTCAACACATTCAAATGTTCTTCAACATATGGACCAAGACATGTCATGTGTTTTAAAACCAACAAGTGTGCAAGTTGTAATTCATCACGACTTGGAATTAATGTTTTCATCCCTACGCCTCCGACCCCTTCAAGTTTACCCGAGTGACAAGATTGAGGAACACCGATACTTTTGACACCTTCCAAATAACTTGTACAAAATTCAATCACCTCCTCTGAAGCATATCCTTCAACAATACTACCTTCAGGTTTGTTACGATTTCTTACATAACCTTTTAAGAAACCCATATATCTTTCAAAAGGATACATGTAACGTAGAAATACAGGCCCACATGCTTTGATTTCTCCTATGATATGAGTTATCAGATGAACCATTACATCAAAAAAAGATGGTGGAAAGTACATCTCTAATTCGCACAACGTGAGGATAACTTCTTTTTGCCAAGTATCCAATGACTCTGGATCAATAACTTTCGAGTGAATCATGTTGAAAAACAAACAAAGTTTTGTTATTGTATGTCGGATTTTTTCTGGTAAAATTCCTCGAACTGCAATAGGAATCATATGTGTCATCAAAACATGACAATCATGAGATTTCATACAAAGCAATTTACAGTCTTGCATCGACACCAATCTTTTAATATTTGCAGAATAGTTAGATGGAACTTTAATATCGTGCAAACATTTACAAAACTTTATTTTTTCTTCTTTTGACAGAGTATAACATGCAGGTGGTAGATAAATACGATTGACTGTCTCAACAGGGCCAAGCTCTTTCCGTATTCCCATATCTACCATGTCTTTACGAACATTGATACCATCTTTTGTTTTTCCAGGAATATTTAACAATAAGCCCAACAAACTATCACATACATTTTTTTCAATATGCATAACATCTAAACAATGTCTAACATCTAAATGCTTCCAATATGGTAGATCCCACATGATTGATCTTTTTTTCCAAATAGAATCGTTTTTAGCACGAGTTCTTTTTCCTAGCACAATATTTAAATTTTCAACTCTTGAAAATGCATCAAATCGTTTCCTCATTGTTCAATGCTCGATATTTCCATCAAACTCGTCTTTTTTCTTCCTATAAATATGACCTGCAGGAAGAAATCTTCGATGCCCCATGTACACAGTTTTCTTGCAATTTTTTAACCAAATTGAATGTGTCTCATCTTCACAAACAGGACAAGCTTTCTTACCTTTTGTACTGTATCCTGATAAATTACCGTATGCAGGAAAATCACTTATGGTGCAAAATATCATGGCTCGCAAGATAAAATTTTCTTTCTTGTAAGCATCATAAACATCTACACCTGAAGCCCATAGAGTCTTTAGATCATCGATCAATGGAGCTAAATAAACATCGATGTCATTACCAGGTTGTTTTGGACCTTGAATCAACAATGTCATCATAATATATTTTCGTTTCATGCACAACCAAGGAGGAAGATTGTAATTGCATAGAAGAACCGGCCAAGTACTATGACGACTGCTCATGTTGCCAAAAGGATTGATTCCGTCTGAGCTAAGTCCAAACCGTATATTTCTAATCTCATCACCAAATTCTGGATATTTGTGATCAATATTTCTCCACTGTGGTGAATCTGCCACATGTCTTAATTTACCATCATTTATACGACCATCTTTATGCCAACACAATAATTTTGCTTCATTTTCGTTTGAAAATAATCGTTTCAGTCTTGGTATGATAGGAAAATACCACAACATTTTAGCAGGTGGTCCATTTTTAGTCACATCATCATCATCATCAACTTCATCTGTTTCTTTTTTACGCTTATACCTTGATGCACCGCAGATAAAACATTTATGTTCCCTTTCAAACTCTTTTCTATACAACATACAATCATTGGGACACGCATGTATTCTTTCAACTTCTAATCCCATTGGACACATTAATTTTTTTGCTTGATACGTTGAAATTGGTAACTCATTACCATCTGGAAGCATATCATTTAAAACCACCAAGAGATCCGTAAAACTTTTATCACTCCATCCATAATTTGACTTTAGATTAAACAACTTTAAAACAGCATTAAGTTTCGAAAATTTTTCACAACCAGGATATAATGGTTTTTCTGCATCATCAAATAAGTCATGCAATTTTCTTTGTTCATCTTCATCAATATTAGTCTCTAGATCATGTAACAATTCATTTAAATTGTCATTTAGATTAGTTGATTGGTCATTGTCATCAGCCTCGTATGAATAATTAATCTGTATATTATCATTGTGTACATTTACCGAACACGTGCTACGATTGATTAGTGATTCTCCATGCATTGACCAACAAGTATATCTAGGCATAAAACCGTATTTCATCAAATGAAACTCTATTTCTTTAATATCATCAAATCTTTTATAGTTTTTACAAAGTACACATGGACAACAAATCATTCCACTCCCTTTATTCACACGATTAACTTCAGCAGCTGTAAGAAAATTTTGTAATCCCAATGTATATACCGATGAAGTACGTGCAATATGGTACATCCAATTACTTCGATCCATCTGAAAATTAAGATAAAAAAATATATGACATACAAATTCACCTATATAATGTAAACCACTATTCGAATTTGGTAAGTGGATCCTAACCCACTTTTTGAATATTTTATCTCAATGTATACATGTTAAAGTGTTATCATTTAAGAAAAAAATTGGCAGCATTTCCCCTTAACTCCCCAAGTATGCAGTAATCCACAAACTCGAAGGAGCAAGGAGAAATACTAACCAATTTTTTCCATAAATGTTAACCCATTAACATATATACATATCCTAATTGAGATAAAATATTCAAAAAGCAGTCCCAGTCGGGGACTATCTGAACTCTATTAGATAAAATTCAGACGGGTATATATAATCTAAGGTTATGCTAACGACCATAAAAATGAGAAATATATTTTTTTTGATATACATAAAATTTTGAATTAATAAATTATAAATATTTATGAATGACAAACAAACAAATATTTATGAATTTATATGGGAAAATTACATAATATAAGTAAAAAAATAGATGATTCATACCTTGAGAAGCTAATTTTGATGGTTCCAGTATTATAAGATGAAATAAGAAGTTAAATGACAATTTAATATCTTCAAAACCTACAAATAAACAATTGATTAAATCAAGGTTAAAAAAATGTTTAAACATAATATAAATACGTAAAAATGATTTAAAATAAAATGTTATTACCTTGTTAAACAAATACGCATACGTATAAGTCTATTTATCTGATCCTTTGAAGAGAAAAACGTAGCAGAGCTCCAAAAATAAAAATAAGTCTGTAAATTTCGATATGAGGAAGACGATGAACGTTAATTGGTGTTAAATATTCAAATTTTAAAAAAACCGCCCCTTAAAAATAAGTAGAAACCGCCCCATAAAACAATAAAACCGCCCCAATTACAACCGCCCTAAATAATATCCACCGCTCCAAATAAATAAACCGCCCCAGAAGAAATTGAAACCGTCCCAATTAAAACCGCCTTATAAAATTAGTACCCGCTCCAAATATAAACCGCCCCAAATAATAATAAAACCGCTCCATAAAATATAAATCTCATCCAAACCGCCCTAAATGCCAACCGCCCCAAATAAAACAATACTTTTTTATTTTGAACCGCCTCAAAAAAAGAAAAAAAACGCTCCAAAAAACACTATTAAATTATTTTGATTTTAATGGGGCGGTTTAATACAAAACCGCCTTAAAAAAAAAAATCAACCGCCCCAAAAAACGGCATTTGTACTAGTGACCTTCAAAATCAACGAGGTTCTAGCCTAGACAAGATAGGTAGGGGCGTGAATTTTCGACACGACTCGACAACACGACACAAACCTAACACAAATTTTTTGGATTAGGGTTTTGGCTAAACAGGTTCGGGTCCATTTTAGGTCGAATCCGCTAACCTGATTATATAAATGAGTCAGGTTCGGGTCAACCCATCAGGTTCGCGGGTCGACTTTTTATTTAGAAAAAACATATATTATGTTATCGTAGTATTCAATAATGTTGTATTTTAATATATTTATATTAAAATTATAGGATAAACAACAAAACAAATGAATGATATCATTCAAGATATTATTTTTTAATACGATAAAATGTTAAAACTGAAATAGATTATGAACAAAATTGAAAAATAACATATTTTGATTGAAAAATGCTTCTATTTTATTTTGAAACTGATTTATTTTACAAAATCTGATGTATTTTGATTACTACTTTTTGATTATATAATATATTTTGATTATAATTTATGATTTTAGAGTTAAATATAAAAAGTAAATATATATTTCAGGTTAAACGGGTTAGGTTTGGGTCAACCCATTAAAATTCGAGTCGGGTTTGGGTTGGTTGGTTTGACTTGATTTTCGAGTTCAGGCCGGTTTCGGGTTGGTCAGTTGGTGTAAATAATTTAGGTTCGGGAGTGGGTTGAACTCACAACATGCCAACCCAACCCATTTAGTACCCCTAAAGATAGGCCCATAATATACACTCTACGAGGACTAATCCTCTGGAAATAGCAAGGTCAAATCTCCCACTATTCTTTCACAAGTTACTTGCTTTATTTTTGCCCGAATCACCCACCATTGGTCTACCAGATCAAAGTAGTAGTGTAATTGTAACACTCAAACGGACTGACGTATCACTGTTATTAATATCAAAACAAAAGTACCATTCATTATATTAAAGACACTTGTCCAAAACCCAAATGAGTAAAAAAAAATTTTGAACGACAAAGGTCTCAATCGTGTAAGCCTAGTGTTTCCAATGTATGTCATCAAGGTCTAGTTATCTGAACCTTGCATGAACCCCCACAGCCACCCCAGGAGGAAAGTTCACAGGAAAACCCTCTGACCCTCCACAAACCCCTTTTTTGCTGGGAGAGAGTTTCGAACCCAATACCTCTCATTTGAAAGAACCCTGAGGTACCGCTGAGGCACTGCCTCGTTGGTCCAAATGAGTAAATAAGTCACGTTACTTTAAAGAAACCTAATTAATTGTTTTCTTACATTTATCGAAATTGATAAAACTCTTGGTGTCCAATAATTCCTCATTGGATTCCCCATTGTCTTTGGTTACCTTTTTTTTTACACTACAAACTTTTTCCATCTTTTACCCTCAACCTATTTCAAGAAAATCACGTTAACATCACCTTTGATACTATTATAATTAACAAATGCCCTTTGGTATTGTTCTTGGTTACCTAATGCATCATTAAGAAAATACTACAAAACAAAATATGACCGAGCCAAAAGTTACTCAATGACGGAGAAACAATACTAATAATGAGAAATAATAAATGGAAGCAATATGAACTATTGATAAAAGAACAAATATTATATGAATACTGAACAAAGTATCAAATGTTGAACTGAATAGAAATTTATTACTGAACTTAACTGGATAACTGGAATCTTTTATTGAATTGAACTGAGTATCAAATATTGAACTAAACAAAAATTTAATATTGAATTGAGTGGCACATATGAGTCTATCTCCCTTTTACTTTTACTTTTATAAAACTAAGATATATTCATACATCTCATATATACCTGGCAAAGATACTTCATAAGTACTAACTTGACTCCATAAACTATTTAGTACACACCGTCACGAAAACTCGTGTCATTGACGACACAATAACTTGTCAAAAATGCTTGGGTGACAGATTACAAAAACTGAATTACGATACAATATAACATCCAGTTAATTAGTTAACAGATATATTCATACTTGTCTATATCTTTATTTTGTATAGGAACATGCAATAATGAGTACAAGTACATAAATATGTTGCATTCAATACCGAAAATCATAATTTATACTATGAGTTAATTAATGAGAATACGTGCATTAGTCTAGCACGTAATAACATGTAATAGTAATCAATATCTCAAATCCATCAGTTTAGTAACTTGTGGTTTTATTTTATGTCACATTAGATTAATTGGTTTTTGATTTGTGTGTGTACAACAATGATCGGTTGTTAGTCCATCTTAATTGCGGAAGCCCGCTAACCGCGACCAAGATTGAGCCAAATCTTTTGGTTTTTTTAAGATCTTTATTATACATGTGCAAGATTATGTTATTTTATGTGTTTGGACAAATTCATCACCGTTTAGGATTTAAAGCAGGTGTAAGTTTGTGTTACACTGTATATATTTATTTTTTGTAATGCAGCTTACATTAACCTAAGATCCTAAACGGTGATTAATTTGCCCAAACACATAAAATAACATACATATATATATATATATATATATATATATATATATATATATATATATATATATAGGGAGAGGTTCAAATGTTAACCCTCCCTTATAGCGTTAACCGCTTAACCCTAGCGTTTTTTGCCCGAATCTTAAATTTTTTTTCATGGTTTTTATTATGTAAAAATAGGGGGGGTTTCTTTTTTGTGTTTTTGCTAATTCATCACCGTTTAGAAGTTATTGTAAGTGTAAGTTACTTACACTTACTTACATTTACTGCATCAGATACGGATTATAAGTAAGTGTAAGTAACTTACACTTACAATAACTTCTAAACGGTGATGAATTAGCAAAAACACAAAAAAGAAACCCCCCTTATTTTTGCAAAATAAAAACCATGAAAAAAAAAATTTAAGATTCGGGCAAAAAACGCTAGGGTTAAGCGGTTAACGCTATAAGGGAGGGTTAACAATGGAACCTTCCCCTATATATATATATATATATATATATATCATACATGTATAATAAATATTATAAAAAAAAGATTTGGCTTTATGTTGGCCTTGGTTGGCGGGTTTCCACGTTTAAATGGGTTCTTATTTGAGCCCAATCACACACACACACACACATATAGGGGAGGGTTCATAATAAACAATCATTTTGAAAAAAAAATAAGAAAACTAATCACAATCATTACAAATTAATTTTTTTCATTTTTATTTCTTTTTATTATAAGATAAGAAATGTTAAAAAAAGAATATATATATATATATATATGTTTTTCATGATATTACATATATGTAACTTGTATGCTAGACATACTAGTTACATATATGTGACTTTATGAGTTACATGAGAAACTTTTTGAGTTAGACATACGTAACTTCGTAATTTACATATATTTATATTTTTATCAAAAACATATTTTTTGTTATAACATTTCTAACCTTATAGTAAAAAAATATGAAAAAATTATAAAAAGTTATTGGTTAGTATGCGTTTTCTTAATTTTTCTTCAAAATAAGGAGTTTTTTTATGAACCTTCGTCTTTCTCTCTCTAAGGAATTTTTTTAAAAGATATGTATATTACGAAGTAACATATATTTAACTCATACATATGACGTACAAGTTACATATATGTAATAATATGAAATACATAATTTTTTTTAACTTTTTTCTTTTTTTACATTTTTTACCTTATAATAAAAAGATATAAAAAATGAAAAATGAAAAAAAAAGTTTAATTGGTAATGATTGTGGTTAGTTTTCTTGGTTTCTCCAAAATGAAGGTTTTCTTAGGAATCCTTCTATACGCACACTTATATACATAACATAATTTAAATACTTGGGCTACATTTTGAATACAAATTAAAAGAATTATTGTCATGAATGTTGCCTAAATTCCCTACAAATGAAGAATTGAAATAATTAAAATTTACACTACTATTTCAATTGCATATCATGCTTTTTTATTCTCAAATAGATAGGTACTTTACACAAAGCCAATTAGAAGAGAATCCATGAAAATTGCAACAACTTAATTGTGGGTTTAATAAGAGAAATTTCTAGGACTGTAAATTTCTATCAATCTTTATACAATCTTTATGTATAAATTATTTTTTAGGTTGCCATGTTTATATAAAAACTAACCTTTTTAGCAATAGTTCTTAGATTTAGAATCTTCTCTATCATTCATGTTGTCACATCCAATGGTGGTGTCGGTAAGAAACAACCCATGAAGAATATTTGATTGTAAAATGTCATGCTTTGAGGATTCAACATAGTTATATTGGGTTGGCATTACATGTTGCATCCCATAAAACCACTACAAATCAATTGTTTTACATTACAATTGCGTTTATGTATATGTAACATCACATCAACTAACATTAGACTTGTAGCCTTGTGTTATTAACATATGATCAACATAATAGAACTTTGTGAATATGTTGACCTCAAAAGTCAAAGTGTTTGGTTTTGTGAAAGTGAAAAAAAATGGCCAAAAAAATGGCCTTTATTTATTTATTTTTTAGACTTGTAGCCTTGTATTATTAGAAGAGCATGCGTAGACGTTTTTTAATGAAACCTTTTCGAAAAAACAAAAGAGGCTTCGCATACGTTTTTAAGAAAAACAAACAACACCTAAAAGATAATTAAAGTTCCAATTAATCTGTAGCAATCCAACATGTATGATAAAAAGGGCAGGTCTTGAGAACCCATTATGGAAATATTACTAATATTTAATTGAAAAATAGAGAACATCACAATGCAGTCGGTCATGAGTTCAATGGTTTATATATTACAAAAACTGTCTGGCACATATTTAGGATTTATCAATAGTTGATCAACATATTGTACTGACAAATACTTTTGTAGATTACTAATGGTTTAGCTTAAGTTTAAGGATATTTAAATTCTTATTCTTAATTAGCCACAAAATGCATATTCCAATTGAAAAGAGGTGCAGTTTGACCCTAAAAGTCAAATGTTTGAATTTTAAGGTCAAAACTAATACTTATAAAATAGAGGCATAACTTGAAAAAAAATGTATTTGTATATATAAATACTTTGTTAAACATTTTTCGTTTGTATTGTTTGTTCGTGTGTTTCAATGTATAAAAATCACAGGATGTACAATTAATTGCTGCATTGGGTCACAATGATAAAATGTTGAAGTTAACAACGCTGCAGCCATTACTTTTGTAGCTTATGTAAAATCTCACATGGTATGGTATGTTGGTCCAAAATTATTTGAACTTTTAATACAACTAGCGTTGTTCCCGCCACGCACATCAACGGCTTATCACAGTACACTTATAAAAAACGGATATTATTTATCATTAACAATTGATTTACAATATATTTTGATGTTATTATTATTATTATTCTATACAAGTTTATTTAAGAATCAGTTGGTATTGGATTACATTAAGAGGTAAAATCTGCTTCAGGTAATACCAAAACAACACAAGCAGGAAATATGGCTTCTTTAACTGCCAACACTTTCTCACAAAAAGCATTGATGAGTAACTTGTAGAGACCTACATAGGAATATCCATATACAGTAACCATGAAGAATGATATCATGTATAATAAAATATTTGTCCAATTTCGACCACTACTAATGGTTAGTATAAGAGTGGCTGCAAACGCTACCATCATCATTGACACAGAGAGCATCAACATTGTGAGGCTAGCAATAGTTTATTATGAAGTGTGTATCAAAAATCGTTTAAACGAAACAAAGATGTGAGGATGGATAGGAAGACGATAACTGATGTCAAAGAAAATGTGAGAGAAGGTGCGCCGGCAAGAGCAAAGACGATGAAAAATGGCTTGCTTTTGAGAAGTGGATATCCTGTTTCTTGATTTGGACCTCCTGGTACTGTGTATGCTGCTGCAAAGGCAACAGCGGCTATAAGAACAGCAACAATGGAGCAGTTTTCAACTGTGTTCTTCATACATTCTTTGGAATCAACTCGTAGTTGGGTCGTTTTGTCAAGCAACATCTTTAAGCAGTCTCCTCGTTAAAATTAGGTGCAGTCTTGATAAGGTTGTGCATACTTTTCTCATTCTCTGTGTCAAAAATAAGAAACATGCTTTCAACATGGGCCTAGTGTAAAATGAGTATATGCATAGACACACACTACACATACTTATCTTTGTTTCCGTATTCAGAATTGAGTCGTAGTAAACTTGAAAATATGGTGTTTTGAAACACTATGCAAATACCATTGCAAAATGCTCATTTTTGTCTGTATTTTAGTAAAACCGAGTTGGTACAAGTTCTAATAAATCCGAGTTGTTATACGTATCCAAATAAATTTTACTTCAAACTGATTTTAAGTTTTTTTTTTTTTTAAATATGTTTTTATGTTTATTAACATGTAATTCCACAATGACCTAACTTTCCTTTGATTTCCATATGTTCTTTTGTAATGTTTCGATTTTCATACGCAACTTCATACGTCTCTTTTATTTATAGTCTACCTTTTTTAATTTATTTTCAAAATTCACCAAGACGTGTTTTTTATTGTATTGCTTAACCACACCATCAAAATATGAGCCATTGTAAACTTCAAAATATGATGTTTTCATACATTCTAAAAAAATACCATTGAAACATGCTCATTTTTGTTTATATTTTTGTAAATCGAGCCTGTACAAGTTCTAATAAATTCTAGTTATACGTTTACATAAAAATTTTTACTCAACAAATTTTAAGTCTTTTTAGAATATGTTTTAATGTTTATTAGCATCTAATTCTTCAACGACATTACTTTCCTTTAATTTTCAGATGTTCTTTTTCTATGTTTCGATTTTCATACGCAACTTCCTACGTCTCTTTTACTTGTCTATAATTTCTTTTTCTTTTTGCTTCAAAATGTACCATCGTGGCATGTTCTTTACATACTTAATCAAGCCTCTAAAAGGCATGGGGGTTAAGCTACTAGTTTACCTCAAATAAAATCAAATCATCTCTGAGTATTTAAGCTGGGTTTCTGATATCATCCTTAGCTATGTTATCTTTAGCTTGTACACTTAGCATGTGTAGTAACGACTAACTGAGTATCCTTTTTTGTCTATCTTTCCTCTTAACCTCCTGATGGAATGTGCCATATTGGCCACATTATCAATGATATCCATTCTTCTATATTTAATAGCAACATATAGTATGTTATTACGCCCACCACCATCAATGTGTTCTACTGTTTTGTATCTCCTTAACAATCTCTGTACAACCACTTTTTGTTGCTAATGTTGGGTATTATGATGGTATTCAGTTTGACTTTTAGGTAAAAACAAGTTCGACCAATTACTATATTAATTAAATCCATATTTAGTATAACGCAGCGGAATTAGGGTTTCAAACTTTAACACTATTATAATTCCCAATCAGGATCATGATTACAAAACATGCAAACACTAATAATTTAAACTAATCTAATATACCGATGAGAAAAGATTATACCCTTTTGGTTAATAGTTAACTGTTTGAGACACCGAGATTCAACGAACGAATACTAGAACACGAGCACGAACGGGTTCCTGGTTCACAGTAGAAGCAGGAGGTGGTTTGGGTTCGTTGATGGAAAATCACGAACTGTATCCTTTTTCTTTTGATATATATCCGATGGCAGTAAAACAAAGAAAAGGAATTTCCTTCTTCCTTTTTGTCTTCTACGGCAATCTTCCAAAACCAAAAAAAAAATAGTTTTCTTTTTGTGTTTTTGACGGTAGCTTCAAAAAACCAAGATAAAAGAAAAAAACAACCTATTGTTGTTTTTGTTTGATGGCAGTATACTCCCACTTTTTTCTAGAGGTTTTGAAATTAGCATTAATCTCATATTAATAAGCCATAAAGCCCAATCGGGTTAGTTTAGGTCCAATACACAATATTAAGCCCAACACCCATTAGTTTAATTAAATAAATAATTAAACTTATATAATTTATAACAATTATAAATTATAAATCCGTTTATGAAAACCAGTTAATCTAGTTAAATGGATTTAATGTTCGTTGACCAAGGTGTAACTCTTATGGGCCAGGATCAATAACCGTACTAGGTGAGGCTCAATGACATGGGAGGAGTGGATTGCTTTTAGTTTTTCGTCAAGTTTTGGGTTTTTTTGCCCTGTTTTTCTTGTTTTTTCTGGTGCTTATGTTGTTTTTTGTTGGTGAATTATGGCCATTATCTAAGTCATTGTCGGGTTAGTCCTTTGGATAATGAAATGTTATTACAATTGAGGAATTGGGGGTTATTTCTATCTTTATGTGACACTAGGTTAAATCCCGTGTATTACACGGGTTAAAAACTGAAATAACATGTACTTTATAAAAAAACTTGTTTGAAAAAATTGTTTAAGAAAACTTATTTTTTCAAAACTTTCGTTTTTCCTAAAACCACAAATTTAAAATAATTATTTTTGTAGAAAAAAATATTTTTTAGAAAAAAAAAATCATATTTTGTAAAAATAATTAGTCATTAGATTTATAATTATTTAATAAATTAGAGAATATGATTATAATTATCATTTAATTTGAGAGAATGAAGAGAATAAAAAATGACAAGTGGCAAGAATGATCTAATAAATTGACATGTGACAAAAAAGATATTTATTTATTATAATAGTAAGATATAACAAATTTTATATTCGGCAAGAGCAATCCATGAGCTTTGCATTAACGACATTTATCTTCAACGTATTATTTATACTATATAATACAAAGTAACACGTAAGATGTCGTCTTTTTAGTCTATTCACATCATATTTGGCATGTGGCGTCTTCCTAGGTTATTCACATGGCATCATTGTCAAATTTAAAGATTAATTTCATTTAATACAATTAAGTCAAACTTTAAACTTTACAAATAAAAATTAATAGTCATTGTCTTTAAATATTATTGAAAATCCAATCATTTCAAACTTCCTATTTTCAATTAATAAATTTGAAATTCAAAAGTTTCAAATCTCATTTGTATTGTTTAAAAAAATGTTTAAAAACTTATAAAACATAACTTTTTTCTTTTTTTTTAATGATGTACTTTTTACGTTATTTGTATATCTAATTTTTATCCTTAATTACTTTAGTGAAAGAATCACTTTTGATAAAACATTTGTTCACATTTATTTGTGGTCATGGCTTCATAATGGGTTGAAGGAAACCAACGATTAAACATGGAGGGCCAAATTAGTTATGTTAGCTTATCGGGTCCGTACATATAAATCCAAGAATCTCTCACTTGGACAGATTTCGATAAAAGGTCAACGCAGACAGTCGGTGATGCTCTAGCTGCACATGACTGCCACTAACAAGGGATGACACTTTGAAGTCATTAACCAAATTATCGTGCTACTATAGCAGGATACTAGACTTATGATAATCATTGTCATCTATCATTTCTGTAAAAGATATCAATTGAAACAATGAGACATGGATCTAATTCATTCTCATATGATGTTTAATTATTATTGTTCTCGATTTAGATTCAAAGTGGTCCAATCAAACACACAGTCAGTTTGGGTAAGACCTTATACTTCACCATTTTGAATTAACGAGGGCGTCATAATGTCTAACCGTTACATGAAACATGTAAGAGTACATAATCCCAATCTTGATGATATACAACTCCCACTGAACCTCAGAACCATTCCCAATCAAAGCCTTTATGACTGGCAGTTACGTGACAGCGGTTGACAATGATCAAAGAATGTCTTTTAGTAAACAAAAGTTCTAGTATATATCTCAGGTCAGAGGATACAAGATGAGTTTACCAATTTCAAAAACATCTCATGACTAAGATCCATGGAGATGATTTGAAGCGAGTTACATCCAACATCATTTCTAATGATGCCTGCGAATTTGGTAGTCAACTACTTGAGACCTAATCCAGAATAGTCTTAATTCAAAGTCATTCCCACAAGTCTGACTGACTATGGATAATTAAGAATACAATATTCATGGATTAAACGTATAAAAAAAATGAACACAGTTATAAAATTTAGAATCGCATTTAAACCAGTAAATAAAAGTGAATTCAAAAGTATAACTGTTTATATGTTCGTACATCCAAATACTAAATCAAAACATATCGCTAGAAAATCTAAGCCCGATCGCATTCCTGTGCTGATAATATATACTTGTCCTGATTCATGGGCTTAGTGAACGGGTCTGCTAGGTTTTGATCTGTGTCCACTTTGCTTATTATGATGTCTCCATGTTCCACTATTTCCCGTATGTAGACAAACTTTCTCAAAATGTACTTGGATTTGTGATGAGACGTGCTCTTTGGCTTGTTTTATAGCACATGTGTTATCACAAAAGATTTTGATAGGTCTCTGAATACTTGGAACCACATCAAGATCAGCTATGAATTTCTTTATCCAAGCAGCTTCCTTTGCAGCATCCGATGCAACAATATATTCAGATTCGGTGGTTGAATTCGCCACTACACTCTGTTTTGAACTTTTCCAGGAGACAGCTCCCCCATTGAGAGTTAATACGGAACCTGATTGTGAGCGAGAGTCATCTCGTTTAGTCTGGAAGCTAGCATCAGTGTAACACCTTACAGTTAGCTCTTTTTCCACTCCTCCTAATATTAAGAACATTTCTTTAGTTCTTCTCAAGTACTTTAGAATGTTCTTGACTGCAGTCCAATGGGGGCAATGACAGGATTTTGTTGAAAACGACTGGTCATGCTCAAAGCATACGAGACATCAGGTCTAGTGCATAACATAGCATAAATAATGGAACCAATCGCTGAGGCATATGGAATTACGATTTATTTAACACGGTTCCTTTAGTCATGGGAATAGTCCCTTTCTTTGAGTTCTCCATGTTGAAGCGTGTCATCATTTTGTTTATGTATGTACTTTGACTCAGCCCTAGAAGCCACTTAGATCTATCTCTATGGATTTTTATTTCAAGAATGTAAGTTGTTTCTCCAAAGATCTTTCTTTGCAAAACAAGTTCCCAACGAGTGCTTGACTTTGTTAAGCATAAGAATGTTGTTTCCAATAATCAGTATATCATCCACATACAAGATGAGGAATGATATAGTGCTCCCACTAGCCTTTCTATAAACACAAGGTTCATCTTCATTTTTGATGAAGCCAAACTCTTTGATCTTTTGATCAAAACGAAGATTCCAGCAGCGAGATTCATGTTTGAGTCCATAAATAGACTTATTTAGTTTGCATACCTTACTTGGATATTTTGGATCAATAAAACCATTAGGCTGAACCATATAGACATCTTCAGAAAGATGTCCATTAAGAAAAGTGGTTTTAACATCCATTTGCCATATTTCATAGTCATAATATGCAGCTATGGCAAGTAATATCTAATCGATTTGATCATAGCAACGGGTGAAAAAGTTTCATCATAGTCAACACCTTGAGTTTGAGTGAAACGCTTTGCAACCGGCCGTGCTTTGTAGGTATGAACATTTCCATGGATATTGATTTTTTTCTTAAAAATTCATTTTCTCCCTACTTCCCGTGAACCAGGGGGTAGCTCAACCAGTCCCAGACTTGATAGTCACGCATGGATTGCATCTCGGAATTCATGGCATAGAGCCATTTCGTAGATTCTGGATCTAATATAGCAGATTTGTAGTTAGTAGGTTCGTCATCAGGCTCTGCTAATACCAGGACTTTAGAACCATCAAGATGCCAAAGGTATCTATCAGGAGCATTACGAGTCCTGCTACTTCTAGAATGCTTGTGTTTATGTCCCGGACGGGGGCGCGACGGCTGGCTGATCTAGCAGGATCGCAGTCTCCGGTCACACAGTTGCGAGACCTACATGTCTGGTTACGTACGTACATCCAATAATATGGACAAAACAGTTTAGTAAAATCAGAGTTGCGGAAGTATAGCATAAGTTCTCAAAACAGATTAACTTTTTTTATAATTTGCGGAAGCGTTAACTAAAACAGTTTCAAAATGATAAGTAATAATAGTTGTGGAAGCGATCAAAGTAGTTTTCAATACATAACAATCAAATGTTTAAATATTATCAAATGGCCTAAGACACTACAGTAGATGAATGGACTCCATCCTAGCATCCTAGTCCTTGTGCGCGTGCCTTAGTTACCTGAGAAAACATGCGAGTAAAAGGTCAACACAAAGGTTGGTGAGAGCACATGTTTTATATCAGCAGTAAACATCAAAATGTTTAAAGTAAATATTTGCAGGTCTACTTTTCAATACAATGCAATATCCATTGGTAGCTAGTCAATATGAGTTATACCATATGCGGGTTCGCAACCGAAGCTAACATGCTGCCTCCCGCCATATCCATCCAAGATATGGCAATGTTGTTTGGTCAATTATGCACTGTTCCGACCTCTAGTCGGGGTGGCCATACGGCGCGCAACAGTGGGGCTTGTCAGGCCCAAATAGTACTATTCAGAATTACCACGCTAAGCGCAACGCACTATTAACGGTTCGAGGTGTGTTTAATAAGAACTTATCAGTTTGTGGATGAATGCCACACATATGCATATACGATATTAGCATGTACAAAAGTAACAAAAAGTGTGTATGTTGTTCAAAAACAGTTGTAAGCAATGTTTTCTCCCCCAAAGGTAGAAAATATAAAAAGGGGCCGTGAACTCACCTGGTTAGCAGTTCCGGTATGTGTGTAAGTGTTCGCTTCTGCGAAAGCTAGCACCTGCTAGTATGCACCTATAACCATATAGGTGTGAGTATGTGTTTTGTGGTGTGCTGTAATCCATACAACTCCAAGTGTCGGTGTGCTCAACCGAGTAGGTGTGTGTTGACTAGTGAGACTCGACGAATCGTTGGTGACACGTTCCATGTGTTATGACCACCCAATGTGTCATAAGTACAAGTAGGACACTTACATGCATCCTATGACCCTAATAATACAGATTACCATTTTTGGAAAGTTTCCATTTTAGGAAAGTGTGGTTATGAAATCCCATTTCATAAAGTTAATACTTCTAATATGTTTATAAAACACGTCTAAACCCTTAAAACATGTTGTTTGCGCATAAATCGCAATTTATGTCGTTTTGCCCAAATAAAGTTTCCTTATTTGGAAAGTATTTGTTTAAAAGCTCGTTATCACAAAACGAAGTTTCTAAATATGTTAAAAATCATTTCTATACGTGTTTCAACAATCAAAGTTCATCAAAACACTTTAAAACATCAAAAGCCCTCTTTTGATTTTTAAAAGTTTCCATATTTAGCAAGTTTATACAAAACCATGTTTTTGACAAATCAAATATCCAAATATGTTTCTAAAATCACATCACCAAATCAACAAATACTCCACAAAACTTAAATCTAACATTCTTAGACTTTAAAATTAGTATATCTAACTCATCTAATACACCAAATCACCAACAAATTCGTTCACAACAACCTCATGGAGTTGCAAGTGTTCAAATACACTTGCATGTGGGTTTTTAGCCCTTGCATGTATGATCTAACAACTAATAAACAAGTAAAACGACCTTAGAAGCTAGATTTCAGTGGGGATGGTTACTGATGATGAAGAACCAGTGATAGATGGTCGTTCTAAGGTCTTTGGCTTCTTCTCCAAGCTTCCAAAGGCTCCAATGTCTTCCAAATCACCAAGAATAGCTTCCAAGTGATTCCAGATAGTTTGAGAGTGGATTTCAGTGGGTTTGGGTCGGGATTAGGTGAAGAAGCTCGGTGAAATCGCAAGGAAACCGAATGAAATGAGTTTGGGGTTGATTATAAAGAAATTTTGATCTGCATGGCCTCGCGTACCGCAGAGGCCAATCAAAATCTTTTATCGCGTACCGCGATGGAATTCGGGAGTCCCGACTCCCGGTTTGCGTCGCGTGCCGCGAAGCCTTTCGCCATGGAGTTATCGCGTACCACGACGGGTCCATTTACTTGTTTTTCGATTTTGATGATTCGATTTCGCTCGTACTTGATTCCTAACGTTTATCCTAAACATCTAAAGCGTGTTTATCACATAATACAATAGTAACACATAGGTTTAGTTGATCACCAACGTTCGTGAGACTCGTGTGTGTGTTTCGATAATTCCTCGAATTATCTTTGATCGTTTGTGTTTTGCGAAGTGTTTGCACGCTTGATTAATCCTAATCAACGTGTAATGCATAATTCAATAACTCCTCGAATTATTGTTTTGTGTTAGTGCTTGGCCACACTTGGTTTCCAAAACCAATGTGCAATGTAGGATTCGATAGTTCCTCGAACTATCGTTTCGCGGTTGTTTGTGTTCAACTCATCTAATTAAACATAATTAAATGAAATGCAACAAGTATGAATGTGAAATGTAAAGAATGTAAGAGTCGCAATTTACCTGAAATTGCCGGGTGTCACATCATCCCCTTGTTGAAAGAAATTTCGTCCCGAAATTTGGTTGTTGTTGGTAGTGTTTGAGAAGCAAGAGTGTTTGAGAAACCAAAAATTTTCTAGTGGTCACAAAAATGATGAAATTGATCATTTATAAACAAAATAATGGATTTACATAGATGTGTTAATGATGAATGATCATTAGCACATGAACTTGTGCATACGTGGTGTTTGATGAAATGCCAAGTAGGGTATTTAACTTAAAATTGGTTTAAAACCAATGGTGATATGAAGTATGTGGGTGTATAACATCAACAAGGGTGAATTGATATGGTTAAGGGTTAATTGGAAGCAAATTAGATTGAAAATGGTGACATTGGGGTGAATGGGTGTATTTTGACTAGTTGTAGTCAAACTTTATATTAAACCTATTAGTTGTGATAATAGGAATTGATAGTGAAGGTGTGGGTGGAACCAAACGACCCGGGAAGGAAATTATTATAGATGATAGCTCGTTGGATCAAGGTAAGTCACCCAAATCTTCTACTTATTATGTGTAATGTATGCATGTATGTAGGTTTTGTGGAAGATTTGACTTTATGGTGAATAGGTGATTTAGTACTTGTTGTTAGACAATAATAAACAATAGGTGATATATGTTGCTTGATTATTGTTGATATGGTATTTTAATGTTAGTCTATAATTGACTTGGTATTTATTTGTATGTGTGGTGAATGTATGGAATTAGTTCACAAGGTGTGTGTGAACTTATAATTCAAATCGACTCAAATTGGTGCTTTGAATCACAAGTGGTGTGATTTTGACATTGGATTATTCACATGGTGTGTGAAAGTCCTTTGTTGGTGTAATCAAGTTGGTAAAACACAAGTGGTGTGGTTTACTTAACTTGAGAAATCTTGTGGAATAAGATTTCTTTGGTGTTTTGGGTACAAACGACCCGTTAGTAAATCGTTCGTTGTTTATGCGTAAGTAAGTCATCAAAAAGTGTTTGAGACTTGTTTATTATGTCCACTAGGTGTTGTGGAATGCATTTGGGGATAAATAAATGGTTAGAATCGATCGGGAATGGGTTTGGAAGTCAAAAGTATGAAAATTTGTATTGCTAATCTGTAGGTGGAGTATGATACGCCAAATTTGCTCTGTGATACACCAATACCATACGCCAGGGCTGGCATATCATAAGCCGGGGGTGGAGTATGATACGCTTGTCATGGTCAAACCTTGGGTTTTTGACATTTTCGAATTGGAATTGATTCGAGGGTCAATGGGGTGAACTTATTTGATCAAAATTGACTATTTTGGTCATGAATGATCGGGTAAGCGGGCATGGTGATCTTACTTAGTTCTAACGAACTAACGGTGACTTAAATGTGGTGTTTTCAGGTGAACTGAAGGGGTGAAAGCGGTTGTGATCGGAATGCTTTGCAAGGACTCGGATCAAACGTGTTTTGGAGTTTAAATTTTGTTGGTTTGAAACAAAGTTTTTTTGAATAACTTTAAATGTAATTTGGTTGTTGAATCTTTATCTAAGTTCAGATATTTTGTAAAGTCTTTGTAAAGTGAGGTGTTCAAGTGTTTAATACACTTGTTTGTTTGAAAAATCTGGGACCTAAATTCTGTGGTTGTTTTAAAAATACGTGTCAAACGTGGGTGGATTGGCATCAGAGCCATTTGTTTGAGGGATTCAAGTGTGTCGCGAACACTTGAACTCAAATCATGTTGCTTTTGATATAGGGAGTGTTGTTTGATCCGAGATCCGATCATGAAGCCGGGGGTTTAAGGTAACAAGTTTGTGGTTTGTTTACCTTATTTATTTATGTTTAATGGTGTTTGGAGTGAATTTATTGTTAAACCGAAATTCTTAGTTATAATATGGTGAGATGGAGTTAAGGTAACATTAGTGATATGATTACCTTAATATTTTTGTATATTGGTGTTTTTTTGTGATTATTTTGTGTGAATAACATTCTTGATCATGATGTGGGTTGATGAAGTTATGGAAATGAGCATGGGATGATTGTATTATTATGCCTGGCTAGTATAATATTATCCTCATTACATGAACATGACTTTAACAGAGTCAACTCAAATCTGACTATGGAATGGAAGGTAAGGGAGTAGTAACTTGTTTACTAATTAACCAGAGAATGTATAAGTATGTTGTAGATACTTATAATGGTCTCTAAAATTGATTAGTTGAGATATGTTGTTTGAAATTACATATAAGTCCACAGGTGTGTGGCATTGGGTGGAGTTCACCTTTGGGTGAAATTTTCATGTAAGTCCACGTGTGTGGCATTGGGGGGAGTTCATCTTCGGGTGAAATTTTCATGTAAGTTCATGGGTGTGTGGCATTGGGAGACTTCACCTTCGGGTGAAATTTTCATGTAAGTCCACGTGTGTGGCATTGGGGGGAGTTCACCTTCGAGTGAAATTTTCATGTAAGTCCACGGGTGTGTGGCATTGGGAGACTTCACCTTCGGGTGAAATTTTCATGCAAGTCCACGGGTGTGTGGCATTGGGGGTAGTTCATCTTCGGGTGAAATTTTCATGTAAGTCCACGGGTGTGTGGCATTGGGAGATTTCACCTTTGGGTGAAAATTTATGTAAGTCCACAGGCGTGTGGCATTGGTGAGAATTCACCTTCGGGTGAAAACTATGAAAGTCCACAGGTGTGTGACAATGGGAAAAGTTCACCTTCGGGTGAAAAATTAATAAGTCCATGGTTATGTGGTGTGGGATTAGTCATGTAAGTCACCCACCTATTAAAATTGATATGATTATTTGGTTTTATGTATATAAGTGTATATGTGTATGTAATGTATGTGGAATATACATTAGATGTTGAAATCCGGTGTATTGGTGTTTGCATATTGGGTGTGTGACAATAACATGCAATAGGTGTAATATTTGCTTAGTTATTGTAAATTTGAATGTTTTCTACTGGGTGTGGAGAAATAAGAATGATTCATAAGTGGTGTGAACTTCTTATTTGAAGTTTGACTCAGATTGGTCAAACAATTCACAAGTGGTATGAATTTGGAGATGGGTTGATTCACAAGTGGTGTGAACTTTCCATGGTGAATTTTATTAGGTAAATCACAAGTGGTGTGATTACCTACCTTGAGAATCCTTGGAGAAAAAGGAGGTCTCAAGGAAATTGGGTGAAATTTGACTTTTACTTGGTGATTTTATGTTCTAACACTTTATTGGTGTTTTAAAGAGCTATGAATATGATTTTCATGTGTCGTGGTAGATAATTGTTATGTGTTGTATGTATAACTAGAATTAGTATCATTGTATGTTAATTGATAACTGACACTAGAATTGGGGTGAATCCACAGATGTGTGGAATTACATGTAAGTCCAGAGTTGTGTGCATTGGGGAAAAATCCACATTCGCGTGGAATATCATGTAAGATCACTGGTGAGTGGCATTGAAATTATCGTGTAAGACCATTGATTTGTGAGTCTTGGTAGTAATGATATGGAGTAAATGGTATTAAAACAGGGTAGTTGTTATTGCGCATGTGGAATATGCATTATTTTGTGAATTCAGGTGTGGCATGTAAGTTCATTTGGAACGGCATTGGGTTTGGCGTATAATTCCACATTCGGTGGCATAAGGGTTAATTCACATGCAGGTGAGAGCTAATTTTGGTGAAACTACAAAATTTGGGTGGTTTTATATGTTGGCAATGGTTTGTTGTATAAACCTTGTAAAACTAAATTTTGATTTAGATAATCTACAAGTGGTGCAGACATTTATAAATGAATGTGGTGTTAAAATGTGTAGTTAATCAAGTTAATACTAGGTGAAATTAGTATATTGATTGACAATAGGAGAATGTATGTACCACATTTGTGTATGTTATATTGAGCCATAAAAGCGTGTTTGTTGTTTGGTGTGGTGTTAAAAACCGTATGTAGTACGGATTTGGTGGTCATAAATTGAATCACATATGTGTGATGACTTGTTGAAAATACGAGTCATATGTTGTTTGGTGCAAATAATGAAAGATAGGCATAATAGGATATGTTGATTATCCTTAATTGAACTGTTAAGAAAGTGTACACTCTACAAGTATGTATTGTATGATGTGTCAGAATTTCTTATATTAGTGTACTATGGGTGTGAAATACATGGGGTGGAGTTTAGTCCTATGTTAATGAATACATTTAATGTAAGTGAAAACTTTGGACAAATTGTATGGTTAGGAGGAATATATTTGTCTAAAACCAAGAAACTAACAACGCCACGGTCATGCTGTATTAAAGAGGTGGTGGGTTGGCGGCTGGGCATATGCCCTACGTATACCCTATATATAAGCTTCTTTGATGCAACAAGAAAGTGACAGCGTATAAACTAGGGCAAAAGGACGGGGGATGGTGAGGGAAGAATTTTAAACAATTCGGCATGAATGCCTCGGGGAGAGTAAAACTTGGTAATGACAAGTTGTCATTTATGAAAGTTAAATGTTTTAGACATGATGTCTAGGGTTTTGACCCATAGTGTCGTTATGAAATTTTAAAGGTTTTGACAAGAGTGTCTTGACTAGGGAGTGGTGAATATAAACATTTGATTATGTTAACTAGTGTGCATGTTTGAAAATATGTGGTAAATAATATATGTTTATAGATTGGTGTGAACATCTATGATTATATATAGATGTGTATGTGTTGTAATATTTGAATGTAAAGAGATAGAAATGACATGTATACGTGTGTTGACGTTACAGGTGGTTGAGTTTATCTTTTAAAATATAGGAAAATGCTTGGGGATGATCCATAAGATTATGGACATTATTTAGGAGTTCATGGTTGGGAGAAATGAATCTGTTAGTTTGTAAACTGGATTCAAACATAAATTATGATTATTGTCGGGTGTAAATTGATGTAGATAATTCACAAGAGTTGTGAACCTCTATAACATTTGTGTGCTATTAGATTAAGTACAAGGGCGTGTAATATTTAAGTAGCAGAGGTGTTTGTGGTAATTATAAGTAAGAGGAGTTTGGGTGCAAATGAACCAAGTCTACAATGCCATAGAAATGTATCATTAATGTCAGATTTGATATGTTTAGAAAGACTATATACGTTATTTTTTGGTTGAACATTTATTTCATAAATACCATTTCGAGGTTTAGCCTCGACATAAAAGACATCATTTAAGTAGGTATATATAACAATACCATTAAAAACGTACTTAAATCCTTGTTCAAACAATAAAGAAACTGAAATAATGTTTATGGTCAAACCAGGTGCAAACAAACAATTATTCAAAATAAGTACAAGGCCAGAAGGACATGTAAGATGATATGTCCCAGTTGCAAGAACTGATACTCTTTTCCCATCACCAACGATGAGCTCCATGTCACATTGTTTCAGCTTCTTCCACTTTTCAGGTTCTTGCAAGACATTAATAATATGGTAACCACATCCAGTGTCAAACACCCATGTGTTGCTGTAAACAGTAAAAAGTTCAATAACATAAATAGAGATACCTGAAGAGCCTGCATCATTGGCCTTGTTCATCCTCAGCTTAGCAAGATATTCAGGGCAGTTACGCCTCCAGTGCCCTATCTTGTTGCATTCAAAACATTGATGCTCCTTTGGGAGTGGTGCTTTAGTAATTGCCTTAGCTTTGTTCGTGGCAGGCTTGACAACAACAATAGCTTTATTTTTGCCCTTGCTATTATAACCCCGTTTCTTGGGATTGGGCTTTCTAACACCAGCTGATCGAACTGTCAATACGTGATTAACTTTTCTTGGTACATTCATCTCAGCCGTCTTCAACATCCCATGCAGTTCAGGCACAGTCTTCTCCCAAGCATTCATATTGAAGATCATTACGAACTGGTCGTAAGAATTTGGGAGAGAGTTCAATATCAAGTCCGCTGCCATTTCATTTGACAGGGGATAACAAAACTTACTCAGTTTGTCGATGTACCCTTTCATCATAAGCACATGAGCACTAACTAACGAGCCTTCTTGCATTGTGCAGCCGATAAGCTGCTTCATGGTGTCATAACGTTCTTGACGGGCTTATTTATGAAACATGCCTATAAGTTGCTGGATCATGTCAAAGGCACTCAAGTCTTCCATTATCTTCTGAAGATCAGAAGACATGGTGGCTTGCATAAGGCAGGCTACCTCAATGGCATCCTTGTTATGCTTATCCCAGGCTTTACGGGCAGCAGCCGTATTACCTTTAGGCTCATTAGGAACTGGACCTTCAAGTACATAGTGCTTTTTCGCAAACTTGAGAACAATTTTCAAGTTGCGATGCCACTCAAGAAAGTTGGTGTTATTCAGCTTATCTTTCTCAAGTATGGACTTGAGAATGAAGGAGTAGTTGTTTTCATGAGACATCTGTTAATGTAAGCAAAAATAAATAGCTAGTATTTTAATGTTTAATTCCTTATTTAATTAATGACCCATTAATAATAATAATAAGAATAAGGATTTAGAATCTAGCAGTATCAGTTACTAAAGGTAGCTGTGGCACACAACATTAGTAGGTGATATTAGGTAGACTGACAACGTTTGTCAATTGTGAAAAATGCACAAATCTCAAGTATGAGGCCACTAAGACAACTTGTCTATTTAGTGATACGTTTAGCCCCATCTATGCTCACTTTCATTTCCAGACAGTTGTGGCATGTAACAAGATATGAAAGTAATAGTCGTCCTAAAACAGGTACATGTGGAAGAGCCGGATATGTCAACGGAAACTCTTGCACCTTGGAGGACAAACTACGCACCAAGTGTGGTGTTGTGGCTCCAAACACTGGGATAGCATAGACTATTGATTTTATATATATGGAATCCAATTTTAATGTTTACCGAATAAGGGTCAAACACAACGAATGATCTAATCATACGTGCGTTGTAAAAACCATTTTTACTATATTTAATGTCGTGACTATGTGATGAACCCTTTCATCTCCCCGGACACTTAATTTTAAATAATCTATTAAAAATAAGTTTGTCGTGACTTGTATAACCATTCAAAAGTTAAAAGTTAATCTATTAAGTTTCTGAGTTTTAAAACAATTTTAGATTGTAGAAACACATTGTTTATTTTTTTCAAAACAAACCATTTGTTTTATATAACTTTTACAGGTTGCAAAATTGTTTAGTTTTTGAACTTGTTACATTTTATTGCGATTATGTTTTAAAACTCCTTTTAAAACCTTTTTGGTATTTGGTTGGTATGTTATAACATTTATAAGGTAAAGCAACCACAATATCAAATTAAATAAATTTGTAAATCATAAGGCCAAATTGTGTTTGATTTTGCTAGAGCCAAGTAGCAAAACAAACTAGGTCACAGGGTCACAACACACAATCAACCACAATGATGAATCTAGTGCATCTTGTGATCTTGAGCTGCTCCCACTGACCTCCAAATCCATGCTTCTTGATCTTGATTCTTCAGTTTTGTCTTCAGATCTTTTGTCATTACAATATTTACAAGAAATTGAAATACATAATGAGAAAATGCAAACCCTATTCTATTACAACTTTGAGCCATCAAAATGGGCCAAACTATAATAAACCAGGACTGAAAAATTAAACAACCAAACAAACACAAGGTCGAGCCTGATTTACATATTCAATCATACCTTTATAATTAAATTGGGTAATTCTTTTGGTCAATTATAACTTTGACCTAATAATTAATTTTACTCAAATAATTATTCTGATCTATATCTGGATCAGAAACTCAAAACGTTAAACAATTTTGAGTTTGTGATCTGTACCGGACCGGATCCAAGTTGCATGTTGTAAGCGTGGCTCTGATACCACTGTTGGATATTATGGTGGTATTCTGTTTGACTTTTAGGTAAAAACAAGTTTGACCAATTACTATATTAAATCCATATTTAGTATAATGCAGCGGAATTAAGGTTTCAAGCTTTAACACTGTTAAAATTCCCAATCAGGATCATGGTTACAAAACATGCAAACATAGATAATTTAAACTAATCTAATCTGCCGATGAGAAAAGATTATACCCTTTTGATTAATAGTTAACCGTTTGAGACACCGAGGTTCAATGAACAAATACTAGAACACGAGCACGAACGGGTTCCTGGTTCACAGTGGAAGCAGGAGGTGGTTTGGGTTCGTTGATGGGAAATCACGAACTGTATCCTTTTTCTTTTGATATATATACGATGGCAGTAAAACAAGGAAAAGGAATTTCCTTCTTCCTTTTTGTCTTCTACGGCAATCTTCCAAAACCAAAAAAACATAGTTTTCTTTTTGTGTTTTTGACGGCAGCTTCAAAAAATCAAGATAAAAGAAAAAAAAACAACCTATTGTTGTTTTTGTTTGACGGCAGTATACTTCCACTTTTTTCTAGGGGCTTTCAGATTAGCTTTTAATCTCATATTAGTAAGCCCTAAAGCCCAATCGGGTTAGTTTAGGTCCAATACACAATATTAAGCCCAACATCATTAGTTTAATTAAATATACAATTAAACTTATATTATTTATGACAATTATAAATTATAAATCCGTTCGTGAATACCAGTTAATCAAGTTAAGTGGATTTAATGTTCGTTGACCATGGAGAAAAATCCAACAACAACAACGGAGTGTCAGGGGCCGAAGTAAAGTCTCTTTTTTCCAATGCAGCATCGTGTCCTTTGTATTTGTGGAATTTGGCTTTGCTCTTATCCAATCGGGATTTAGTTTCTTTCCATGACTTGTCCTTTTCAACCAAAATCTGCGTATTCACACCTACGCTTTGTCTTTCGAATTTCTTCAAACATTAGCACTCTGCTACGTTTTTCTGAGCTATAATCGATGTTTGCATGCAAATAAATTAAAGTTGGCACTAATAAACTTGCACTTAGATACATGGGTAAATATTGGTTTATATCATATTTGTTGCAACATGTTTCACATAGATTGTTTTATTTGGTACTAGTGTTTTATTGAGATTGCTAGAACGCGGTTCATATATAACCGCGACGAAAATGTAGCAGTCAAAGGCCTTGGTTGGGTTCTCTGCGCTGATATGTTAGTGACAATCCTAGAAGCAAAATCAGAATTATAAAAAGTTAGATACATCTTCCATATCTAAATGGAAACCTGTGTTCTTTATTGTTTTCTTGTTTTGATTTTAATCAATGATTTTGGTCTTAGATGAGGTCATGCGATTGTTAGAAAAAATGAGTCATCAATAGTTTTATTGGCTTTTTCAACAGATAATCACACCTACCATAGACCCTCACATCAATCTTATGGGAACCATGACCAACTAGCCTATCAAGGCCATCATGTTCATGGTAGTGTAGTTCATGGTTATCAAGGTAGAGGTTGTGGTCAGGACTACATAGTTTGAGGTTGAGGCAGTGATAGTCAATCCTCCTCTCTAGTTTGTTGCAACACAACCAACAATACCAAGCCTATTAGTATTAGCTCCCACTCAAGGCATAGGTAGAGGTGGGCAAAAACCTGGAACCGGAACCGACAACCTGAACCGGAACCGGCTAAAATTAACCTGAACTGGAACCGGCCAAAAACCGGTTAGAACCGGAACCAAAACGGAACCGCTTGTTGATTTTGTTGACCGGAGCCGGTTCTTGAACCGGAACCAACTTAAAAAAAAACGGTTTGCCCACCTCTAGGCATAGGTAAAATTTATACACCTTTGTCATCTTTTCCTCTATGCCCATTTTTTGTTGAAAATAGTAGTTCCTAAGGTAAAATTTATACCTAACCCCATTTTTTTTTTGTTGAAAATAGTAATTCCATGACTATGAAAGGGTTAGCCATAAAACCCATACCATACCCAACTGAACCTACCAATTAAACAATATTTTACCAAACATTATTAAAAACTTTTAGGATCATGTGGCTAAATATTCGAAATGGTTCATGCAAATAGTAGTAATTGTAGCGGAAATAATAGAACCATACAAGAAATTGACAATCGAATATTGATTTCATTCATATGATACAATCAACCGAATATAAAGATTAGAAGAAATAGTTCCGCCTCACCACAATCACTCAGTTACAAGGATTCCTTGTCGATTTCTCTGTGAAATACTCGTTTGGCCTAGGGCTCCAAACACATTGTAAGCCAAACCATCTCTATTTCAACTTAGATACACCTTTAATAATATATGATGACATCATATGAAAATGGGAAATTTACCAAAATGATCAATGTTGACCAAGAAATTACCAAAATAATCACACAGATTCCGGTGTCTAAGACTCCCATTTAGACGCCCATTTAGGCGCCCATTTTGTGTACTTTTTTACAACATACGGGCCCACATGTCGGCGGCTTTGTCGGGGTGTCTAAGACTCCTTTTCTACCGGCGTCTTAGACGCCGATTTAGACGCCTTTAGACGCCTTTAGACGCCCTTTTCTACCCGTATGTTTACAATAATTACAGAAAAAAGGGCGTCTAAAGGCGTCTAAGTCGGCGTCTAAATCGGCGTCTAAGACGACGGTAGAAAAGGAGTCTTAGACACCCCGACAAAGCCGCCGACATGTGGGCCCGTATGTTGTAAAAAAGTACACAAAATGGACGTCTAAATGGGCGTCTAAATGGGAGTCTTAGACGCCGGAATCTGTGTGATTATTTTGGTAATTTCTTGGTCAACATTGATCATTTTGGTAATTTTCCCTATGAAAATTCCATTAAACAAAAAACAACTGACTCAATTTATCAATTGTTGTAAATCAATAGAGACAGGGACGGAGCTTGAAAAAAACTCGGAGGGGGCCGGAGAATTTTTAGGAAGAAAACGGAGGAGGGCGAAAGATTTTTAGGAAGAAAACGGAGGGAACCGAAAGATTTTTTGGAAGAAAACGAAGGTGACCGAATAATTTTCCGACAAAATAATATTGAATCGACCATTCTGACCGGAAAAAAGGGGGGTCGGGCCCCCAGGCCCCAGTAAAGAACCGTCCCTGAATAGAGAATCTTAGTAAATAAGTCATAAAAAAAAACAATTGATTAGTAAACAACTGAATAGGTATTGATTGACTTTTTACCTAATCAACACTTCTTCATTAAGTACATTGGGCTTCAATCATTTTCATCATTAACTCTGTCTTCCACATCAACAAATAATCGTTAGCTCTTTAGTTCTATATTCTTTTGGAATCAGTTGTTTAAGTATTTATGATTAATTTGGACTTTTGAGTTTTGACCGAACAAACTTCCCCTAAACTGATAGAGCCCAATTGAATACTTAGTGAACTGAATGGAATCAATGCTTGTTGAGGCACACTTTCAAGATACGTGGTTATAAGAGGAAGTGAAGAGGTAGTTAAACTATTAATATTGTTGATTTGGCAGAGGAGGAAGTCTTTCTATTCCCGGGACATGAAACATAGTTGCCTTTTCCTAGGAAATTTAAGCTTGTTGAATATGTAGATAGTAGAACATCATATTATATTGATAATTGGTTCTTCGTTTGCTCAGAATGGGCTTTTCCTTGATAATTATATTCTAGTGCATGTTTAAACAAGCATCATCTCATATTATATCTCTCTTTTAACATGTCTTTAGTAAATTTGATCATCATATCATCTAGTATATCATTTACATGGCTTGTTTGATGGTTTCTTTCGATTGATGTCCTTATAAAGAGGCTCAGGCTCGATTCGTTAGGACTTTATAGGGCTCAAGCTCGACTTGTTTAGAGCTTTATTTCTAAAGCTCGAGCTCTACTCGTAGTAAAATTTGAAGCTCGAGCTTAGCTCGTTTATTATTAATTAATTAATTAGTTAAATAATTAATAATATATATATATATATATATATATATATATATATATATATATAGGGAGAGATTCAAATGTTAACCCCCCTTATATCGTTAACCCGTGTTAACCCGGCATTTTTTGCCCGAATATTTGTTTTTTTTTCATGGTTTTTCTTATACATAAATATGTGGTTTCTTTTTTGTGTTTTTGCTAATTCATCACCGTTTAGAAATTAAATCAAAATGTAAGTAAGTGTAAGTTTCTTACACTAAGTGTAGTGTAAGTAACTTACACTTACTTACATTTGTAAATAATTTCTAAATGGTGATGAATTAGCAAAAACACAAAAAAGAAATCCCCTATTTATGTATAACAAAAACCACGAAAAAAAACAAAGATTCGGGCAAAAAATGCCAGGGTTAACGCTATAAGGGAGGGTTAACATTTGAACCTCTCCATATATATAGGGGGAGGTTCCACAGAAAACCTTCATATTTGAGAAAACTTAGAAAACTAATCACAATTGTTATTAATCAATTTCGTTTTTCGCTTTTTATTTTACATTTTGTTTTATTATAAGGTTAAATTTGTTAACAAAAAGAAAAAAATATATGTAAGTCATGTTATTACATATATGTAACTCATTGATTACATATATGTAACCTGTAAACTACATATATGTAGATTACAAAGTAACGTATGTAACCAATAAAGTTACATATATGTAACTCATATATGTAGTTTACATGTTACATGTATGTAATCAATGAGTTACACATATGTTATAATATGAGTTACATATATTTTTTTTATTTTTTTTTCTTTTTTGTTCATAGATCTAACCTTATAATAAAACAAAATGTAAAACAAAAAACGAAAAACGATATTGATTGATAACAATTGTGATTAGTTTTCTAAGTTTTCTCTAAAATGGAGGTTTTCTATGGAACCCTCCCCTATATATATATATATATATATATATATATATATATATATATATATATATATATATTATTAATTATATCTCATTAATGTTAGCTTCAACTTTGACATAGTTTGGTTCATTTTTATTATTTCACATAGTAGAATAGATACCTAATCTTATAATCCTAATAAACAAGTAACTCAAATGACACTTGTCATCTTACTAGCTTGTCTAACTCATATATATGCCACATGTCACTCTAAAAACTTATCCACATAGGATATATTGACAATTTCTAACACCACAATTTAAGTTAGAATTTTGTCATTTATTTCCATTAATATTTATAATTCATGTATTAATTTATTTATTGTTGTTGTAACAATTAAATATGACTAATCGATTGAAATCATTAGATGACTATATTAATTATATTATAATAAATGACATTTTTCAATTAAACTTAATTATAATAATTTATATATATATTAAAAAAATTAAAAGTTTTAAAAACTTTTTTTTGAGCCGGGTGTCTCTTACGAAGCAGTCTCCCTACAACATTGGGGGTAAGAGTAAGGTATATCTTTATCTCTCCTTCAGACCCCACATAGTGGGATTACACTGGGTAGTAGTTGTTATTGTTGTTATTGTTGATATTTTGAAATATTTACATACTTACTACTACTACTATTAATTAACGTGTTTTACAATCAGATTCCTGAAAACATAACGATGAGTATTTCACTTTATGTTATACTATCACTTACATTTTAAATTGTCTATTTTTAACAAAGAGAATCAGAAATTGAAAGATTATAAAAAAAAAAATCAGAATCACCATGCAGATTCAAGATCTACAGTTTGAGTCGATATATAAGTTATATAACTACATTAGAAATACATTTTATTAATTTGTCTATTTTTATGTTTTTACTGGGGTTGTACTGTTTATCTAGCTTTGTAGGTTCACTGTGCTCTTAAAATGTTCAAGTATATGTCTAAACATATGAATGATGAAAATCTTGTAATCATTTGGCAATTTTGCAAGAGTGAAGTGTTTCAATGATATGTCTTAATTGTTTTAATCTTTCATACGCAATTATACTTAAAATTTAAATTATAATTCCTGGTACAAATTATTATTAACATGTATGTCTATAATTCCAATTCCAGGTAATCTTTGTGTTTCAAATTCATTCGGTTTTGAGGTCAAAAGGCTTTTTATCAATGACGACATTCATAGGACTTGATCTTTCAGTAGTTGTATATCTTCCGATAGTTCAAGACTTGATCCAGAGATGTTTTGGTGCGCATCAGCCTTAAAGGTTCTTACAGTCTTCCCCTAGGCTGATGCTACCAAAACTTATGTCCTTTGTTTATTAAAATTTCAGCTCTTCTCTGGACAAGTATTGTAGCAAGTCCTCCTTCAAAGTCATTGTCTGGATTGAGTAGAGGAAGGTTTGCTAGATCAAAGATATTTGAAGCAGGAAGACCACATAGCTGATAATCCTAGAGTTTCACTATGTTTCCATCACAGAATTTAAAACGAATACCTTCTCCATGGATAAGTAGCTCCATTCAACAATGGGAAAGTACACATTTATGGGTGTTTCACCATGTCGTCTTCTTGTTGCAGTCTTTCTCCTTTTGAAAGGACCACGCCTTCTAAATGGAACTATTTGACATGAGAGTGTACTTCCTTGTTGCGGTTCCAACTGCTCTCTTTCATTATCCTCATCATCAGTGGCCTCTAGAGTTGCTTCTGCTCCAGTGGAAGCGGTTGCTTCAGTGGAAGCGGTTGCTTCAGTGGAAGCTCTTTGATCCTCAGTGGGAGTTCTTCCAACATCCGTTGAAGCCATTGTTGCTTCAGTGGAAGACCTTTCTTCCATAGAACCCACTGCAGCTTCAGTGGAAGCCAATGTTTCCTTTTCTCCTTCCATCCTTGATTGTTCCTTAGGATCAGTGGTTTGTTGCTTTGTTTGGCTTCTTTTGATTTTGATCACTGAGGAGATGGGCATGTTATCATACCAAGCACTAGATGGTGGAGAGGGAGTCTCTTGCTTAGGGAAGAGTTCATTCTTTGAGGCATCGTACATGTCTTCCAAGCTCTCATTGAATGCTGCCCTAGAGAAAGGCTTTTCAATTATCCTTCCCTGAAAGAGTCATGGGAGGCCTAGGTTTAAGGCCTCCTGTTGTGCCTGGATCTGCTCCATTGAAGGCAACTCTCCTTTGGCAATCTTCTGTTTGATTTCTCTTACGTGCATGTCCATGGTAGAGTTTTTCATTGGGCCAAGCTGCCGCTTAGAGAATACATAGTTTAGTAGGATATTCTTCATTCTCTCTCGGTAGGCAGCCTCCTTTTGTTTCTTAGAGAGGACTACCGCAGCTTTGGACGCAGCATCAGCCTGTTCTTGCTGCTGCACCCTATCCAGCTCTTCAGCCATTCAAGGCACCGACCAGAGAACAATCTCATCTACGTCATAGCCCTTCTTCTGGAGGAGACCAGAGAGTCTTAGTATCTCTCCATCCAGGGAAGTGTCTGGTCGGCCCTTCTTCATCACTGGCCTTCTCTACTCCTGTTCAGTTTCCTCCTCTGGAGTTAGTTTCCTTTTTCCTTTGTCTATTGTTGTAACAACCGAATAATTAGCACATTTGATAGTGTATAAAATCTACGTTGAATTAACAATCGAAATTATTACAGGATGATAGTAAGCGAGATATGGTGAACGTGGGCGAAAACCGTGCGCGAAACGGAGTTACGGATTGTCCGGAATCGCGAAACGAAGAAAATTTTCAAAGTATGGAACTTCTGGACTCGTCGCGGTACGCGACGGAGAGGTTGAGGACTCTTCGCGGTACGCGATGGTTGAAAAATATCTAAGATTCCTCCGGATTTCGTCGCGGTACGCGAAGCCCTAATTGGCCCCTCGTCGCGGTACGCGACGGGTGAGGCGGTGGAGAAAGTTAACTACTTCATCAGATTAGCGTACAGAAAGTTAATTTTATACACATATCGAACATACTCGCTCAAGAACACCACCAGACGAGTTTTTCAGCATCAAATCACCATTTTGAAGCTGCCAGAGTCCACGGATCGCGCCAGGGAACATGTTTACAAGTTCTGATCGTTGTTCTATGCTCAAAACTCTGTCAGATTAGGTAACGATTCGTTTTAACTTTCTAGTTCGATTTTGATTGATTAGATCTTGATTTTGAACGTAATAAATAGTTAGGATTATTGATTATTGCCTAGATGATGGCTAGGATTGATTAGAAATGAAGAACACGATGTTCTAACGGTTAAATCCTTGTTTTGATCCGTTGTAATGCCCGGTTTGCATGAAATCACAACTATGGTTATAATGGTTTAATCCATTTGATTATGACAATGTAGATGATTAGTTTGATTAATCTTTGAAATGCAAAGGTTAAATCTAAGTGTTTCAAACTAATCACAATCATTAACATACTTATTGGAACGATTATCTGATGTTTATGATAACAGTCAGATTAGTATGTTAAACATGGTTATTAAACCTATTCTAAGATTACATTGTGATATTTCATGATATCTGGGTAATCAATGATAAGGATTTATCATTTTTAATCCATTAATCTGTTTAGGAACTGTTTTAGCATTATAATCAACAACATTAACTATTTGATGACTTTCAAGACAATGTCTTTGACATTGAACGTTCAGAAAGATCTAATCAGTAGGTTAAAACATAAATAACTTATTAAGTGTAAACGAATGCAGAATTACACCATTAGTACCAGTTTACGAGGAATCTTGCTACTGTAAGATATCAAGTGAGTTCTATGAGCCATCTTTTACTGTTTTAACGTTTTTGGGCTGATATGTATGCATGATAAGTTATTTTATGAAAATGACTGTATGTATGTATGTATGTATAAATTTATTGTGTGAAAGTGATTTTAACCTGATTATGGTCAGGTAAAGCATGTTTTTAGGAAAAGTATGTTTTCAGATAAAGAATGTTTTAAAGTAAAGAATGTTTTAAGTCTCAACTATGGTTGAGAAAGAAATGATTATTTTTGTGTAAGACACTCGATTGATGTCGAGGATGAAAGATAAGACACTCGACTGATGTCGAGGATGAAATGTAAGACACTCGACTGATGTCGAGGAGGAACATAAGACACTCGGCTGATGTCGAGGAGGACCATAAGACACTCGGCTGATGTCGAGGAGGAACATAATACACTCGGCTGAGGTCGAGGAGGAACTGTGGTTTTATCAGCTACGGTTGAGCAAAACTTGAGCACAGCGGTGAAAGGAGCCGCTTTTGCTTATGATGTTTAAAGAGTCCTGTGGAAACACGGGCTTGCCGACTGTGTGTCGCCAGTTGATGGAATCTTATGCATGTATAAGTTATCGACTTCGGGTTGATAGTTATAGAGGCTTGTGCTGCACAAGCCTGTTTGACCTCAGGGTCAGCAGTTGACGGTGAAGTTCCTTCACTATATGAATGATGTTATGATGATATGTATGTTATGTAATTATGTTATGATGTTATGTATGTGATGAAATAATGATATGAGAACAGGTATGTTATGTATTTGGAATATGTTATATGATGACATGAAGGAATAAGGATTTTCTAAGAAATAAACTTAGAACTCACCAGCATAAAGCTGACTTGTTTTACATGCATATCAGGTTGAATAGTTTGAGAAAGGAGACCAGGAAGACTCATGGCATACGTTGAAGACTACCCCTGGCATAGACTGGTTGTATTATATAACTGAAAGAAGAGTGGGTTATGTTTTAATGAGTGTTTAATATGTATACTTTATGTATGTAATCACCTTAAATTCCGCTGCTATGATAATGTAAATATGGTTTAAGGACTATGGGTATGATGTTTGCCAACCGAGGGGCTCGGGGCTCGGGGCCTCTCAATTGTGTTTAACCCGTAGGAGATGGATCCTGTAGCCTCATCAGTTGATTCATTGGCCAGGAGTTCATCTGAGGAGGATACCTCAATTATGGCTGGGCCTTCAGAAACAGCTGCAACTTCGGAGTTAACCTCAGCATTCACTATCTCCTCCAGTTGACTAACCACATTGGATGGTTCCTTAGTGGTGCCCTCAGAGAGCTCAGGATCTGAGAAAAGATCTTCATAAACAGCAGTGTCTCAAGAAGAGACATATGTTCATTGGCTGTTGTCTCAAGAGGAGACTCAGGTTTCCGTGGAGATAGACGTTGTGGCTTGATTGGGGTTCTCCATAATAAGCTGGATTGTTGTCCCAGAAGGGGACCTAGTATCAGAAGGAGACTTTGAGGTTTTATCAGGGGACTTGGATTCCATGGAGATATGTTTTTGTTCGGTTTCCAAGAAGTCCCCTGCAGCATCAGAAGAAGAGAAGGATGAGGAAGGACTGGAGTTGTGAAAGTAAGTACTCAAGAACTCATCCCATTCCCTATCCAAGTTGGTTAGGAATGGAGTGGATTCATCAGAAGCTTCCACTTCTCCTTCTACCAATGGAGCAGCTGCCTCTTCTCCTTTAGCTAGAGATGTCATTTTCATAGGTGATGGTGGTGGTGATGATGATGGTGATGGTGATCCCATAGGTTGTTCCATCTCCCCCTTTTTGGTAGCATCAGGGGACTGAGAGGACACCTTGCTGGGATCAGGATGAAAGGGCTGAAGTATGACTGGGGGTCGGCGCTGGAGGTCCAAGATGATAGCATCCTTTTCCTAGACCCGCAACCTCAGGGTAGCAGCATCAGCTTCCAATTGGGCTACCCTGGTTTGTAATGAGGAGATGGTGTCCGTCAATTCCTGAATGGTTGTGCCCTCGTCCACAGAAGTGGAATCCTTAGGTGATGGAGTCCTGAGCCTAGCTCCTGCACTTCCATCACCAGATGTGGTTTCTTGGCACCCTAGATTCCTCTCATTGAAAATGACCTCAAAGAAGTCATCAGCAATGGGAGTTGCCACAGAGGAGGTCCTATTGCCTGTACCACTGTCCTGAAGAACCTGTGATGGTTCTGCAGTAGTGGCAGGCTCCACTGTATTGACCCTTTAAGAACGTCTTGGGTCAACCTCTGAATTGGATGGCTCTGTGTCAGGAAACCTTGCATGTAGGTCTGTTACTGCTCTCAGTAAGGTTTGGGAAGTGGGAGAGAGGGGGTCATCCAGAGCTACTGCAGAGAGTCCTTGAGCCGAGATAGAAGTAGGGGTGGGGTGCAGCGATGAGTTATACTCTCCTGGGACCGGGGAGACAGTCCCTGAACTAATGGAGTTGCTTCCATAGAAGCATACTCAAAAATGTGGGTATCCCTTTGGATATTCTCAGGTATGTATGGTGACATATCCTCAGAGCTAGTAGATGGGTGTAGGGCAGCCACTGGATTCAGAGGAAGATCCGATGGTACAACAGTAGGTGTGGTTTGCACCTTAGACAGAACTGGGCCCTAGCCAGATTTCTTAGCCTTTTTCTTTTTAGGTTCGGAAGAAGGAGCCAGAGCAGTTGTAGATAACTGTTCAGGTTTTCTTTTTCGTTTGTGGGCTACTTTGATGGAGGAGACTGTTTGAGTGGAAGGTGTGGGTTCAGCAGCAGTCGGTTGGACAGAGCTGTCACCTTCAGGAGCAGGTTGCTCCATGGATGGAAGCAAAGGAGTGACAGTTCCAGAGAACTGTGCACTTGTCAGCTTAAGTTTCACAAAAACCTTCGCAGCAACTGAAGGTACTTTATAAATGTTCTCAGTCAGTGAGAGCGAAGATGCCAACTCTCCAATAAAAATTTGTTGCAAAAATCTGGTACAAAATTTCTTTGGGGATAACACATTGTCCACCAAGTTATTAAAGACAAAAGATGAAAAATTAAACAGTTGATTGGAAATCAATCTGTGAATAGGCGAAGCCAAATCAGACGAAATTTGATCCCAACCACCAGTTTTATTTGAAAGACAATGCAATAACACATGTAGGAAGTACTTGTAATTATAAGACACTCTTCCCTTCAAATAAGTAGTTGAAGGAAGAAGACCTTCGTACCCATTGACCTAAAGGTCACATTTCTACCTCATCCCTTGTGAAAGAAGCACTTCCTTCAACATCATTGAGATTAAGATGTCTACAGACAGTTTCCACAAAAATGGAAATAGGATGAGCATCAATGGTAGCAGAAAGACGTCTACTAGTTGGAGAATCATCAACAGAACACGAACCCCAAAATTGCTGGTGATGAGACTCCTACACCATGGGGTTAATAGTTAATGCAGTAAAGTACCTACTCCGACAGCGAAATAAGATGATCGGAGCGAAGTCAGGATCGTGATCAGCAAATAGTTCGTCAACCAGGTTGTGTGCAGGTTTGAAAGCAAGGAGATCCATTTTTGAGATTGATGGTTACGGTTTAGTTCAAAAGGAAACTGTCGATTGTCAAAGAAGGAAGTGAGAATTTGAATGGGCGGGAGACCTTTTATACCTTCGGATGTCAGCATTTAATATAATGAAACATTAAATATTTGAGATCCGGAGATACAGAAAAGAAAAAGATCTTCCGTGACAGCTGGGTAGGACAAAAAACCTCAGAAGATGAGAGAGATTCCTCCGAGACAACACAAAAAACTTGTCGTGTAGTATCGGAAGAAAAGAAACCTGTGCATCAAAAAAATGTATGCTTCGGAAGACATGAGCTTCTGAAGAATACTCAAAAGAAGATGTATTCGGAAGCAAGGGTTTATATCGGAAGATAAATACTTTCAAAAGAATAAATATCTTAAGAAGTGTGACTTGTTCCGAATAAAGGGTTAAATAACACAATATTTCTTCTGATGAGTAAATACTACACAAAAGATAAATTAAGTTTATCTTCCGAAGGATCATTAAAATTTTGACATAAATTCATTTACTCAAAATTGATCATACCAATAGCTGTGATTAAATACCTGAATCTTCCTTCATCAAAAGCCTTGGTAAAGAGATCAGCCAAGTTGTGTTCTGTATCAACTTTGACTAAATAAATTAGCTTCTTTTCTGCACAATCTCTGATGAAATGGTATCGGATGTCAATGTGCTTGGTCTTGGAATGTTTGACTGGACTATTGGTTATGGAAATTGCACTGGAATTATCAATCTGGATAGGAGTATTAGACAACTCTACTCCATAGTCTTTCATTTTATTTTGAATCCATAGTACTTGTGCACAACAACTAGAGGCAGCAATGTATTCAGATTCTGTAGTAGAAGTTGAGACACATGTTTGCTTCTTACATTGCCATGACATTATTCGGGATCCAAGAAACTGGCATCCTCCAGAGGTGGACTTCTTGCTGATGTTGCAACCTCCATAATCACAGTCAGTGTAGGCCATGAACTGAAAGTCGGCATTCCTAGGATACCACAATCCTAGTCTTGGTGATCCTTTGAGGTATCTGAAGATTCTTTTCACAGCAAGCATATGTGAGCTTTTGGGATTTGCTTGAAATCTTGCACATAAGCAGGTTGCAAACATGATATTAGGCATGCTTGATGTTCGATACATTAAAGTGCCAATCATTGCTCTATACTGGTGTTGATCAACATCCTCCCCCTCAAGATCAGGGCCTAAAGATGTTGTTTTAGACATTGGAGTTTTACAATCGGTGAAGTTAAACCTTTCAAGAATATCCTTCACATATTTTGATTGATTGATAAAAATCCCTGTAGGAGTTTGCTTCACTTGTAATCCAAGAAAGAAAGTGAGTTCTCCTATTGACAAAGATAATGTCATCAACATATATCTGGACAAGCATGCTATGTTGATTGGATTTCTTGAGAAATAAAGTCTTGTCAATTGTTCCTCTTTTGAAGTTGTTTGACAACAGAACAGAGGACAAAGTTTCATACCATTTTCTAGGAGCCAGATGCAGCCCATATAGAGCTTTATCAAGCTTGCAGAAATGGTTAGGAAACTTAGGATCCTCAAATCCCGGTGGTTGACAAACATATACTTACTCATCAATCTTGCATAGAGGAAGGCACTCTTGACATCCATCTGAAAAAATTTGAAGTTTCTGGCAGCTGCAAATGCTAGAAAAATTCTGATGGCTTCGATTCTGGCAATTGGAGCAAAAACTTCATCATAATCAATTCCCTCTTCTTGGGTGTATCCCTACACCACCAATCTTGCCTTATTCTTTATGACTATACCTTTGTCATCCTTCTTGTTTTGGAACACCCACTTAGTTCCGATTGCATATCGTCCCTTAGGTAAAGAGCAAACCTTCCACACACCTTATCTTTCAAATTGCAGAAGTTCCTCCTGCATTGCTTCCACCCAACTGCTGTCTTTCAGTGCTTCAGCTACTTTCTTTGGTTTGATCTGGGATAGAAAGAAAGAAAACAAACAAATGTTTGCCTCATGCATTGAACTTCTTGTTCTCACTCTATCTTCAACATTTCCAATGATGCTCTCAGCTGGATGAATGTTATGGATGCGGGTTCTTGGAATCACATCCGGCTGGGAACTTACATCCAAGTTACTTGGCTCAAGGTTTGAAAGTACAATCTCAAGCTTGATTTCTGGTAGATCATGTTGTCTTTGATGTTGGACTGGTATGGATTGATCTTCTCTGGGAAGAGAGGTTCCTAGAGTGTTTGGTTCAACAGGAATCCCAACTTCTTCTTGACTCTGTGGAGCTGATTTAGTGTCACTTAAAGGAACAACCTGAGAGGTGTTGGTTGTCTCAGACTGTAAGATAGCTTGATGTGTTGAAGTGGATTCTGCCAAGATTTGTCTTGAAGCTATTGGCAGTTCAACACGAAAGTATTCTTCTCTTGTGTGCTTGGTGGAGTCCAAGGTAGTTGTCTGCAATTCTGGAACATACTCTTTCACAAGATTAAATGCAGATGTGAATTTATCAAGATCAATAACCAATCCGGGCCTATTCCAAGTTTATTGATAGTGTGTTCATTAAACTGAACATTTGTAGACTCTTCAATAATCCTGGAATCTTTGATGTATACTCTATATGCCTTAGCCTGTGAAGAGTACCCAACAAAGTAGCCCTCTGCTGATTTCTCAACAAACTTGACTAGATGATCTTTGGTATTCAAGATGGTGCATTGACATCCAAATGGTTTGAGAAACCCAATAAATAGTTTTCTCTTATGCCAAATTTCATAAGGAGTCACACCATGTGATTTAACAACCAATATTCGATTTTGGACATAACAGGCAATGTTGACTGCTTCTGCCCAAAAAGTTATTGTAAGCTTGGCATCAGATAACATAGTTCTAGCAGCCTCAATCAGTGTCCTATTCCTTCTCTCAGCAACACCATTTTGTTGTGGAGTCCTAGGAGCGCTGAATTGTCTTGTAATACCCTTAGATTCACAAAATGAATTTAAAGTCTGGTTTTTAAATTCTGTTCCTTGATCAGACCTTATGATTTTTACATGATGGTCACTTTCATTCTCAACCTTGAGAATAAATGATTTCAAGATCTCGGCAGTTTCATCCTTGGTACTCAAGAAGAATACCCAGGTATACCTAAAGAAATCATCAGTGACCACCAAGCAGTAGGACTTTCTACCTAAACTTTTCACACTTGTAGGGCCAAACAAGCCCATGTGTAACAAATGTAGGACTGTTGTTATTGAATTTATCTCTTTGGCATGATGAGATGATTTGTGTTTATTCCCTTTCAAGCAGGCAACACATTTATCAACACAGATGAATTCTTTAGTGGGTAAACCTCTAACTAAGTTATTTTTGACAGTTTATTCATGTTTTTTAGGTTTACATGGAAAAGTCTCCTATGCCAAAGAGATGATTCATCAAGTGAAGCTTTTGAGACAAAGCAGTTTATATTGCTGAGTGGTGTAGCTGTGCTCATGTTCAGCATATACATGTTGTTTCTTCTGGGAGCTCTGAGCAGAATTTGGTCATTTGGAACAACAAATCCTGGTTTCTGGACAATACATTTGTGCTCAGTAAACAACATGTTATGCTTTTGGTCACACACCTGTGATATACTCAGCAAATTATAGTTCAATTCTTTCACAAAATGCACATTCTCAAAGCTTACCTTGCCATTTGTGATTATGCCCTTACCTGTGATATAACCACCCACTGGATCACTTCCAAATGCAACAGACCCTCCAAAGAATGGTTCATATTTGTGTAGATGGGTCTTGTTGCTTGTCATGTGCCTGGAACAGCCACTGTCAACAACCCACAAGTTGTCTTTTGATTCTTGCTGTCCCTGCACATGACCAAAAGTGAATTAGTTCCTGATGGGAACCCAAGCCCATGTGGTCTTGGGTTTTCCATTGGCATCATTATACAAAAATTTCTTTGATATCATCTTTGGTGGATCAGATGATAAGCAAACTGATGGGGCAACTGGTTGAACTGTTAGTTCAGAGATTTCCTTCTTCTTCCAGACTTTGTTGACTTTAGGAGCTGTAGAAGGAATTTTCTTGTTCTGTCTGCTGTCAGGATCAACTTTTGCCTTTTCTTCTGTCGGTTTGGCCTTCGTCCTGAGGTGGAGTTTTTCTTCTGACCTTCTTCTTCTGAAATGCTAAGATTTCTTGGTGTTATTGGAAGCACTTTTGGTTTGTGCTTCAACTGTTTCTTTTGTTTCGGAAGACCTTTTGTTCCTTCTCTTCATGTTGTCGGAAGTGCTTGCTTCCGAAGGCTTCTTATGTTGCTTGATTGATTTTCTTCTTTCGGAAGCAGATTTTTCTTCCAAAGAAACAGATGATTTGCTCGATCTTCCCTTTTGACTTCCTCTTCCTTGTGGTCTTGAATGTATTATCCTTCTTGGATTATAGAAGCAGTCGGCAGCAAAATGGCTTGTTGCACCACACATTAGACACATAGTCTGATCATTGAAAGATTTTTGAAGCTTCTCTCTTTTGGAGGAAGCTGAGCTGTGATTCACAGAACCTGATTGTTCTGACTTGGAAGTTCCAACCAGACTGTTGGTTGGATGGTTTACCTGAACCTTGGATACACTGGCTTTTCTATCTTTTGATCTAGCCCTTTTTGTCACATGGACAAGTGACATAATCATCTAAAGATGTACTCCCGGTTTGAACATATTTTGCTTTCACAAAAGATGGTATGTTTTTCTTATTTTTCTTTTGTTTAGATGTTGGTTTTAATTTTTCAAAATTTTTAGAAATGTCATCTTCAGATGTATAAGATGATTGAGTCGGGCTAGATTCAGGCAGATCATTTTCTTGTTGAATTTTGTGTATGTCCAAAATTTCATCATACACAATGCTAGCTTCTGGTTTGCATCGAACCTCCACCATCGAAGTATAGGCAGATGGAGGTTCCGTTTTGTTATAACCAATCCCTGTACCCTTTTTAATGTCCAGCTCAGGTATCTCAGTCAAGGTGAGAAGTTTCTCAAACTTCTCACCTTGAATGAGAAACTTGTCTTTGTAAGCTTCAGCCAATACAAGTTCGGTTTTGGCAGTTGTTAACCTTTCTAAAAGATTGTTTATTTGGCACTGTTTATTTTTGTCCTCATGTTTTAAACTGGAGATATTTTCTTACTCCTCAATCTTTTCTTTATAATTTTTTTCGGCTTCAAAGAAATTTGCCTTAAGAACTTGTATTGACTCAAGCTCATTACAGAATTGAGCATTAAAACGTTTGTAAGCATTTAACTTTTCTAAACACTCAGGGGTACACATATCATCAGTTACCTTGTATGAAGAAGTAGAGTAATTGGCCATGAAGGCATTATTTGAGATGGATGCATCTTCAGCTTGAAAGCTTCAGTCTGAAAAGTCGTGTTGTTCTGCAATGTTTGCATTGTTGGAGGAGCTTGATGTTCTGTGGTTTGGCTGACCAGAGGTTGAAGGTTGAGAACTTGGAGACTTGCACTCTCTTGCAAAGTGCCCCAGCTGTTGACTGTTAAAGCATTTGAGTTTAGACCAAACCCAGTTTTCATGTTATGCTTCCTAAACTGTCTACCAGTTCTCTGATAGAACTTCTTTGCCCTAGAGGAAATCATGGAGATCTGATAATTGATGTCCATTTCTTCAAGATCATCAGCAGGGATTCCATTTAAATCATCCTAACACAGATGGAAGTAATTGGTCTCTTCGGCCATGAATGCTCCCTGGCTTGAGGTGAGCAGTGGAGTTGAACTTGTGAATGGGTTCGAATGGGAGGTTGATGGAGTTGGGGTTTCTGGGAAGGTGAAAATGGGTGTGGAATTTAAGTGATAGATGGGTTGATAGTTTTGAAAGGGAGGATTGTGGATAGGAGCATATAATGCGGCTGAACCTGATGGAACAGATGTAGGTTTGGGTTACTGGGCATCAATCTCCATTTGGTATGCACCGAGTATACCAAATAACTCTCCCAGCTTCAGGGTTCTCAAATTTTCTGTTCTACGAATAGCAACAGAATATATATTCCATGCATGAGGAAGTGATCTTAATGACATCTTGGTTCTCCATCTTCACACCTGCAGCAACCAACTCATCAACTAATTGAACATACCTCAAATACTGAGAAGCCATCTTCTCGTTGTTCTCTTGACAGAAGTCCTCAAACTTCTGCTTTAGCATGTCCTTCTTGTGACAATCCGACTTTTCGGATTAACCTTGTTAACTGAAAGTGGTTAGATCACAGGCCTAACAAGACATGTAAGGCCCAGTAAGGCCCAAGAAGGCCCCGTAAGGCCAAGGAAGGCCCAATAGGGCCAAGGTAGGCCCAATGAGCCCAAAGTAGGCCCAATGGTATTTAGGAGGTCCAATTGGGTTAATCAAGCCCAATAATATTCCAATGGGCTGATTAGTGACAATTCGGTATTCCGGATTAACTCCGTTAACTCTAGAATAAACCGAAATGTTATGTAATTGAACAAAAACAAATTTCAAAGGTTGAAATTAGGAAAAATCAGTCCAAACATATCACAATTACAAGAATTGAGTTTGTAATTGGGTTAAAGTGGAAAACTTTGATTTTTTTTTTAAAAAAAAAATCAAAACTAGGTTGTTAGAATAAATTGGAATCCAATATTTCTCTTAGATCAATTACAAGAAAATTATGTTATCATAGATTATTTTATTAATGATTACATAAGTTCACAAACATTTGAATCAAAAGGATTAATAGTGAAACCTTATAAAAAGTTTTATTTTGACTTTAAAAGTCAAAATTTAAGTGGTTTTATCAAATAAAAATCGAAATTCACATCAACAAGCAGTTTCAATCGAATTAAATCTGTTAAACTCAACATTCTAATGATTAATAACATTTATTATGTGTTATTAACACCATTATTAGACGAATTAAGGCCAAATGAAACCAAAGGTTGAAACCGTTCAAAATTAATACCAAAGTAGTATAAACCGAATGTGATTCACGAAATTAAACCTTCTAAAGCCTTAGTCGACATCCTCTGGAGTTCCTGTAAACAGCAATTTGATTTCAGAAGTAGTGAAGAGAAGAATCGATTGAGAGGAGGCCGACTCTAGGGCTCGAAGTCGATCTTCAACATCTCTAAATCAAAACAGGTAACAAATCACACCCACACATGCTAAATGGGCCGATTAAGCTTATCCCTAACCGTATTTCGTGTAATAACATCGAATTATATGAATTCGATAACTAGGGTTCATCACGAAATAAATTTTGGGGGTTTCTATACAATCGAATTCGAGAAACAAATTAAATTACATCAGAAGGTTCGAAATATCATTCTAAACAAAATTCCTATGTTGATTTTTAATTAAAATGTCGAATTGAAAGAATCCGAATTCTAGGGTTCCTTGAATAAATCGATTTGGGGGTTTCAATACTAATAAGGTTTAGAGTCGAATTAAACTATACAATGAGTTTCAGAAACATCTCGTTGATGAAATTCAGATGCTAATTTGATTAAACAAAATCGAATTAAATGATTTCTAGTTTTAGAGTTCTTGAGTGTTGAACGGATTGGGGTTTTCGAAGCAATCGATCATGGAAATCGAATTAATTATTACTGATAGGTTCGAAATATCATATTAAATGAAAACCCTATGGTTGTGGAACCGAGTGGATTCGAATTTGGGTTCAAATGGAACCATTTGATTCGGGTTAGTAAATACAATAGGGAACCCGAGTTATTATGGGTTAAAACAATTTAGAAGTGAATCTGTTAACAAAAACCAAGATAGATCAACCGGTCCGAGTATGTGTGTGTGAGGAGGAGGTCTCGGGTTCGAGCCCGAGGGCTGCCATATTTTTGTATTTAAACCAAACCTTGTTTTTAGGCCTTAACTTCTTCGTTTGAACTCCGATTTAACTCGTTCAAATTGCGTTGGAACCGTAACGGAATCCCGAACACATTTGAATAATAAAATTCACATTTTAGATCGAAAACGTAATCGCATATAATTACGTTATTTAAATAAAATCATATATGGTTATATGATTTTATTTAAACGAGTTCAAAGGCACGCGTACTTTCGTATGCATATTTCTAACAAGTCAAACATACGTGTGTTGACACGTATGTGATTTCAAGCACAAAACGACATTCCGAATAACACTAAGTTATTGTTAAATCACAGATTCTTCGTAGAGAATTTTCTACGCGAGTTCACGTGTGTTTGATCGTTCTACTACATTCAAAGGTGCGTACACGGCCCCTTTCTTATTTTAACTATTTTGGGGGAGAAAACATGTGCAACAAACATTTTTAGATACATATCACTTGCATGAGTTAGCTGTTTACATTAAGTGCAAACATAGCATTACAAAGCCTTCCATTTCGAACCGTTTAATTTGCCGGAGTGCAAAGCGTGGTAGTTGAAGATAGATCTATTGGGTTTGACAAACCTCACTTGGTAGATGGGATCTACGCAGGTGTTTGACTGACCAAACATACATTTCTATTGTTTGTGCTAGACAATAGTGTTAAGGCAAAAAACATGCTATAGCATGGCAATCGTCAGTTTCGGTGTCGACCACTTATGTAAATAGTACAAATGACTAGCTATCATGACTGTGCATGTGTGATTATGTTATCTACAAACTTGATATTCAAACTGATGTTTTGAACATTGTGAATACTTAAAACCTGTGTTATGCACCAACCTTTGTGTTGACTTGATTTACATGTTTTCTCAGGACGCTAAGGCGCGCATTAAAGCTGGCATGGACTAGGAGATAGAGTCGCATGCATTTTAACATTTTTGATGTTTGAATTTGAACAATTGAAACTTTGTATTGTATTTTACATTTTACAACTGTTACTGGTTTTAAAACGCTTCCGCAAATTTGAAAACTCTGATGTTATGTTTTAAAGACTAAAGTATGATTTGAAATTCATATAGAGGTCTTCGTTATGTCTAATGATCTGAGATCCTGGTTTGTCACGTTCCCAAACGGTATGATTCCGTTAGTTGAAAATTGGGGGTGTGACAGATTGGTATCAGAGACATTGGTTATAGCGAACTAGGTTTGCATTTTGTAGACTTAGACTATAACTGTTAGACATTAGACACTTACTTACACGATAGTTTATATGCATTTACATATGGCATTTTGTAACAGACATGGCATCATCATCTACACTTACTCATACTGAGGGACAAGTAGTAGCATTGTCAGAAATCATGACAAGGAGTATCAAACCATGATACGATCCACTATGAGGAGGAAACACATGTTCAACAAAGGGGGAACAACCAATATTGGCAATGGTTTCCTGATCTCATACGCAGCTGGGTGTGGGAAGAACGAGTGCCACCACCACCAACTGCCAACACTGCTAATAGTCTTTGGACGTTACCTGCTCTAGGATATCCACTAGAACAGGAATTTGCTGCTTTTGTTGCACGTATGGAGCGTGAAATCCGCAACATGCGGGAAGTAGCGGGGATGATCACAGAACTGCTTGAAAATAACAACTGGCTGACACAAATGTGGGATAACCTCACTGAGGAGTTGGTTAGGACTAATGAGGAACAGGAAAATTTGGTGGAAACGATCTGGATGATGCGAGGGACGATCCTCGAACTCACTGCACGACTAGAAACTACTGAGTTACGTGTAGCTGTAGCTGAGGCAAGGGCTGAGGAAGCCAATGCACGGGCTGGTGCAGCGGCGACTGAAGCCAATATAGTGAGAGACTTAGCTGGGGAGGCCATGACCCTCATCACTGGGCATATGCGTTACCAGCATGGTGCAGTGACTGGTCCAACAGAATTGGAAGACTCATCATCAACCGTTGATCAACCAAATGATGGAATCTAGTTATTTCATTTACTTTCTATTTAACAAACTTATATGAGTGGGTTGTACTCATAAAAGTAGATTTAGTGTTTAGTTGTTTTGCATCTCTTTGACAAACAATTGTAAGCACTAGTTTATCATAAATGATTAAGAGTTGTTACCTTAATGGCTATGGTAGTGTGTTACATTTACTTTGTGCATGAGTGGTGATTATGCGATGGGTGTAGTCTCATTATGTATATTTGTAAATAGGAAGATCATGGTTGGAGGAAACACTAACATGACTGCAACGGAAGTTGAGGCACTTATTAACACTCGAATCACCGAGACAATCGCAAACTATACGCAAACACACCAAACAGGATCACACGATCCAACGGGGGAACTGGTAAACCCACAAATGTGCACGTTCAAGACATTCTTGAACTGTAAACCACGTAATTTCAAAGGATCGGAAGGACCCATTGGACTTCTTCGATGGATTGAACAGTCAGAATCAGTATTTGAGATGTGCGATTGTCCGGAAGAAAACAAGGTCCGATACGCTATTAGTACTTTGGAGGGTTCAGCCTTGACATGGTGGATCTCTATCGTACAGACACTCGGTTTGAATACAACCAATGCACTTACTTGGTACGGATTCAAAATCCTGTTGCAGGAGGAGTATTGCTCCCGTAATGAAATGCAAAAACTTGAGGATGAATACAGGCAACTCAAGATGAAAGGTTCTAATATTGAGGAATACACTATTCGATTCCAGCAATTAGCAAGACTCTTACCGCACAGGGCAACCCCACTTAGCAAGTGGATCAAGAGATACATTGGAGGGCTGGTATCTCAGGTTCGAAAATTGATCATATCTGCAAATCCTACCACCATACAGCAAGCTATTCGACTGGCACACCAACTGACTGATCAAGCGATGCAACGAGGGACATTACCCAAACGAACAGTAACAGCTAAAGTGGGAAACCACAAAAGAAAATGGGATGTCATTGATTCCAAGAATTTCACTCAGCAGTCATTTCAGCAGAACCGCAAGCAGGAATCAGACAAAACCCATCACAATCCAAACAATAACCAACAGTCATCGGGAGGGTATAATGGTAAATACCCAAAGTGCAACAAATGTGGATTCCATCACTTTGGGAAACAATGTGACAAGTACCGATGTCAGCGATGCAGAAAGATGGGTCACGTAGCAAAAGACTGTCGAGGAAAACTGCAGGCAAGCTCACTCAACCGGAGTAACACACAGAAAGGATGTTTTGAGTGTGGCTTATCAGGACATTTCAAGAAGGAGTGCCCACAACTCAAGAAAAGAAGGACTAATGACATAACTACAAAAGTAAACAGCAACAACAACACAAATGTTGTTCGAACAGGGCTTTTGTGATTGGAGGACGTCAGGCACGGGAAGATCTCAACGTCGTTACGGGTACGTTTCTCTTGAATTATCACTCTGTCTCTATGATATTTGACACCAGTGCAGATCGGGGTTTTGTATCTAGCAAATCTTGTGAATTGCTAAGTATTAGTCCTACTGCTTTAGAAAACCCATACACTATAGAACTAGCTAATGATAAGTTAGTTGTTGTAAACCATATTCCTAAAGGATGTGCTCTTGACTTGATGGGTCAAACACATGACATTGACTTTATGCTTACCGCTTTAGGCAGTTTTGATGTAGTCATTGACATGGACTGGTTGTTCAAACACCAGGCTGAAATAGTATGACATCAAGAGATCGTTCGTATACCGCTTTTATATGGAGAGACACTGTATGTACAAGGGGAGAAGAGCAGTACGCCACTGCGTCTCATATCTTGTATGAAAGCACACAAATGTCTGTGGAAAGGTCATACGGCAGTTATAGCATTTATAACTGAAAAACCGGTAGCTGAGAAGAAGATTGAAAATATACCAGTAGTTGTGAATTTCCGGAGGTATTTCCAGAAGATTTGCCGGGATTACCGCCTATCAGACAGGTGGAATTTCGAATCGACCTTAAACCAGACGCAGCACTGATAGCTAGGGCGCCTTATCGACTTGCACCGTCAGTGATGCAAGAATTATCTACACAACTGCAAGAGTTGTTGGATAAGGGTTTCATACGACCTAGTTTTTCACTGTGGGGAGCTCCAGTTTTGTTTGTTAAGAGGAAGGACGGAATTTTCCGTAAGTATATCGATTACTGGGAACCTAACAAGGTTACTATCAAAAACCGGTATCCGTTACCCAGAATTGACGATCTGTTTGATCAGTTGCAAGGTTCGAGTTACTACTCGAAGATTGATCTCAGGTCTGGTTATCATCAACTAAGAGTCCAGGAGGAGGATATTCCAAAGACAGCATTCAGGACATGCTATGACCATTATGAGTTCTTGGTCATGCCATTTGGGTTGACAAACGCTCCAGCTGTATTCATGGATCTCATGAATAGTGTTTGTAAACCTTATCTTGATAAGTTTGTCATTATTTTCATTGATGACATTCTCATCTATTCTCAGACTGAGGAGGAGCACGCTGAACATCTTCGATTGCTACTAGAATTACTGAAGTAGGAACAATTGTACGCTAAGTTCTCGAAATGTGATTTCTGGATGCGAGAGGTACAATTTTTGGGTCATATAGTCAATGAAAAGGGTATACATGTTGATCCAGCAAAGATTGAAGCGATTAAGAATTAGGAAGCACCAAAGACACCTACCGAGGTACGACAATTCCTTGGTTTGGCGGGTTATTACCGACGATTCATTGAGGAATTCTCAAAGATCGCTCAACCACTTACAGCTCTTACGCACAAGGGAACGAAGTATAAATGGACAGATAAACAGGAAGCTGCATTTCGGTTATTGAAACAGAAACTCTACAGTGCACCTAAGGGACGGTAGACTTTGTGGTGTATTGTGACGCATCTGCACAGGGTTTGGGATGTGTGTTGATGCAACGTGATAAAGTGATTGCTTACGCTTCAAGGCAAATACGACCACATGAAAAGAATCACATTACTCACGACTTGGAGTTAGGAGCAGTGGTTTTTGCTTTGAAAATTTGGAGGCATTACCTTTATGGAATCAAGTGTACCATTTACACTGATCATAAGAGTTTGCAACATATCTTTGATCAGAAGGAACTTAATATGAGACAGCGACGGTGGGTCGAGTTGTTGAACGACTACGAATGCGCGATTAAGTATCACCCGGGGAAAAGCTAATGTGGTAGCTGATGCTTTAAGCAGAAAAGACACAACAAGACGGGTTCGCGCACTTAAAATGACGATACATACTGATTTACCTGACAAGGTACGCAGTGCTCAGCTGGGAGCTTTAGAAAAGGATAATTTGGTACATGAATCCTAAGGGGGAATGGAAACACAATTAGATGTCAAGCCTGATGGAATTCGTTATTTCATTAATCGACTGTGGATACCTTTGTATGGAGGTTTGAGGGAACTTGTGATGGATGAAGCACACAAGTCCAGGTATTCAGTCCATCCGGTATCAGACAAGATGTATTATTATTGGTGGCCTCACATGAAAGCCGACATTGCCAGGCATTGTTTGACTTGTTTGAAAGTCAAAGTGAATATCAGAAACCATCTGACTTGCTGCAACAACCAGAAATACCGATGTGGAAATGAGAACAGATTTTGATGAACTTCATTACTAAGTTACCCCGTACACCGAGTGGTTGTGATACGATATGGGTAATTGTCGGTCGATTAACGAAATCTGCACATTTCAATCAAGGAAACTGACAAGATGGAAAAACTGACAAGATGGAAAAACTGACTCGTATTTACATCAAGGAAGTGGTAGCACGACATGGCGTGCCAATTTCCATCATATCAGATCGGGATGTCTGATTCACTTCAAACTTTTGGAAATTACTCCATAAGTCCTTGGGAACTTGTTTAGGCATGAATACAACATATCACCCATACATAGACGGTCAGAGTGAACGTACGACTCAGACACTCGAAGATATGTTGTGGGCATGTGTAAGTGACTTTAATGATAGCTGGGAAAATCAGTTACCGTTGGTGGAATTCTCTTACAAATCCAGAACAATATGGCAGCGGTTCGGGATCGACAAAAGAGTTACGCTGACAAACACCACAAACCGTTGGAATTTCAAGTAGGAAACATGATTCTTCTAAAAGTGGCACCTTGGAAAGGTGTGACACAATTCGGTAAGCACGGGAAGCTTAGGCCACGATACGTAGGACCTTTTGAGATCCTAAAAAGGATTGGTCCGGTAGCGTATCAACTCAAGTTACTGGATGAACTCAGTGGAGTTCATGATGTCTTTCACGTATCTAATTTAAAGAAATGTCTTTCTGATGAGACATTGATTGTACCTCTGGACGAAAATGCATGTGGACGAACAGTTACGATTCGTTGAGGAACCAGTTGTAATCATGGACCGAGAGGTCAAACAACTCAAACAAAGCAAGATTTCGATAGTCAAAGTTCGGTGGAATTCAAGACGTGGTCCTGAATTCACAGGGGAAAGGGAAGACCAAATGATGAAAAAGTATCCCCACTTATTCAAAACAACAACAAACATTAAGAATGCACGTTAAATTTCGGGACGAAATTTCCTTCAACAAAGGGATGATGTGATATTTCACACTTTAACATTTTCAGATTTCAAACTGTAAGCACAAACACATGATACTATTGAAATTAGTAGGAACAATTGTGCTGAACTCCAGTTTTGCAGAATGCAAACACAAACATTTCATATTAGTACATACATGATTGATTTCAAACAATGTACTACATTTCATGGTGGTACAATCATGAGCGATTAAACAATAGTAGTACTACAAATAGAAGGAACCAGAATAATTGTGTAAGGTAAATTGACGAGTACAGGGGCCCATGTAATCGTGAATTTACAGGTACACATGAATTTTGGAAGTTTCTATTTTGTTGACTACATTCAAACATTTGCTATGTGTGAGATTACATAGTACAGTATACAAACACTTTATTCAATTGGTTTTGTTACAAACATTTGTGCTACATTACATTTTATACATTTTATGTGCTACATTTCATATGTTATATGTTATGGTAGTACATGCATGATTAGTTACATACATTTTGCTATGTGCGGTGTTGCATAGTACAAACAGTTACAGACACTCACTATGTGTGAGGTTACACAACACTGTATGATCAAACACAAACAGTCACAGTTAGGTGAACTAACTAGTGCACACGCAAACAGTCACATTGAACAATCACATTTAGTTGTGATGTTGCAAGCATTAGATTTTGTGTGTGAATACACACAAGCACACGGAATGATCAAATCACACTATCACGTACGATTTAAACTCGTAAGTAGTTTCCTAACTACTCCTAACATTTACTAATTTTCGGGACGAAAATTCCTTCAACAAGGGGATGATGTGACAATCCGACTTTTCGGATTAACCTTGTTAACTGAAAGTGGTTAGATCACAGGCCTAACAAGACATGTAAGGCCCAGTAAGGCCCAAGAAGGCCCCGTAAGGCCAAGGAAGGCCCAATAGGGCCAAGGTAGGCCCAATGAGCCCAAAGTAGGCCCAATGGTATTTAGGAGGTCCAATTGGGTTAATCAAGCCCAATAATATTTCAATGGGCCGATTAGTGACAATTCGGTATTCCGGATTAACTCCGTTAACTCTAGAATAAACCGAAATGTTATGTAATTGAACAAAAACAAATTTCAAAGGTTGAAATTAGGAAAAATCAGTCCAAACATATCACAATTACAAGAATTGAGTTTGTAATTGGGTTAAAGTGGAAAACTTTGATTTTTTTAAAAAAAAAAAAATCAAAACTAGGTTGTTAGAATAAATTGGAATCCAATATTTCTCTTAGATCAATTACAAGAAAATTATGTTATCATAGATTATTTTATTAATGATTACATAAGTTCACAAACATTTGAATCAAAAGGATTAATAGTGAAACCTTATAAAAAGTTCTATTTTGACTTTAAAAGTCAAAATTTAAGTGGTTTTATCAAATAAAAATCGAAATTCACATCAACAAGCAGTTTCAATCGAATTAAATCTGTTAAACTCAACATTCTAATGATTAATAACATTTATTATGTGTTATTAACACCATTATTAGACGAATTAAGGCCAAATGAAACCAAAGGTTGAAACCGTTCAAAATTAATACCAAAGTAGTATAAACCGAATGTGATTCACGAAATTAAACCTTCTAAAGCCTTAGTCGACATCCTCTGGAGTTCCTGTAAACAGCAATTTGATTTCAGAAGTAGTGAAGAGAAGAATCGATTGAGAGGAGGCCGACTCTAGGGCTCGAAGTCGATCTTCAACATCTCTAAATCAAAACAGGTAACAAATCACACCCACACATGCTAAATGGGCCGATTAAGCTTATCCCTAACCGTATTTCGTGTAATAACATCGAATTATATGAATTCGATAACTAGGGTTCATCACGAAATAAATTTTGGGGGTTTCTATACAATCGAATTCGAGAAACAAATTAAATTACATCAGAAGGTTCGAAATATCATTCTAAACAAAATTCCTATGTTGATTTTTAATTAAAATGTCGAATTGAAAGAATCCGAATTCTAGGGTTCCTTGAATAAATCGATTTGGGGGTTTCAATACTAATAAGGTTTAGAGTCGAATTAAACTATACAATGAGTTTCAGAAACATCTCGTTGATGAAATTCAGATGCTAATTTGATTAAACAAAATCGAATTAAATGATTTCTAGTTTTAGAGTTCTTGAGTGTTGAACGGATTGGGGTTTTCGAAGCAATCGATCATGGAAATCGAATTAATTATTACTGATAGGTTCGAAATATCATATTAAATGAAAACCCTATGGTTGTGGAACCGAGTGGATTCGAATTTGGGTTCAAATGGAACCATTTGATTCGGGTTAGTAAATACAATAGGGAACCCGAGTTATTATGGGTTAAAACAATTTAGAAGTGAATCTGTTAACAAAAACCAAGATAGATCAACCGGTCCGAGTATGTGTGTGTGAGGAGGAGGTCTCGGGTTCGAGCCCGAGGGCTGCCATATTTTTGTATTTAAACCAAACCTTGTTTTTAGGCCTTAACTTCTTCGTTTGAACTCCGATTTAACTCGTTCAAATTGCGTTGGAACCGTAACGGAATCCCGAACACATTTGAATAATAAAATTCACATTTTAGATCGAAAACGTAATCGCATATAATTACGTTATTTAAATAAAATCATATATGGTTATATGATTTTATTTAAACGAGTTCAAAGGCACGCGTACTTTCGTATGCATATTTCTAACAAGTCAAACATACGTGTGTTGACACGTATGTGATTTCAAGCACAAAACGACATTCCGAATAACACTAAGTTATTGTTAAATCACAGATTCTTCGTAGAGAATTTTCTACGCGAGTTCACGTGTGTTTGATCGTTCTACTACATTCAAAGGTGCGTACACGGCCCCTTTCTTATTTTAACTATTTTGGGGGAGAAAACATGTGCAACAAACATTTTTAGATACATATCACTTGCATGAGTTAGCTGTTTACATTAAGTGCAAACATAGCATTACAAAGCCTTCCATTTCGAACCGTTTAATTTGCCGGAGTGCAAAGCGTGGTAGTTGAAGATAGATCTATTGGGTTTGACAAACCTCACTTGGTAGATGGGATCTACGCAGGTGTTTGACTGACCAAACATACATTTCTATTGTTTGTGCTAGACAATAGTGTTAAGGCAAAAAACATGCTATAGCATGGCAATCGTCAGTTTCGGTGTCGACCACTTATGTAAATAGTACAAATGACTAGCTATCATGACTGTGCATGTGTGATTATGTTATCTACAAACTTGATATTCAAACTGATGTTTTGAACATTGTGAATACTTAAAACCTGTGTTATGCACCAACCTTTGTGTTGACTTGATTTACATGTTTTCTCAGGACGCTATGTGATAATCGCGTATGAAGAATTACGTCACCAACGAGTTGAGCACATTTGATCGTGTTTAAAATCCGCGTTGAATTGGTTGTTGAAATTAATATGGGATGATAGTATGCGAAAAATGATGAACGTAGGCGAAAACCGTGCACGAAACGGAGTTACGGATTGCTCGGAATCGCGAAACGAAGTTTCGGTCGAAAAACGGAAGAAATAACCCTGAGGCGGTACGCCTCAGGTCAAGTGATGGACCTAGGCGATGCGCGCGGAGTCAAAGAGCTTCTGGAAGGCCGGGTAGGCGCGCGCGGTACGCCTGGCTTGGGTGCAGGTCGCCAGGCGATGCGCCTGGGGTCAATTTGTCGAGCAACTTGCATAAAAATCAACTTTTTCATTCTTATCCCCATTTCAACCTTCATCTCGACGGCAGCAACACCACCCACGAAAATTTCATCTTTCAATCTCTCAAATCTCATCTTTGAAGGCCTCTCGACGTTTAGATTGCATCCAGAGACGTTAAAACAAGTTCTGATCATCATTTTATCCGTTGGAAACCGCCAGAATAGGTAATGGTTCATTTTAAACCTTCTAGTTTGATAATGAATGATTAAATCTTAGTTTTGAACGTAATGATATAGTTAGGGTTGTTGATTATTGCTTAGATGATGGCTAGGATTGATTTTGAATGATAAACTCGAACTATTAACGGGTAAATCCTTGTTTTGAGCCGTTGTAATGCCCGGTTTGCATGGAATCATAACAATGGTTATAATGGTTTAAACCATTTGGTTGTGACTATGTATGTGATTAGTTTGATTAATCTTTAACATGCAACGTGAAAGTTGAGTGTTTTAAACTAATCACAATCATTAACATACTCGTTGGAACGATTATCTGATGTTTCTGATAACAGTCAGATTAGTATGTTAAACATGGTTATTAAACCTATTTTAATACAACATCATGATATTCCATGATATTTGGGTAATCAATAACAAGGATTAATCATTCTTAAGCCATTAAACTTTCTAAAGATTACTTTAACATTATAATCAACAACATTAACTATTTGGTTAATCTGAGATTATATTGATTAATCAAGTGGGTCATCAAATTAGTACTAGGAACCTGAATCAGTATAGGTTCCTACATTATCATACATTGTATGATATTACATTAAAATATGTAATTAAATACTAGGTATCAATTTGATGACTTTCAAGGCAATGTCCTTGACATTGTACGTTCAGAGAGATTTAATCAGCGAGTTGGAACATTAATAACTCGTTAAACATAAACTAAATGCAGAATCATCATATTATCATCGATTTGTGTGATATTCTGCTACTACTGACTTATCAGGTGAGTTTCGTACAACCCCTTTTCTTTTTACTCTTTTATAAACATCGGGGTAGAACTGCTAAACTTTTGAGAACTATATGATATGAATCAATGATTTCTGTGTGATTTCATTTGACTTTTGTGGGATTTCATGGGATTTTGCCTGTAGACTGAACTCTATCATGGAACTGAAAGTCCTCATTCTTGAACTGTATCTAGTGAACCCATGTGTGGCCGAACAGAAAACATTGATAGTACTATTGGTTGACACCCCATTCGCTGGGAGGGTTGCATCTCCCCTTGTGTGAATGTTTGTTATCTGTTTCCTGAACTTCTTAATGGTATGATAGACATTAAGATAATGAGGCACTAAGATATGTACCGACGGGTAATATCTTGAGAACTGAACTAGACGTCCGAAAGGAACTAGATACAGGTCCCATGGTTATCCGGAACTGAACTTTTGAGAACATGCTTATCATATCATATTGTTTTAAATTGAACTGTCGAACTCACCAGCTTTGTGCTGACGTTTCAAACTCAAACCTTTTTGCAGGTAAACAGTAATAGCCGGTGAGGATGCACGTTCGGGATATTTGCACTTGTATAATTAATATTGTAATTAAATAAATATAGCTGTAATGTAAGTGTGATTGCGACACCCTTGTAATAAGGTTACTTTAAGTTAATCTGTGTGCTTATGATATCGGTTCAAGTAAGTCACCCCTCACCTCGGAGAGATCACCACTATGCTTCCGCAACCGGTTCGGTGATGTCAGACCAGACACGAGGTGACGAGAGGTGGGGGTGTGACAGGGTGGTATCAGAGCCACAGGTTATAGAGAATTAGGTTGACTTAGAGACCTAGACTATAACCATAGGCTCGTATAGTGACACAGAGAGCACCGAGCATGTCTAATGAACAAAACTTGTTTTGAATTAAGCCAGGATAATCAGGTGGTCCGAATTCCAGTTATGAGTGGCCAGCATAACTGAAATTCGCAACACGTGTGCATTTTAGTTTGATTCAACTCAAGCAGAACATTTATAATAATAGGAACGAATTGTTGATTTAAGATAGGGAGAAGCATCTTATCATGTACATGTTAAATATTGTTATTTAATATTTATTTCATGATACTGATTAGAGATTTTGATTGTACAGTAATGGATGATCAGGGTGAGAGGTATATCTATCAGAGATTCCCCTATGTGGTGTTGGATGATACTCCGAGTGCCAGTTCTGGAGCAGACTCAGATTCTGACGAGGATTCGTCAGTAGCCTCACAGGCGACACCTGCAGCACCACGTACACCGTCAGCTCCTAGACCAGTTACTCCACCACCACCAGCACCAGCACATGAACCAGCACCTATGCCATCTCCACCGAGAGCACCAGCACGGGATGGACTTAGGAGGATGCGGGGACAGGCCCGCAAGACCACTGGATTACCCCCCAGACATCAGATGGCTCAGCGGGATGAGCCTCCGACCGTTCATGAGGTGGGAGAATCCTCTCGCCAAGCAGAGCTGAGGGGCCAGGTGCAGCAAGTTGCTCAGGACTTGCAGGGTCTGAGGCAGGAGGTACATCAGCACCATACGCTCCTTGAGGATACTCGTAACATTGTATTGGAGATCCTCACTTCACATCTGACTCTGATGGAGCAGGTGAATCTCATGGGTATTGACACTCAGGCTTGGAGGATTACCGTTGAGGAGCGTTTTAGTAGGACTTTGAGGCAGAGGATAGTTGCTGCGTTTTGGCAGCAGGTGGAGGTGATGAGGACAGGTTTAGTGCGAGTTCGAGAGTTTTTGGTTTGGTTGGAGACGGTTAGTTTCGAGACCAGGATGATAGTCCTGGCTGTGACTATGGCTGCTGTGGCCATTATATTTTCTTGTTTATCGTATTTCATACGATGAGTATGTTCTGATGGTTATTTTGGGATCGTCATTGTAAATCTCATTAGTAGTATGCGGATAGGTTGGGGATGTGTGATAGTGTGATTAGTAGTTGTGAGAACGGGACATTTTGATATGGACAGATCCCGAGTTTGTGAGAGGTAGTGTATGAGGTTGTGGTTTAGAGTATCCTGACTTTTGGTTGTATTAAAACTATGAATGTATGAAACTATGGCATTGTAATAATATGGGTGCTTTTGTATGTCTGTTTGTATAATGAACTTTGTGTGTGAACTATAATTAATTTTTTTTTCAGTGTGAGATCATAACTGTGTATTAATGTATCTATATGAGAACATGTCGAACTGAAAAATATATTTCGCTGAAATACAGTACGGGAGCAATACTGTATGCGAATATATTGAACTGAAAAATATATTTTGCTAAAATACAGTACGGGAACAATACTGCATGCAAATATATTTGTTACTAAAGTACAGTACGAGAGCCATACTGTACGAGAACATGTCTGAACTGGGAACGTGTCTAATAGTGAATATGTATGTAACTAAGGTACAGTACGAGAGCCATACTGTACGAGAACATGTCTGAACTGGGAACGTGTCTAATAGTGAATATGTATGTAACTAAGGTACAGTACGAGAGCCATACTGTACGGGAACATGTCTATTGTTTGTATGAGAACTTAGTGCATGAACTGTGAACATATCAGAGAACTTGTGTGAGAACATATCCTAGTCCTGTATGAACATATATCTAAAAACATGTGTTGCAATGCAATGAGCTGGGTAAGACTCTAACATGTTTTTGAGATAACAGGATTAAGTATAACTACGAACACTTGTGTGATCTGTGTGTAATGCGAACATGTCTAGACTGAATTCATGTAGTTATACTATATTCTTTGTAATCACATTTTCAATTTCATAAAGTTTCAGTATAACTGAATATGATTGAATTATGTGATTAAATGGGTTATATATTTAATGTTCTTGAACTGACCTGAGTTTGTCTGCATGTGAGCAGAATAATGGCTCCCAAAAGAGGTCGACCGACTAAGAGATCTATCAGGAACATTACTAACCCAGAGCCTGATCAAGTTCCACCAGTAAATACAGGAACGAATCCAGATCCACAGATAAATCGGGACACAGGTACTGCTCCACCCGTGAACCCGGGAGTAAATCCTGTTCCATCTGCTGGTGCCAGTGGATCCGAATCGAATGAGGCAATGATAGCACGAATTGTGCGTGAACAGTTAACTGCTTGTGGTGTTATGATACCACATCAGCCTCATGTTACTACGGGTTCGGGTGGGGGCCCCAATACTAACGAACATACTGTTACTGGTGGCAACGCAGAAACGCATCATACCACTGGTACGGTTACAATTGCTCCTGACCCACCACGACAGGGATGTACATATAAGTATTTTGCTTCCTGTAACCCTCCTACTTTTACTGGCAAAGAAGGAGCGGCTGGTCTTTTAAGGTGGATCGAGGAGATGGAAACCAAACTCAAAATCAGTCAGTGCTTGGAGGAGCATAAGGTGTCTTATGCTACCTGTTCTTTGAAAGACTCAGCTTTGACCTGGTGGAATACCCAGGCCAAGACTTTGGGTTCAGCTACAGTTGATTTGATGGGCTGGAATGATTTCAAAACTTTGATTCGATCAGAGTATTGTCCCATCACTGAAATTCAAAAACTCCAGGAGGAATTCTGGAATCATTCTATGATCGGTGCTGATTGTCTGGCTTACACCGATCGTTTTCATGAACTTACTTGTTTACTTCCCGAGATGTTTCCTACGGAAGCGGCTTTAATCGAGAAGTACATTAAGGGTCTGATTCCTCAGATACGAGGAATGGTGACTGCTGCTGAACCTACAACGTTGAAACACACGATTCTTTTGACCACTAAGCTTACCAATGAGGCGGTAAGGAGTGGTACTTTGTCTTTGAAGCCTCAGACGGTCCATAGTAGTAGTGATGTCGGTACCTCGAATGTGTCAAAAGGTACCAAACGAAAATGGTTCGGTAAGAACAAAACAAGGGCTCCGGCTGAAATCAGTCAGAATAAACCAACGGTGAAGAACTATGGTGCGAATGTTCCTGAGAGGAAAGCTTATACTGGGCAGGCGCCCAAATGCAACAAGTGTCCACTTCATCACACAGGACCATGTCCTGTTTGTCTGAACTGTAACCGAGTTGGACATTATGCTAAATATTGCAACTTTCCTGCTCAACCACGAAATCAAGCACCACGACAAACCACTCAAACCAACCGGTCATGCTACAAATGTGGAAGTCCTGATCATTTCATGCAGAACTGTCCAAACAATAACACCAATCCGGGAACTGAAGCTAGGGGGAGAGCTTTTCAGATTGGTGCTACCGAGGCGAGACATGATGCTAACATTGTGACTGGTACGTTCCTACTCAATAATCTATATGTATCAGTTCTCTTTGATACAGGGGCAGATAAGAGTTTTATCTCTCCTGAATTTGCATCTTTACTTGCATTGCCTGCGGTAGATTTAGAAACTCCTTATGTTATTGAACTTGCTAACGGCAAGTTGATCAAAACTAACAGTGTTATTCAAGGATGTTCCTTGAATCTGAATGATCATCTTTTCAATATTGATTTACTTCCTATTGAGCTTGGGAGCTTTGATGTCGTTGTGGGCATGGACTGGCTTTCTGATAACCAAGCGGAAGTTGTCTGTCAAAACAAGGTGATCCGTATTCCATTACCTAACGGTAGTACACTGATAGTTCAAGGAGAACGAGCTGGTAGAAAACTTGGTATCATATCTTGTATGCGAGCTCAGAAATTTTTAAGAAAAGGCTGTTATGCTTTCCTGGCACATGTGACTGAGCATAATTCTTCACCCAAACAAATCACAGATATTCCAGTAGTCAAGGATTTTCCTGAAGTTTTTCCTGAGGACATATCAGGATTACCCCCAGTGAGACAAGTTGAATTTTGGATTGACTTGATTCCAGGTGCAGCACCTGTTGCTAAAGCCCCGTATCGGCTTGCACCATCCGAAATGCAAGAACTGTCAGGTCAATTGCAAGAACTGTTAGATAAAGGTTTTATTAGACCTAGTTTCTCACCCTGGGGAGCACCAGTCCTTTTTGTGAAAAAGAAGGATGGATCATTCAGGATGTGTATTGACTATCGGGAGCTCAATAAATTAACAATCAAAAATCGTTATCCACTACCACGTATAGATGATCTGTTTGATCAACTTCAGGGCGCTACTTACTTTTCAAAAATTGATTTGAGATCCGGATATCATCAGTTACGAGTATATGAAGATGATGTTCCTAAAACTGCATTTCGAACTCGATACGGGCATTATGAATTTCTAGTAATGCCGTTTGGATTAACGAATGCACCTGCAGTTTTCATGGATCTAATGAATCGGGTATGTAGGCCTTACTTGGATAAGTTTGTGATTGTGTTTATTGATGATATTCTTATCTATTCTCGAAGTCAACAAGAACATGCTCAACACTTGAAACTGATCTTAGAACTTTTGGCACGTGAAAAATTATACGCCAAGTTCTCCAAGTGTGAGTTTTGGTTACGAGAAGTGCAATTCCTTGGGCATGTGGTGAATCAAGATGGCATTCAGGTGGATCCCAGTAAGATTAAAGCTATAGAACAATGGAAAACACCACGAACCCCAACTGAAATCCGTCAATTCTTAGGGCTGGCAGGTTATTATCGTCGGTTTATCAAGAACTTCTCAAAGATAGCTCTGCCACTAACTACATTGACACAGAAAAATCAACCGTTTATATGGGGTTCTCAACAGGAGGAGGCATTCCAACTGTTGAAACACAAACTCTGCAACGCACCTATCTTGGCATTACCGGAAGGTATTGAAAACTTCACAGTGTATTGTGATGCATCTCGCCAAGGTCTGGGGTGTGTTTTAATGCAGAACGATAAGGTGATTGCTTATGCTTCTCGACAGTTGAAGGTACACGAGAAGAATTATACCACTCATGATCTAGAACTTGGTGCAGTGGTGTTTGCACTCAAGATTTGGAGACACTATTTGTGTGGAACTAAGTGTATCATATACACTGATCATAAAAGTCTTCAACACATTTTAGATCAGAAGATGTTGAACATGCGGCAAAGGCGATGGGTGGAACTGTTGAACGACTACGATTGTGAAATTCGTTATCACCCAGGCAAGGCAAATGTTGTAGCCGATGCCTTAAGTCGCAAGGAACGAGTCAAACCTTTACGAGTGAAAGCGTTAGGTATGACTATTCAAACTAGTCTAATTCCTCAAATTAAAGAAGCTCAGCAACAAGCTTTACAAGCAACAAACTATTTTGCTGAGGGACTGAGAGGATTAGATAAGAAACTCGATACCAAAGACGATGGACTGTTGTATTTCAAAGACCGAATTTGGGTTCCTTTATTCGGTAACACAAGATCGATCATCTTGGATGAGGCGCACAAATCCAGGTATTCTATTCATCCAGGTGCTGACAAAATGTATAAGGATTTAAAGGATTTTTATTGGTGGCCTGGAATGAAGAAACACATCGCAGAATACGTGGGTCGATGCTTAACGTGTTTAAAGGTTAAGGCAGAACATCAACGTCCTTCTGGGTTATTACAACAACCAGAGATTCCCATGTGGAAATGGGATCAGATCTCTATGGATTTTATCACTAAACTACCCAGAACATCGCATAGTCATGACTCTATATGGGTTATCGTTGATCGCCTTACTAAGTCTGCACATTTTATACCCATCCGAGAAGATTACTCTATGGATCGACTTGCTAAACTCTATGTTAAGGAGATTGTGTCTCGACATGGAGTACCAATTTCTATAATTTCGGATAGAGATAGTCGATTTACATCACGATTTTGGCAAACTATTCAGAATGCTCTGGGCACGCAAATCAATATGAGCACAGCTTATCATCCGCAAACTGACGGGCAAACCGAACGAACTAATCAAACTTTGGAAGATATGCTGAGAAGCTGTGTGATTGATTTTGGTGGTTGCTGGGATGTTCATCTTCCCCTTGTTGAATTTTCATATAATAACAGTTACCATACCAGTATTCAATGCGCTCCATTTGAAGCACTTTACGGGCGCAAATGTAGATCACCCATCTGTTGGTCCGAGGTAGACGAAAGTCAGGTCATAGGCCCAGAACTTATTCAAGAAACAACCGATAAGATCGCATTGATTCAAGAACGAATTAAAGCTGCTCGCGATCGACAAAAGAGTTATGCTGATAATCGTCGTAGACCGTTGGAATTTCAAATCGGTGATCTAGTAATGTTGAAAGTTTCACCGTGGAAGGGTATATTCAGATTTGGAAAGAGAGGTAAACTTTCACCAAGATTTGTAGGACCATTTAAAATTCTTGAACGAATTGGATCAGTAGCCTACAGACTTGAATTACCTCCTGAACTCGGTAACATTCATGATGTTTTTCATGTCTCAAATCTGAAGAAGTGCTTAGTTGATGAATCTTTGATCGTATCTCTGAAGGAAATCCAAATTGATGAGAAACTGCAATTCCGAGAAGAACCGGTTGAAGTGATGGATCAGGAGGTGAAGGTACTGAAACGTAGTCGCATACCTATTGTTAAAATTCGATGGAATTCACAGTGTGGACCAGAATATACGTGGGAACGTGAAGATCAGATGAAACAGAAATACCCACACCTATTCACATGATCAATTGTTATCAGGTTAGTCTTTCCTAAATTTCGGGACGAAATTTTTTCTAACAGGAGGAGACTGTGATAATCGCGTATGAAGAATTACGTCACCAACGAGTTGAGCACATTTGATCGTGTTTAAAATCCGCGTTGAATTGGTTGTTGAAATTAATATGGGATGATAGTATGCGAAAAATGATGAACGTAGGCGAAAACCGTGCACGAAACGGAGTTACGGATTGCTCGGAATCGCGAAACGAAGTTTCCGTCGAAAAACGGAAGAAATAACCCTGAGGCGGTACGCCTCAGGTCAAGTGATGGACCTAGGCGATGCGCGCGGAGTCAAAGAGCTTCTGGAAGGCCGGGTAGGCGCGCGCGGTACGCCTGGCTTGGGTGCAGGTCGCCAGGCGATGCGCCTGGGGTCAATTTGTCGAGCAACTTGCATAAAAATCAACTTTTTCATTCTTATCCCCATTTCAACCTTCATCTCGACGGCAGCAACACCACCCACGAAAATTTCATCTTTCAATCTCTCAAATCTCATCTTTGAAGGCCTCTCGACATTTAGATTGCATCCAGAGACGTTAAAACAAGTTCTGATCATCATTTTATCCGTTGGAAACCGCCAGAATAGGTAATGGTTCATTTTAAACCTTCTAGTTTGATTATGAATGATTAAATCTTAGTTTTGAACGTAATGATATAGTTAGGGTTGTTGATTATTGCTTAGATGATGGCTAGGATTGATTTTGAATGATAAACTCGAACTGTTAACGGGTAAATCCTTGTTTTGAGCCGTTGTAATGCCCGGTTTGCATGGAATCATAACAATGGTTATAATGGTTTAAACTATTTGGTTGTGACTATGTATGTGATTAGTTTGATTAATCTTTAACATGCAACGTGAAAGTTGAGTGTTTTAAACTAATCACAATCATTAACATACTCGTTGGAACGATTATCTGATGTTTCTGATAACAGTCAGATTAGTATGTTAAACATGGTTATTAAACCTATTTTAATACAACATCATGATATTCCATGATATTTGGGTAATCAATAACAAGGATTAATCATTCTTAAGCCATTAAACTTTCTAAAGATTACTTTAACATTATAATCAACAACATTAACTATTTGGTTAATCTGAGATTATATTGATTAATCAAGTGGGTCATCAAATTAGTACTAGGAACCTGAATCAGTATAGGTTCCTACATTATCATACATTGTATGATATTACATTAAAATATGTAATTAAATACTAGGTATCAATTTGATGACTTTCAAGGCAATGTCCTTGACATTGTACGTTCAGAGAGATTTAATCAGCGAGTTGGAACATTAATAACTCGTTAAACATAAACTAAATGCAGAATCATCATATTATCATCGATTTGTGTGATATTCTGCTACTACTGACTTATCAGGTGAGTTTCGTACAACCCCTTTTCTTTTTACTCTTTTATAAACATCGGGGTAGAACTGCTAAACTTTTGAGAACTATATGATATGAATCAATGATTTCTGTGTGATTTCATTTGACTTTTGTGGGATTTCATGGGATTTTGCCTGTAGACTGAACTCTATCATGGAACTGAAAGTCCTCATTCTTGAACTGTATCTAGTGAACCCATGTGTGGCCGAACAGAAAACATTGATAGTACTATTGGTTGACACCCCATTCGCTGGGAGGGTTGCATCTCCCCTTGTGTGAATGTTTGTTATCTGTTTCCTGAACTTCTTAATGGTATGATAGACATTAAGATAATGAGGCACTAAGATATGTACCGACGGGTAATATCTTGAGAACTGAACTAGACGTCCGAAAGGAACTAGATACAGGTCCCATGGTTATCCGGAACTGAACTTTTGAGAACATGCTTATCATATCATATTGTTTTAAATTGAACTGTCGAACTCACCAGCTTTGTGCTGACGTTTCAAACTCAAACCTTTTTGCAGGTAAACAGTAATAGCCGGTGAGGATGCACGTTCGGGATATTTGCACTTGTATAATTAATATTGTAATAAAATAAATATAGCTGTAATGTAAGTGTGATTGCGACACCCTTGTAATAAGGTTACTTTAAGTTAATCTGTGTGCTTATGATATCGGTTCAAGTAAGTCACCCCTCACCTCGGAGACATCACCACTATGCTTCCGCAACCGGTTCGGTGACGTCAGACCAGACACGAGGTGACGAGAGGTGGGGGTGTGACACGCTAAGGCGCGCATTAAAGCTGGCATGGACTAGGAGATAGAGTCGCATGCATTTTAACATTTTTGATATTTGAATTTGAACAATTGAAACTTTGTATTGTATTTTACATTTTACAACCGTTACTGGTTTTAAAACGCTTTCGCAAATTTGAAAACTCTGATGTTATGTTTTAAAGACTAAAGTATGATTTGAAATTCATATAGAGGTCTTCGTTATGTCTAATGATCTGAGATCCTGGTTTGTCACGTTCCCAAACGGTATGATTCCGTTAGTTGAAAATTGAGGGTGTGACACTTCTTGTTCTCCTTCACATCATCTGACCCCTCATACATCTGCTGCAAAGAGTTCCACAGCTCTTTGGCAGACTTGCATTTCTTGAATGCATGTATGACGGAGTTTGGAATCACCATTTGAATCATCCATAGTGCCTTAGAGTCCACCTCCATCTTTTTGTAATCCTCATCTGAGTACAAGGATGGATCTTTTGGCACGGGTGCTCCACCGGTACCTGCAGCAATAATAGTTGGGATGAATGGTCCCTCAAGAACTAACTTCCAAAGTTTGAAGTCCCGGTTCCTGATGAAACCCTCCATCCTAACCTTCCATGTATCATAATCATTTGAAGTGAACATGGAAAGTTTGTTGAGAGTAACATTCTTAGTGTCGTGCTTGCTGATGGTGGTCATTTTGACTTAGAGATAGCTTGAAAAACAAAGAGTAGTAGAAGATAAACAACTAGTAACTTAAGAATGGTTAGTTGCTTAAGTTATAGAGCCAAAGCTCTGATTCCACTTATTGGATCGGGTTATGTAACTTACACAACACTTACACAAGTTATCTTCTACAAAGTTGATAGATGCGGAAATTCTATCAACTAGACTTGTAAAAACAGTTTGAAACAAAATAAAGAAAGCAATTGTAAATTCAAGGTCAAAGTATATTGCATTCAACTGTTAAGTTTACAACACTTAGCTCAAGCACTCACTCGTGATTTGCTAACTAACAAGTGAACGTATTTATACTAAGACCTACAGCTGTATCCTCGTAGGAATACACGGCTGGACAAAACACTAGAAACAAATGTATGCTAAATCTAGTATCTGTTATGGTCTTGACAGGCCAAGCCATATTAATAACAATTAATACAAAAGACTTCATTGACTTTTACAATAAATACCTAAACAACAAAACTCATTAAATGTTTAGTATCTTTGTAGTCTTGACAGATCTTCTTTGTTGATGACTAACATTGGAATGTCTTCTCTGTTATTCTGTGTGTGAGAAAGCAGCTCTGATTATTTCCATAAGTATCGAGAATCTTTGTCAGAGAGAAAGTCTTCGAAAGTGTTTGTCTTGGGAACCCCTGATGATCGAAAGCACTGATAATCGATCGGAAGCACTAATCGATTTAAACCTCTAAGTACTGAAGAGGGAACCGAAAGCTTTCAGTGGAAGAGAATTATCCTTCGGAAGCATTGGTTCTTTCGAAGGCTAATTCTTATCTTTCAGTGGTTGTATATCTTCCGATAGTTCAAGACTTGATCCAGAGATGTTTTGGTGCGCATCAGCCTTAAAGGTTCTTACAGAAACATAACCAAGTTATAATTTTGTTCTTATCAAGTCACTCAAACTTTGTTTTATTCCAATATGATAACTTAAGTTTATTTTTATGTTTCAAACTTAGATATGTGACTTATGTAACTTGTAACCATATATTTTTTAATTTATTGTATGATAACAAGAAAATAACATGGATTTTAAAAAAAAAATTCAAAATATTTTTACAATTGCAAAAAATGTTAAAAAATTAAAAGATTTGTGAATTTTTTTAAAAAATGTAAAAGTATTTACTTGATTAGAAAAAAAAATGCCCAAATGAGACTAAAATACATCTAAAACCTTTAAACGGATCCTAAAATCATCTAAAAATTCACTTATAAAGCCTAAACGAATCAAGATTACCTGTTATCCAGGATTTTTTTCTAGTATTAAAACATAAATCAAACTTAAGTTACCTAATTGAAACAAAACAAAGTTCCGGTGATTCTATAACATTTTCTCTTAATAAAATTATACAAATAGTTATTTTAGTTCAAAAGTTACTAAAAAACATACTTTAATATAAATATATTTAAAAAAATGCCTTACAATTATATATGAGCTTCTTCAAGAAATTGTTCCCAACTCCATTTTCGAATGCCGAAGGATTGCATGCTAGAAGTTGAAGACCTGTCAACCCATCTCCATCCTTGGCAGCTATCAATCTTGGATATCTTTGAGCAATAAAAATGGCCAGATCTATCCATTTATAATAACAGAATCCACTCAAATTTATCTTGACCATAAATTTGCAAGTGTTTACACAATGTGTAACGCAGGGGCGAAACATCTATAGGGCCGGTAAATTGTCCCCCTTTTTACATATGTATTGTTCATTTTTCGGTCTAAAAGTTAGTTTTTTATTTTAAATATTGGTTTTGCTCTTATTTCTTCAAAACATTAACATGCATTATAGGTCCTCTAAATCTCCGCCCCTACTTTCAAAATGCTCAAGCTCCGCCTATTAACATGCATTTAATACATGTTTCGATTTCATTTGAAGGTAACTTATTAACTTATTGGTTTCATAAAGAAGTCAATAAGTTAAAAAAAATGTTTGATAAGGTTAAAAGGTTACTATTAAGAAGTTATAATTTTTAGTTTTTTATAATTAAGGCTTGTTAACTTTTGATGGAATATGTTCAAAACAAATCTATATAATTTTTTAAAAGATAATTCAAACAACTTATTTACTTATTGACTATTTACCTTTCAAAAGCTAATCCACACACTTTTTTAGAACGTTATTTAAAACGTTATAAGTTAATAAGCATTTTTATATTTTTATCTTATATAAAACATGCAATAATGAGTACAAATTTATAAATTTTGTTGCAAGCAATACCGGAAAACAAAATTTATATTTTTACTATTTTTTTGAACGACAATTTGGATCACTGACGGGTCATAGACCCACCCGATTATATTTACACCCAATAAACCCACCATAGGGGAGAGAAAACCCCCTAACCCAGTATAGAACCCCTATTTTGTCCATGCCAGGGCTTGAACCCGTAACCTCCCCAATATTGAAGCAACATGGTACCTTCCCTCAACCATTTGCGCTAAGGATCATTGGACTAGGGTACAAATGTTGTTTAATTTAGTCATAACCGCTTTCCCCTCGTATTTTTTAAACGTTCATAACTTTTACATATGATATTATTTTTTAAAAAAAATATATTATAAAAACTAGCATTTTTTATCTTAAAAATAAGTATAATGTTGCTATCAAAAATGAAATTTTTTCAACTCATTGTGTCTAATTATCGTCATTGTGTCTTTCTTAAACGTTTGTGTATAATTAATTAATTATCTTTTTGTGTTTTTCTTACATGTAATTGTGTCTTTTTTTACAGGTAGTTGTGTCTTTTTTAAAAATAATTTTGTTATTCATCATCGTTATTATGTCATCTTTGCTTAACATTATGTATTCTACAAAATCATTGTCTTAATTTGTTTAGGAAAACAAAACATTGAGTAAAAACACAAAAGACACAATGAGCTATATAAAAGACATAATGATCAACACAAAATACATGACCAGTACAAAAGAGACAATGCCTATACAGAAGACACAATAACCTATACAAAATTGTTCATACTCATCATTGTGTCTTTTTACAGGAAATTATGTTGTTTTTTAAAGATAATTGTATTATTTATACTCGCCATTAATTTATACTCATCATTGTGTGTATTTTACATCAATATTGTGTCTTAAATTGTTCATAAAAACACAACATTGAGCAGAAACATAAAAGACACAATGACATGTACAAAAGACACATTGATCTAAAAAATTAAAATTTTTTCTATATCAACATTATACTAATTTGGAAGATAAAGATATGCTTAATTTTATGATATATGTTTTTTTCAAAAAATAATTTCGTATGTCAAAGTTATGAACATTTAAACAAGATGAGGGACTTGATAAAAAGTAAATAAAAGTAGTTATTACTAAAATATCCTCCAACAACTTGATTTAATCATAACTATTGATTAATGATCTAATGGCTCAAGATCATTTTTAGGCTTTTCTTAGATTAAGAGGCTTATTTAGTTTAAATATTTTTTTTAAAGGCAAATGTTATCTCCTCCTAAATTACTTCACACTAATTACACCATTGTATGAGTTAGAACCCATGACCTCCTATTCTAAGAGTCAAAGCCACTACAAAAAAAAACTGTTAACCTTATATCAATACAATCAGAAATGTACAAAAAAAACTGTTAACTGAATGTTTTTCAAATCGGTTTTGGATTTTTGGAAAAACTGGTGGTTTGTTTGAGGTTTCAAGTGATAAAACATGTTTTTCTATGGGTTAACCAATCCACCTTAGTAAGAATTGGTTATTTGGCGGTTAATTGGTTCGGTTAACGGACTTTGGTTGGTTTTGGTTTTAGAGCTTGAAAAACCAATTATTGGAAAACCGTTGACCAAACTTTGACCGATTAACATGCTCGATTATTAAAAAAATAGGTTTTCAACCGGATAATCGTATGTTTTCCGTTTCGCTGGTGGAATTGATCGGCCGGATTTTAAAGACCATTGCAAACCGATCATTTTCGTTCAATAATTATATTTTGGTTACAATTGCTTAGAAATTTTTAAATGAGACTACCCTATTATAAGTATTGGGTAGTTCATTAGATCGATTTATCCAAACTTGATTATTATTATTTCATTTAATTACTTTTTATTTGTTTTAAATATATATTTTAGTACGGATATAATAGTAATTGTTGCCAGCTTCAAGACACAACGCTGTTGTAATCCACAATCATATTACTACTCCAGTCCCCTTAAACTCTAGACTGTACGTAAAAAGCCTAACTCAGATCTTTCGCATCCAATTACGGACAACATATGGAAAATTCATCCAACGAAGTGGGAACCTCTAAAATCATCTGAAAACAAGTAGATGACTGTGCTCGTACCGATAGTACGTTAGTCGAATTCTTGTCACAAAAACTTAAATAATAACCCTTGTTTTTTTTTATTTATTTTAGGCACAAAAGTTTAAATACGCTTTAATATTGCTATATACTATAGGTTACTAGAATGATTAACCAGATGTTTAAATATTTGTTTTGTGTTAGTGTAATGTTAACAATACTAATATGTCATGGTTCTTTGTTTTGTTATAACAGCTAATTAGATTGCCAATCAAGGTCCATGGATTTGTTTCAAAAAAAATATTGGTTCATGTTGGTTTTGTAAAATGTGATTAGAATTTCTATGTCAAATATTTTTATAGATTTGCTTTAACTAATATTTTTCTGTTTGTATTGTCTGTTCGTGTGTTTCAATGTTTAAAAATTCCAGGATGAACGACTGATTGCCGCATTAGGTCACAATGATAAAAATTTAAAATTGGCAACGTTGCAGCCATGACTTTTGAAGTTGATGTCGAATTTGTCATGGTCCAAAAGTATTTGCGCTTTTAACACAATTAGCCATGTTGTTGTTACCATTTCACCCACATTTTACAACGGGGTACGCTTTAGCTAGGTTTCCCTGTCTTATCACGCGGTAAATAAATACTAGTTCAAAATAATGTTTATCATAATTATGAGATGTAAGAATCAGTTGGTACTGAATTACATTAAGAGGTAAAATCCGCTTCAGGTAATGCCACAACAACACAAGCAGGAAATATGGCTTCTTTAACTGTCCACACTTTCTCACAAAAAGCATTGATGAGTAACTTGTAGAGATGTATATAGGAATATCCATATACAGTAACCGGGAAGAATGATATTATGTATAATAAAACATTTGTCCAATTTCGACCGCTGCTAATCGTTAGTATAAGAGTGGCTGCAAACGCTACCATCATCATTGACACAGAGAGTATCAACATTGTGAGGCCTAGCAATAGTTTATTATGAAGTGTGTATCGAAAATCGTTTAAACGAAAGGAAGATGTGAGGATGGATAGGAATACGATAACTGATGTCAAAGAAAATGTGAGAGAAAGTGTGTCAGCAAGAGCAAAGACGATAAAAAATGGCTTGCTTTTGAGAAGTGGATATCCAGTTTCTTGATTTGGACCTCCAGGTACTGTGTATGCTGCTGCAAAGGCAACCGTGGCTATAAGAACAGCAACGATGGAGCAGTTTTCAGCTGTGTTCTTCATCCATTCTTTAGCATCAACTCGCAGTTGGGTGGTTTTGTCAAGCAACATCTGTTCAGCAGTCTCACCATTAAAATTTTGTTGTAGTCTTGATAAGGTTGTGCATACTTTTCTCATTCTCTGCACCAACAACAATAAGCATGCTTTCAAAATGGGCCAAAGGTAAAATGAGTACGCGCATACACACACACATATATGTTTCCATATTCAGAATTGAGACATTGTAAACTTCAAAATATATTGTTTTCATACATTCTAGAAATACCATTTCAACGTGCTTATTTTTGTTTATATTTTTTGTCAATTGAGCCGGTTCAAGTCTTAATAGTTCGATTTGTTGTATGTTTCAGTATGAATTTTTACTCAAAACTACTTGTTAAGTCTTTTCAGAATATGTTTTAATGTTTATTGGCATCTAATTCTACAACGATGCAACTTTCCTTTGATTTTCATATGTTCATGCATTTTCTATGTTTCTATTTTCATACTAAACTCCATACGTCTCTTTTACTTTTCGTCTATTATTTTTTATTTATTTTCAATATGTACCTTCGTGACGTGTTATTTTCTTTATATACTTAACCATGCCTTTAAAAGGCATGTTGGGGGTTAAGCTACTAGTTTACCTCAAACAAAATCAAATCATCTCTGAGTATTAAAGCTGGGTTTCTAATGTCATCCTTAACTTTGTTATCTTTAGCAGGTACACTTAGCATGTGCAGTAACGAGTATCCTTTATAATCTATCTTTCCTCTAAGCCTCCTGATGGAATGTGCCATATTGGTCACAATATCAATGATATCCATTCTTCTATATTTAATAGCAACATGTAGTAAGTTACGCCCATAATCATCAATGTGTTCTACTGCTTGGGGGTAGACATTTAGTATTTCCTTAACAATATCTGTACAACCGCTTTTTGTTGCTAACAACAACGGAGTGACTGCAGGGGCCCAAGCAAAGTCTATTTTTTCCAACGCAGCATCGCGCCCTTTGTATTTGTGGAATTTAGTTCTGCTCTTATCCAATCGTGATTTCGTTTCTTTCCAAGACTTGTCCTTTTCAACCAAAAGCTTTGCAAGTTTCTTTGCAGATTCACATCTACGCTTTATCTTTCGAATTTCTTCAAACAATGGCACTCTGCTATGTTTTTCTAAACTACAATCGATGTCTGCAGGCAAATAAATTAAAGTTAGTAGTAATATTTGTTAAATGTTGGTTAAATGTTGGCTCATGTCATATTTGTTGCAACATGTTTCACATATATTTTCTTATCTGGTAGCAGTATTTTACTGAGATTGTTAGAACACGGTTCGGATATAACCACGGCCAAAATGTTGTAGTCAAAGGCCTTGGTTTGGTTCTGTGTGCTGCTATGTTAGTGACAATTCTTGAAGCAAAATCAGAAATTATAAAAAGCTAGATACACCATCCATATCTAAATGGAAACTTGTGTTTTTTATTGTTTTCTTGTTTTGATTTTATTCTATGATTTTGGTCTTAGATGAGGTGATGTGATTGTTAGACAAAATCTGTCATCAATAGTTTTATTGGCTTTTCAACACATAACCACACCTATCATAGACCCTCACATCAATCTTAAAGGAACCATGGCCAACTAGCCTATCCAGGCCATCATGGTTATGGTAGTGTAGTTCATGGTTATCAAGGTAGAGGTTGTGGTCAGGGCTACATAGTTTGAGGTTGAGGCTAGAGGTGTACAAATCGGGTTTTTTTTGGAACCGGTTCCGGTTCGAGAACCGGTTCCGGTTCCAATCGGTTTTAGTTCCAGTCAACAAAGTCAATACCCGGTTCCGGTTCCAGTTCCGGGTTTTAACAGGTTCCAACCGGTTTTTGGCCGGTTCCGGTTCGGGTTTTGGCCGGGTTCAGGTGGAACCAGTTCCGGTTTTCCGGTTTCGGTTCCGGTTCTAATTTGTCTGAAAAACCGTACCCGTTCGTACCCACCGGTTCGGGTATGACCGGTTCCGGTTCGGGTTGTCGGTTCCGGGTCCGGTTTTTTTGTACACCTCTAGTTGAGGCTGTGATAGTCAATCCTCCTCAACATATAAGGCCCAACTCTTGGCACACCAATAAAAATCTTTGCCATCACCTTATTAAGCCTAACAACATCCCACTTATTAACAATCAGCCTAAGAACAACATTGACCTCCTATGTACTATGGGCCTCCAAAACAATCCTCTTAGACCCAGTTTGTTGCAACATAACCAACTAGAGGTGGGCAAAAAACCCGGAACTGGAACTGACAACCCGAACCAGAACCGGATGTAGCCGAACTGGTGGGTACAGGTGGTTCCGGATTCTTAGAAAAATTGGAACCGGAACCAGAACCTAGAAAAGCAGAACCAATTCCACTTTTACCTCGCCAAAAACCGGAACCGGTTGTTGACTGGACCGGAACCGGTTTAAAAAAAAACCGGTTTGCCCACCTCTACAACCAACAACACCAAGCCTATTAGTATTAGTCCCACTCAAGGCATCGGTAAAATTTTTACACCTTTGTCATCTTTTCCTCTATGCCCATTTTTTTGTCGAAAATAGTAATTCCTTGATGATGAAAGGTAAAATTTACACCTAAGCCCATTTTTTGTTGAAACTTGAAAATACTAATTCCATGACCATGAAAGGGTTAGCCATAAAACCCATACAATACCCAACTGAACCTACCAATTAAACAATATTTTACCTACATTATTTAAAACTGTTAGGATCAGGTGGCTAAATATTCGAAAAGGTTCATGCAAATAGTAGTAATTGTAGCGGAAATAATAGAATCATACAAGCAATTGACAATTGAATATCGAGTTCATTCATATGATACAATCAACCGGATATAAAGAGCCAAATTAAATACTTAATGAACTGAATGGGATTAATGCTTGTTGAGGCTCACTTTCTAGAACAACGCGTGGTTATAAGAGGAAGTGAAGATGTAATTTTACGATTAACAGTGTTGATTTGGTAGAGGAGGAAGACTTTCTATTCCTGGGGCGTGAAAAATAGTTGCCTTAACCTATGAAATTTAAGCTTCTTGAATATGCAGATAGTAGAACATCCTGACCCGTACCCATCTTGACCCGTTACCCAACCCAACTCAACCCGCCCATTGTGCCAGACATAATATTGATAAGTGGTTCTTCCTTTGTTTAGAATGGGCTTTTCATTAATCATTATATTCTAGCTAGTGCATGTTTAAACCGGTATCTTTCATGTTATATATCTCTTTTAACATGTTTTTAGTAAATCTGATCATCTTATCTTCATTAAGTATATCATCTGCGTGACTTCTTTGATGAATTCTTTCAATTGATGTCCTTATGAAGAAGTTACCGATTCTTGGTAGGTTTTGTGGTGTTTCTTGAGTCTAGTTTTTGGTATCTTAAACAAGGCTTTACCCTTGTATTTATACTAGTAAACTCGGAATTTAAACAACCACCTTTGTATCATTGTATGATTTAAGCCATTAATGAAGGGGAAGCTAAATAGTCTAGCTATTAACGAGTAAAAGCTGAACATTTTACCCGTTTCAAGGGTTTAAACATGCACCACATGAGCAAACAAGCAAGCCAATTAGACATAGTAACCGAACCGCATATTCGTTATACTTGGGGTGTAAAAGAGCCAAGCAGAGCTCGAGCTCGCTAAGTCTCAGGCTTGATTTGTTTAGTTTTTAATAAATTTATTATTAATTATGTCACATTAATGTTAGCTTCAATTTTGGCACAATTTGGTTCATTATGATTCTTTCACATAGCAATTAATAAAATTATACAAAGAGTTATTTTGGTTCATAGTTACTAAAAAAACATGCTTAATTTAACATTAATATGTTTAAAAAATGCGCGCCTTACAATTGTATATGAGCTTCTTCAAGAAATTGTCCCCAACTCCATTATCGAATGCCGAAGGATTGCATGCTAGAAGTTGAAGACCTGTCAACCCATCTCCATCTTTGGCAGCTATCAATCTTGGATATCTTTGAGCAATAAAAATGGCCAGATCTATCCATTTATAATAACAGAATCCACTCAAATTTATTTTGACCATAAATTTGCAAGTCTTTAAACAACGTGTAACGCAGGGGTGAAACATCTATAGGCCGGGAAACTGTTCCCTTTTTTGCATTAGTAGTGTTAATTTTTCGGTCAAAATGTTATTTTTTATTTTAAACATTGATTTTGGGTCCCGTAAATCTCCACCCTACTTTCAATATGTTTAAGCTCTTTGTCAATCCTATGACACGTGGAACAGCTCCCCCTGGAGGTGTTATAAGGGTTCTAGTGATTGTAACCCTTTTCTATTTCTAACACTCAACCACTCTGTATAATCTTAGTTAGATATCATGATCATACTTAGCATATCCCATCATTAAGAAGCTAAGGTAGGGTATGAAGATGGTAAGATATAGACAGCCTTACATATACTCCGTAGGAATAGAAAGTCTGCTTGCAATTAGACCCCAACTCTTTAATCTTAGATACACGGATGTAAATTAAAAGCTTACCAAAGTTCTGGCTGAGGATGGCCATGTGCAGTATGGTAGATTTATCATTTCTGAGAAGAAACGTCTCTACATTGGCTCCTTTTCGAACTGTTGTTTCCACTTCATCACTGAGGAACTTGAAAATTTTGGTCTTGCCATGACGGGCTGCTTGGAATAGAGGGGTCTCACCCAACTTGTTGGTCATCATGAGCAAAGAAGGAGCCCTACACAACATCTCCCTAGCAGCCTCAACCGTCCCGTTGTTCGTGGTGGTCTCGTGAAGGATGGTGTTTCCACTGCTGTTTATCCATGTGAGTTTCTCAAATTGGCTTTCATTTAAGGAGCCGAGTAGCGCGACAACAAGTCTATTGCGCTTGTTGAAAATGGCCATATGAAGAACCGTGTCATGATGTATGGTTAGTATATGAAACGGGCCATTCGTCAGGTCACGACATATCTCAAAGACCTTCAAATCTTGGCCCATTGACAGAGCATTATACAGCTCCGTGTTAGTCCAGTCGTCATCGTCTCTAGATACAGTTACATTCATTGCAAGATAGATTGAGAAGATACACATATATCACAGTTGGGTTTCTTCTATTTATATATATTATTAAAAACAAAAATTATTGATAATGATTCTGTTTTTTTCTTGGTTTTGTACAAAATGAATTTTCTTATGTACCCTCACATGCATCATGCATATATATGCATGCATGCATGTGTGTATTTACACACATATGATCAAGCAAGAAGCTTTTGAAAGGCCCACAGGTGTCTCGCACCTACGTTTTTTCCACTAAAAAAAGTCGATTTATTAGTATTTCATTGAAAAACTTTCAAGCTCTGTTATTGCATATAATTAGGGGTGTAAACGAATGAAGCCAACTCATGAAATACTCGAGATTGAATCGATAAAAAGTTCGAACAAGCCGAGCCCGAGTTCAAGATTTACATATCGAGCTAAAGCCGGTTCGCGAGCCTTAACGAGCTTTTTATTTATAGAACATTTAATTATTATATTAAGTGTTTATTTATAAAACTAATTATTTTTATATATAAAATTATGACAAATATTTTAAATCAAATATTTTATGTTAATTTTGGAAAGTATAATTATAAGTTTATATTAAATTAGTACGTATTAAAGTAAATAAATTAAATAATTAAAATATAATTGAGCTGAGCCTAGGAGGGACCATTTGGTGATAATTAGGAGGGACCATTTAATTGTGTAAGTAAAACAAACCTTCGATTAGCCAAATTATGAGTATATTATTAACGAATGACTTCAAAACTCACATGCAGTATTATTCAAATATTTTAGTTTCAAATTTGTATTCCACAATTATTGTTATTAGTCAAATATTGTTGCTGCTGATTCATAATGTATATGTCATTTCAAATCCAATGAAATGAAAAGGATATTTTTAGTTGATTTACACATGTTGTATTATTCAAATGTTTTTGTTTAAAATTTGTGTTCCACAATTTCGTTAAAAGTCAAATATTGTTTTTGTTTTTTTTTAACAGCAAATTTTTCCACCTTTGTTTACTACGGGACTAGAACTCTCAACCTATTTTAGAGAGGACACCTTTAACACAAATTGATATCACTGAGACAAATGCCCTTTGGTTCAAATATTGTTGATGCAGATCCATTATTCGTGGATCTCCTCATGTATATCTCGTTTCCAATTCACTGAAATTAAATGGGTTTTTTGGTACACATGTTGTATTATTTAAATATTGTAGTTTAAAATCTGTATTCCACAATTTATTTAAGAGTAAATTACACAAAAGGTCCTTTATGTATATATGAAATTTCAAATTTCATCCTTAAACTTTAATAATTACGCCAGACGTCTTTTATCTTAGTGTTTTGTAACAATTAAGTCCTTTTCCACTAACTGAAGTTAAATTTTTTGTTAACTTTTTTAAAATGACAATTTTGCCCTTATGACTAAAGGATGAAATATGAAATTATATATATAGTTAAAGGACGTTTTTTGTACTTTACCAAATTTATAATTTTTGTTATTTTCTTTTAATTCTTTTATTTTATTTTTTCTCTTAGATTTTTTTATTTAATATTATATTTTATAAATTAGTAATAATTTTATCATTTTATTATATTATAATTAAAATTTTATTTTTATGTTTTTGTTTACAAATATTTTTTTGCCTGTTTAGTTTATTTATTATTTTTTTCTATTTATCATTATACTTCTCACAAATTAATTTAGCAATTTATTATAAAATCTTTTACCTATGATTTATTATCTATAAGTAATAAAAAATGAAAAATTATTTTGTATCATTTCGGTTAACCAATTGACTAAAGATTAGGGGTGTTCACGTTCCGGTCTTTACGGTTTTTAGGTGAACCATAAAGTCATAAACCAAGCCATTAATAAAGTTTTTCGTATACTTAAATCTAAATTGAACCGTTAAAAATAAAAACCAAGCCGTTAAAATCTAAACCGAACCGTTAAAAATAAAACCGAATCAAATCGTTATCAACGGTTTGGTTGTCATTTTTAAAGGTTCGGTTTGTATTTTAATTATTCAAAAAACATTATTAACGGTTTGGTTTATGGTTTCACCTAAAAACCAGAACATGAATATCACTAATATTTAGTCAACTAGTTAACAACTAAAATGATACAAAATAATTTCACATTTTTATTAGTTATAGATAATAAATCATAGGTACCCTTTGTATAATAAATTGATAAATTAATTTGTGATAAGTTTAACAATATATAGGAAAAAATCAAAAATAAACTAAATAAGCAAAAAAATATTTATAAACAACAGCATAAAAATAAAATTTTGATTATAATATAAATAAACTAATAAATTAATTACTATTTTTAAAAATTTATAAAAATAGAATTTTAAATAGAATAAATCTAAAAGAAAAAAAAAGAAACTAACAAAATTTAAAAAAATTTGCAAATTACAAAAAACGTCCTTTAACTTTATATATAGTTTCATATTCCATCATTTACTTATAAGGGCAAAATTGTCATTTTAATAAAATTAACTGAAAAGTTAACTTTGGTTAGTGGAAAAGGACTTGATTGTTACAAAACAGTAAGATAAAGGACGTCTGACGTAATTATTAAAGTTTAAGGATGAAATTTGAAATTTCATATATACATAAAGGACCTTTTGTGTAATTTACCCTTTATTTAAAAGTCAAATATTGTCAGTGTATATCTATAAATCGTGAATCCTCATGTATATGTAGTTTCCAATTCAATGGAAGTATGTTTTTGGTTGACTTATATATATGGGGTAGAGTTTATAAGAAAACTCATAAATTTTAAAAAAAACTAAGAAAACATTCATTAACCAATAAGATAAGTTCTTTCATATTATTTTAATTTAATTAAAAAATATAGGTTAGTAATCAACGTTTTTGAGACGGGACCGGACCGGTATTCAATTCAGGCCGCTCTAAAAATAACCGGACGGCCAGGACGGTTAACGATTGAACCGCCCGACAGACCGGACACGCCTTTTCTTCTTTTCTGCGAGGTTCCCATTTTATAGAGTTATGAGCAGGCAATGTGTTTTTATGTTGCCTGTTGTGCGATAGATGATTTGCCATATAAAGAACTGAAAGTTGCAGGCCTTGTTCGATGTGGGATCAATATCTAAATATATAAAGAATTGAAAGAGAGCTTGAGACTCTAACAGCCAAGTGGTTTTATACTTTTATCAATTCAACTAGGTTAAGTTTGATGTTAGATTTATGAAGCATGATATTTATAATTGATACCGAGATAACAATTCAAAAACTAGGATAAGTTAGGACGTTAAAAATAATTATACCGAATAAATTAATAATTATAATAGCCTATATTTGATTATGTTTAGCTTCTGTATTTCATTAAAATTTTAAACTAATGTGATGTCATCCGGTTCTTTAAAGCGGTCCGACCGGTTCAACCGGTCCGACCTCTGACCAGCAGGACGTCTGGTTCAGTGACTGGTCCGGTTTTCAAAACATTGTTAGTAATTTTACAAATAATTATATTTAGAATGTATATTTTATTAATGACATATCCTTTATTTTCTCAAAGTAATTAAATTATTTTTACTCTTTCTATCTTCAATCGAATTGATGCCAGAATTTCAAGAATCAAAAATTTGATCGTCAAGATTAAATCATTTTGATCTTTTCTATCTCTTGATTAGAAAAGCGACACATTCCAGGGGGTAGCGACTGTTTATTAAAAACACAGGACTCTGCTTAGTGGTAACACGATGTATAGAGTCTGACACCTGCCCGGTGCTGGAAAGTCGGAAGGAGAAGTGTTATAAGCTTTGAATGGAAGCCCCGGTAAATGGAGGCAGTAACTCTAACTGTCCTAAGGTAGCGAAATTCCTTGTAGCATAAGTAATGACCTGCACGAATGGTGTAACGATTGCCCCGCTGTCTCGGACATGGACCCGGTGAAATTGAATTCTCCGTGAAGATGCGGAGTACCAATATGTAGACGGTAAGACCCCGTGCACCTTTACTATAGCTTCGCAGTAACAACCTTGATCGAATAAGTAAGTTAAAAAAATTATAAAAACCCTGTCGTCGCTATTTTTTTTTAAAAATTTACTTATTGATTTTCAGAGATTTTAATTAAAGAAAATTGGAAAAAAAATTGTTTTTGGCTATAGCGACGACAAATCATGCCTAATTGTTTTCCCTCAACCGCGAAATATTTCGGTATTCCCGCCCAACTCTATAGCGACGACATCTCGCCGCAAAATGTAAAGCACAAAAAAAGTTCATATGAAGCTCTTTAGCGACGACATGTCGTCTCTATAGCCGAACATGTAGGAACGACCTTGGTCGTCGCTGTAGCCGTCGTCCCTATATGTCTTTATTGGTGTAGTGTTTTCTTATGTACCCTCACATGCATATATATATGCATGCATGCATGCATGTGCATTTACACTCATATGATAAAGCAAGAAGCTTTTGAAAGGCCCACAGGTGTCTCGCTCCTACGTATTTTCCACTAAAAAGAGTCGATTTATTAGTATTTTATCGAAAAACTTTCAAGCTCTGTTATTGCATATAATTAGGGGTGTAAACGAATGAAGCCAAGCCAACTCATGAAATACTCGAGATTGAATCGATAAAAAGTTTGAACAAGCCAAGCCCGAGTTCGAGATTTACATATCGAGCTAAAGCCGGTTCGCGAGCCTTAACGAGCTTTTTATTTATAGAACATTTAATTATTATATTAAGTGTTTATTTATAAAACTAATTATTTTTATATATAAAATTATGACAAATATTTTAAATCAAATATTTTATGTTAATTTTGGAAAGTATAATTATAAGTTTATATTAAATTAGTACGTATTAAAGTAAATAAATTAAATAATTAAAATATAATTGAGCTGAGCCTAGGAGGGACCATTTGGTGATAATTAGGAGGGACCATTTAATTGTGTAAGTAAAACAAACCTTCGATTAGCCAAATTATGAGTATATTATTAACGAATGACTTCAAAACTCACATGCAGTATTATTCAAATATTTTAGTTTCAAATTTGTATTCCACAATTATTGTTATTAGTCAAATATTGTTGCTGCTGATTCATAATGTATATGTCATTTCAAATCCAATGAAATGAAAAGGATATTTTTAGTTGATTTACACATGTTGTATTATTCAAATGTTTTTGTTTAAAATTTGTGTTCCACAATTTCGTTAAAAGTCAAATATTGTTTTTTTTTTTTTGAACATCAAATTTTTCCACATTTGTTCACTACGAGACTAGAACCCTCAACCTATTTTAGGGAGGACACCTTTAACACAAATTGATATCATTCAGACAAAATGCAGATCCATTATTCGTGGATCTCCTCATGTATATCTCGTTTCCAGTTCACTGAAATGAAAAGGGTTTTTTGGTACACATGTTGTATTATTTAAATATTTTTGTTTAAAATCTGTATTCCACAATTTATTTAAAAGTCAAATATTGTTAGTGCAGATCTATAATTCGAATCCTCGTGTATATGTAGTTTCCAATTCAATGGAAGTATGTTTTTGGTTGACTTATATATATGGGGTAGAGTTTATAAGAAAACTCATAAATTTAAAAAAAAAAACTAAGAAAACATTCATTAACCAATAATATAAGTTCTTTCATATTATTTTAATTTAATTAAAAAAGATAGGTTAGTAATTGTCACACCCTGCCAAGACGGAACACGCAAGGTGTGACAGTCATGATTTCACAGTCATTGTTTACATTGAACGACTTATACATGCATTAATAATAAAGTTTTACATGATGTCTTAACTTACAATCATCCAAAATATAACTAACAAAATTTCTAAACTTCCAAAATATGATGTATAAGATTTTACAAACATGGCCTAAGTCAATAGGCTATGTAAGGAAAATCTCAAAAATATGCATCTGAATGTGTTGTGACTTCAAACAAATCATTCCCAAAATATGTCCACATGCTTGCTTCAATTATCTGAGAAATACATGCTAAAAACAGTCAGCATAAAGCTGGTGAGTTCACAGGTTTAGACACGTAAAAATTGAGTTGTTTTATTTGACCACAAGATTTCAAAATGTGTCTATTGTTCTCAAAACATTATTACCATGAGCTCCCATAACCGAACTCGACATGATTGAATTGCCCCATCCCAATGTTCTATCGCAAAACATTGTATAGAGATGAATATTGTGCACCCGATCTGACCTACAATCAAAGTTAGAGCTACTAACCACGGGTGGGGTTTGTCACTCCCGAATAGTACTATTCCCAATAATTCACGTTTACCCACAATTAACGGTTATAGAATAGGGGACTTAAAAGCGATAAATGTGACTCATGTAATAATGTGTTGAACCAAAACCACTTGTGTCAATGAAACGAGTACAAGCATGATTTCTCCCCCTGTAAGTTAGTAAAACATTGTAAAAATAGGGGCCGTGAAACTCACTGTAAAGGTGAATCCCTGATCATGAGAGTGTGAATGTTGCCTTGTGTTGGAATAACTACCCCGTTCCTACAACATTTCGGATTCATGTTGAGTCTGTGAACCTATGAGGTTCAGTGTTGTTTTGTGTTCTTATATGCTGTATGTTTCCATCTTGTCGTATTTTTCATTGTAAAGTCATGTCTTACACTTGCAAAACTTGTTATAATACCTAAAAATAATTATTTATTATTTTTAAAAATTTCGGCAGGATAACGGAGTATTTTTAAATAATATCCATTTTTGTTTATCAATAACCAAAGCTTATATTTCAATAATAATTGTTTAAAATCACTATTTATATAAGTGTGTATGTGTGTATACGAGTTAGTATTTCATTTTCTTGACAAATATATAAAAATAGGATATGGAGGTACGCATTTTTATAATTTTCGTTTTTAAACAGATTATGTTTAACATTTTCGATTGAACTTTTCAGATAGTAAACGTTTTTCAAAAATTTCGAAACTTCACAGTTGTAACATCTGTGCCGGAAACGTTACCGGAACAGTGATCGGAACAGTAAATGCACAGTAATTCAGGTACAAACTATGTAAACTATTTTGTATGCTATTAACACTTTGATGCTCAACACTAAAGAATATTGCAATCATTTCTGAAATCTGATTAAATCTTATGGTTTAACAGTCAGAAATACATCAGACAACATGGAATTAACATATGAATGCTTGTAATGTGCTATTTTGTATATACGTATGCGAGGTTTAACAAAACAAAGCAAGAAAGGTTGTCGTTACAGGAATGCTAAACAGACGGATTATTCGTATAGGTGACGATCTGTACGAATATATCTGAAAGTTTAACGTTCCGAAGGATGTCCAGTAATTAGAAAACCATATTGAAAAATGTAGTTATCGTCGTATTCGTACGGGTGACGATTCGAACAAATACGCGCGACGACCATGCGATTCGATTTAAACAGTAAATTAAACGTGTCAAAGAATTTAAAATAAACGAAAGATAATTAGTTAATTTATTAGGAATTACAACCTAAAATTATTTATTAAACTTTATATTTAAAACCGAGACGTTCTTCGAAAACGAAACAGAAACAGCGCTTTTACACGAAACCGAGCGGAACCGAACGAACCCGAACACAACGAGTATTTTGGGAAGCATTTAATGGCATTAACTTGCCATAAACCTTCCCCACCAACCAAGAATTTAACACCACCACCGTCACTTTCTCTCTCTTGTTTCTCTCTCTAGAAACCCACTTCCGATCTCTCTCGTTTCTCAACCGAATCGCGTGTTTTTGGTGTCTAAACGACCACCACAACACGTGGATCATAGAAGTACAAAGGATCCGTGTTTTTGTCCAGCAAATCCGAGGTAAAAATCCATTTTTGTTGCGATTTAAGGGTTTTGAAAACCCTATTTCGAACCATACCTTGTAACCGGCCAACCTCCTTTTAAACCTTAGGGAAATCACTCTAAACACACTTAAAATGAAGTAAGAACATGGGTCATTACATATCCTAGCCATTTAGCTCGAGTGGTGAGGCTGTCTGGATACAAGTCGAGTGGCCGAATGGCCATGGCCATCAGATGGCCGAATGGCTCTTCATGAAGCAAACCACCACTTTCGGCCGAATGGCCACTCATTCGATCGGCCAAGGGTGCTACTTCATTCGGGACTACCTTGTTCGGCCCTCACCTAATCGGCCAGGTCTTCATTCGGCAGCCACCCATTCGACAGAAGCTACCCACATTCGGCCAACATCCTATTCGGCCCAAGACTCCCTATTCGGTCATGTTGTTTCGGCCCAACTACATACGACCAGACCCAACTGGTTGAAGCCATTCGCACACCATGCTCCTTCGGTTAAGCCACATTCGGCCAAAGGCCATGTGGCTAGCCATTCGCTCAAGTGTTCCTCCTATCGGCTAGGCCCTATCCGGTTAAGGCCCATTCGGATGGGATGATCCTCTCGACCTAACTCATGAGCATGGAGTGAGTATGTGTGTGCATGGGATCACCTACGTAAATCATATGCATGCAAGGGTGTATGTGTGTGCATGGGAAGGGAACTAAGGTTTCCTAATAAGAAGCTAAACTAGTATTAAACCAAAGTGATCAACTTGCAATCTATTATGCTAAGGACTAAGTCATCAATACCTTACTAAATAAGGGTTGAACATATATCTTGTCCTTCATATGGGCTTGAAGTTAAACAGGGACTAATGCAACTACATTAAAGATTTTTAAAACATTTGAGCATGAATCATGGTTTGCAAAGAATCAAGAAATTTAACTAAACGTTAGTGTTAATTATTAACACACAATACTTAGTGAAGGCTATGCTATATACAACTAAGTTAGATGGTTTCGTTGAACCTTCTAATCTAAGTTGTATACAAGAACCAGTTAAGAAAACAAAGGAAGCTAAAGACTAAAATTAGGCTTGGAGTTAATCAACTCGGATTAACTTAAGTCTAATAAACTAAGTTATGTTTTCCTTAAAACACCATATGGTTTTAGTAAACGAAATAAATGATAAGCCTTCTTAAAGAAATTAAACGATTTCTAACTTAAGATTTACTTAAAATAAATTTCTTTACAAACATTTAATTTAAGTATTGAAATGCTTATTAATGAGGGGCTATACCTTAGACTAATTAGATAAAGTCCTAGAAAACACATTAGTGATATAGGACACTTAGTTGCACACCGAGACCAAAGCCCTAGTTCGCGACTACTATAACGTCTTATCGTATTTGAATCTCTTAAAACAACCCAGGTGTTGAAGATACTTAAGCTACAATCAAAGAGCGCGTATTATCTGTGGTAAACTATACTTAGCAACACAGGTGAGTTCATTGTCCCTTTTCAAACTATTTTGAGTTTTACTTCGGGACTGATAAAGATGCTTTTATACTAATGCTAATGCTACTAATAAATGCTTTATATTAATGATTCTATGCTAATGCTACGGGTTTATGCTTCATGCTAATGCCACGGGTTAAAGCTAAATGTTAATACTCCGGGTTTATGCTAGATGCTAATGCTAATGCTAATTGCTGATACTATATGCTAATGCTACCGGATAATGCTAATGCTAACGCTAAATGCTAATGATTATATGCTAATTCTAATGCTAATTGCTGATACTATATGCTAATGCTACCGAATAATGCTAATGCTAACGCTAAATGCTAATGATTCTTTGCTAATGCTAATGCTAATTGCTGATACTATATGCTAATGCTACCGGATAATGCTAATGCTAACGCTAAATGCTAATGATTCTATGCTAATGCTAATGCTATATACATACATACTAAATGCTTGAAATGCTCAGAATGCTTTAAACTTTGTATGCTTTATATGCTTGCCATGCTAAAACAACGATTTGGCCTCTCAGTGATTGCCTTACCGGTTGTGAAGCTAGTACTTGTGCACAAGATAAGTAAACGCTATGCTATATGAATGCTATACACTTGTATGCTAAAGCTATCGGCTATGGTATAACATACTGTTTTGGCCTCTCAATGCTTGCCATAGGGTGTTCTCCATAGTCAGGACTTGAAGAAACAGACCGTCGGCCTCTCAGTGCTTGCCATAGGTTGACCTTCATAGTCCGGACTAGAGGAACAGACTGTTGGTCTCTCAGTGCTTGCCATACAGTGATTCCTCATTGTCCACTCATGGTTGTGATATGTGACTAGGATGATTCTGGATTTCTCTAGTTGACTTTGTGTCATCTTAGAAATCCTTTATCATAACACCGATGTTACTAATCATAAATAGATCTGATATGGATTGATACCGGATTCCTTAGGGTGTTCGGTTGTCCATAAAGGTAACTCTCAAAACTAGACTAACAGATGCTATGGTACACGTGTCGAAACTTACAAACAAAATGCTAATGCTATGATGGGAATGGGATTGGATAGTAAGTAGAATGCTTAATTATCATTAACAACAATGTCATATGTGAATTAGTATGTGGTGGCTGGGATGGCGTCTGGGCGGGTTGTAGGCTCGACTCAGGGGTATGCCCTATATATAAGCACACCGATTTGGATATTACATGTGATGTTAATGAGGTTAAGGTTTTACTGAAAGAGGTTTGTTAAAGCCATTTTTAAACTTATAAACTACATGAACTCACCAACCATTGTGTTGACCTTGTTTTCTTACATGCTTTCTCAGGTGATGCACAGGTTTAAGCTAAGGTTTTTGGATTGCATACTAGGCTACCCAGATAGAGAACCTAGTTGATTTTGGAAGCACATCTTTTGATATTGATACGAATCTCTTTTGATATCTTGTACAGATACAGGATAGAAACATTTGATTCTTTTGATAGGTTTACTTAGTTAAATTATCAAACATTAACAGTTGTAATTTAACTTTGTAATCCTAGATTAATGCTATTTGTGCTTTAGTAATTCTTAACATTGATGCTATGTAAACAATCTGATCAACACGATTATCACTCACGATATCACGCCCCGGGAACCTTCTGCCCGGCGGGGAAGTCGATCCGTCCCGCCGGCTCGGGGTGTGACGACAGTCACGCATTTTAATGTGTTCCGCACAACTTTTCTTTATAAAAGTTTTTGTGATTTTGCTCGAAAATTGGCCGAAACAACCACTCAAATCATAAGGTCTAAATTTGCGTACTGATTTTGTAAAGGTTGTTTCGGGCATCATTTGGTTGAGTTAGAAAGCGTATAAGCAGTCCCTAGAAAGCTAACTTGACGAGCTTAATCATGGTGTTATATTTTGCTTCGTTTGATAAAGTTATATTTCGTTAAAATAAGGACAAATTCCGTCCCAAAACCTGGATTGCTCATGTGCACGTACGAATGCATCTTTGAATGATTGTGTATAAATATAATTGAATTTTCTTTAGATTCCATGTTGTATATGTGTGTGCATTACGAAAAATCATTATAGATTCATTATTTGAAAACGTTTTGAAATTTTCTATTACACATTTATTTATCTATCTATATTCATAATAGCATGTGTGTGATGGGGTAAGAAACTTACTAACTTAACAAGAAGATGTCGGAAGTTTTGAGCTTTGATTTTTGTCTTGTGTTGATAAAAAATAGGTTGCATGATAGTGTTGTATTTGCCTTTGTTAGTTGAAAAGTTGGGAATTGCTGGTGATGTTCTGTGACATTTCGTTCTTTATTACAAGGTAATTTCCCATATTCATGAATTAACATTTTAATTAATTACATCATGATTGAATATGTATATACATGTGAATCTGTGTATATATGTAAGGAAATTACAAGATGAAACAAATCACACATGTCATTACGCAGAATTGCCGAATTACGCGAAATTTCTATAATAATGACCAAATACCAAATTCAAGGATCCAAAACTATATCAATATCAATTATATGATTAATTGAAATGAAATAAGTGATAACATAACTAAATCAAAGAATCCCTAAGTTCGATAAGTCAAATTGCGAAAATCTGCGAAAAGGCAATTCGGCATGCGTAATTGGCAAATTCATGACTACTCGAACTTCCTAATCACATTATAATCATAATGGGATGTAATTGGAAGCATGGAAATGATAGTTGATCATTATTAGCAATTCCTGAACTTAAACGCGAAAAGCCGAACAAATAATCGCAAAAATGGAAAAAAAATCAAACAAAACCCTTGATTTTATTCCATGTCTATCCTATGTCCATATCTATCTTATCATATCTGATTAAAATCAGCTAGATAAGGCCAAAATAAAACTTCCAAACTTGGAAAAGAAGTTGAATGCTCATAAAAACAAAAATCTTGACTTTGGTCAAGTTTTCTACACCCTTCTTCCTTCTCAAACCCTCAATTTCGACCAGGCCTTCTTCCCATCACTTCTGGAACTTTAAACCCATCTCAAACATCATCCTTAATCAGTTCCAAGTGGTATTCAAGCCCAAGATCAAGTGGAACCAAGAATCAAGCTCCAAAAGTTGGATTTTTGGTGATTTTCAAGCCAATTCTTGGCCAAGTAAGTTTTAAACTCAATTCTTGATTATTATAGCTTCATATGACTTAAATTAACATATTAGAATGGTTGGTGAAGTTTGAAAATCATCAGAATTCAAAAACCCATTAAAAGGGTGATTTTGTTCAAAACCCGGATTTTTCAGAGTTGTATAAATTGAGATTTTTCTTCACCAAACACTAGATATATGTTAAAAACTAGGATCTGGAGATTTTGGCCCGGAAAAAGTGCAACGAAATTTGATTTGGCTCGCAAAAACTTTGAATGGCTCACTGTTGGCTAGACGCGGCCCCTGCGCGGCCCCAACGAGGCACGGGACGCGGCCCCTATTCCCGGCCATTCTCGGCCATTGCCGAGGAAATCCAAGTCGCGACCAAAAAGGTGCCGGCCAAGGCCAAGCCAAGGCCACTAAGCCACCACCTCAGGCCACCGAGCCACCGTCGCCAACCACCGGTCGCCGCCGCCGGCCACCGCCGGATTCCGGCCAAAAATTCCGGCAAGGGTTGCCGCCGGCGGAATATTCCGGCAAAAACCCTGGTTTCGTCCGGTTTGCGTTCTGAACTGTGTTTCGCGCTCCGGTTCGCAATCCGATGATCCGTTTTCGATAAAAAGGACATATTTTGAATCGATTTTGCGTTCTGGACTCGATTTCGCGAACCGTTTTGCAATCCGATAACCTGATTTTTATTTGATTTCTGATTAACACTTCGGTTTCAATACAGGACTTAATTCACTCTTTGAAATTCAATACGAAAATGTATTCTCAATCGATTTCGCGTTCCGGACTCGATTTCTGGAACCGTTTTGCAATCCGATGACCTGATTTTTGTCTGATTTCTAATTAACACTCCGGTTTCAATACATGACTTAATTCAATCTTTGAAATTCAATACGAAAGCATATTTTCAATCGATTTCGCATTCCGAACTCGATTTTGCAATCCATTTCGTAATCCGGAAACCCGATTTTCGATCTAAAAGTCGATTAAGATTTAGGTTTTAACGGCGGGATGCAATTATCATTAATTTACAAACATATGAGTATAAGAACTCAATTGCTAAACAGAATCAGTGATTTTAACATTACAAATTAACTGATGACCTTATGACATTGATTCTGAATAAATACGTGATTCAGAATCAGTTTGATGAAGTGAATTACATTATCCTTGATATTTAATGTCAAGGAATGTTCTGATAATCCAAATTGGATACAAAGAACTTATAAAACCTTAACAATATGCAGAATTCAATTGAAGCTGTGTGTAACATTGCAACAACACCGGTGAGTTTCATAGACCCCTTTTAAATGTTTTGATTTCTAAAACTCGGGGTTTGCATTACAATTACATTATGGTTGCATATTTCAATTACAACTATATGCTTGCATGTTACTTGTACATTTCAACTCTTGTATGATGATTACATGAAAATTGTACCATGCTATCGTAAAAGTCCTCACATAACAACTGTAACCAATAAACTCATGGATGAGCCGGATGATAACAATGATAGTACTATCGGGCTGACAACCCCATTCACGGGTAGATAGCGTCTACCCTTGTGTGAATGCCTGTTACCATTTATTACATTACAAGATAACAGCTTAATGCAACGATAGGCATTAAGAGTGAGGCTAAGGTTTTACCTTCGGGTATTGCCGCCAATTACATTACAATCACATAGGCTTTGGTTATGGGTTTTCATGGTGAATCATATTCATAAAGTTGTGTGTGCCTACATATTCAACATGTCATAGCATATCATATCACGTTATCATATCTATGAACTCACCAGCATCCTTGCTGATCTTTTATATTACAGAACCTTTTTCAGGAAGAAGGTAACAAGTGCGAGAGTGAGGATGCACGATTACAAGACACGTTTAGTAACTTATAACTGGTTAATGTTGTTTAAGAATGTTGAAACTTAATGTATAATATTATAGTTATGATGAAATATATAGTGTGTATGGTTTGCCATGGATGTATGATACCAAAGTAACAATCAGTTACATCCATCTCTGCAACCTCATGATCAAGCTTTCGCGACACGATACAACAGTTACCAACTTAATGCGTCCTTCAGTGACTATATCAGGTAAAGTGAGAGATGGGGGTGTGACAGGTTGGTATCAGAGCCTTGGTTATAGGGAATTAGGTTAATTGGAAACCTAGTCTATAACCTTATGCTCATATGAACACACACAGAGTGCCAGGAGACACGCATTTTAGTTATACGCATAAGGTATGATGTCACATTTGCTGGTACTGTTACTTAACGCTTGCAGTTTGTGAACGTTGTTCAAAACTTGTTACAGCTATGCCGAAGCCATTAAAGGATTATATTGTGGAAATTATACCAAGGGTTACACTAGATGATACCCCTTTGGGATCAAGCTCCTCGGATAATGAACCTAAACCTGATAATCAAATGCCTGTAGCATCCCAAGGGGCAGTATCTAGGGTTTCATCGTATGTTCCTTCTCGTTCTCCTACTAGGACCCCACCAATGCCTGAGTACATTGGATGGCAGAATTTCCACCCTGAGAAATTTTTCATTTTTGTAAATTCCCTTACTCCTGAACTTAGTATTAGGAGGAGACAAGCCCACATGAGAACAAGATGGCTTCCTACTGGCCAACTTGCATCTTGAGACCTACCCCCTCCTAACTTTGAAGAGGGAGAATCCTCTGCCCAAGCTGAGATGCGAGCACAATTGCAGAGGGTCATTGCAGAACTGCAAGACACTCATGAACAACTGATGGGGACACACAGGCGACTAGATGGGGGCATATGAAACCATTCAACATAACCGTTTCTCTTTGGAACTAGGGTTTCATCGTATGTTCCTTCTCGTTCTCCTACTAGGACCCCACCAATGCCTGAGGACATTGGATGGCAGAATTTCCACCCTGAGAAATTTTTCATTTTTGTAAATTCCCTTACTCCTGAACTTAGTATTAGGAGGAGACAAGCCCACATGAGAACAAGATGGCTTCCTACTGGCCAACTTGCATCTTGAGACCTACCCCCTCCTAACTTTGAAGAGGGAGAATCCTCTGCCCAAGCTGAGATGCGAGCACAATTGCAGAGGGTCATTGCAGAACTGCAAGACACTCAATAACAACTGATGGGGACACACAGGCGACTAGATGGGGGCATATGAAACCATTCAACATAACCATTTCTCTTTGGAAACAGGCAAATGCAGATCGACAGGGCTTGAGGGAACATTCTGTGACTTGGAATCTGATTCCATGTCATGGACTAGGACGTTAACAGACAAGATACAGAGGTCGTTAGAGCATCTGTATACTATGGAAGATAGTGCTGCAGCTTGGCGCCGTCTCTTTGAGGATCGTATTCAGGGTTCAGCGAATACGATCGAGAGGTATCATGAAGAGTCATTAAATCAGTTGACAGAGTTGAACCAGTGGTTGTTGGGTATAGCGATGGTGGTAACTTTTGTTTATTTCTTTTCGTTCCTATCATTCATGAGTAGGGGATAGGGGAAATAGGGAAGATAGTTTTCCCAAAAATTTTTTTTACCAAGTGATATGAATCGGATAGGTTGTTGAGGGATGTGGTGCGTGTAGGTATGTGTAGGAAGTGAGTGTGTAGGAGGTGTAAATGTTGGGTCTACTAACCAATAAGGCTAATCGAGTTATTTAATTACATACATACAAAACAATAATTAAAATGAGATAAGTTAGAATGATCAAGGAAAATAATTTGCAAATATGACTGGCCAGCATAATTGGAAATTACGACCGTGGGCATTCTAATAAATCTTAAAAACTAGGATAGAAAATAAATAAAACCAAAACAAGTTAAACCAAAGTAAATAATTATGAATCAAATGAAAATAACAATTTCAGATGACAGGCTACATGACAAGCACGTGAGATTACAATACATATTGATAACAGATTACGGGTGTATCAATTTCAAGTAACAAAAACAACACATTATGTATGACTACATGTACAATTGTTTCAATTACTTAATAAGACGGATGTGATGTGATAGCGTAAGGACACGATCGTGGTATATCGAAGGGGTGGTGGGTTGGTGGCTGGGCATTATGCTCTACATATACCCTATACATAAACTACCTTCGATATATCGGGAAAGTGTCAGTGTGCGAAGGATTGTGAATACATGTGTTATGTGACAATTTCATGAATTCAATGACACCATGAACAGAATATCAATTCAATTTCTTGATATTACTATGCTGAAAATTCTTATATGAAAATAAGATAGCAAGTAATAATTCCATATCTTGATATGTATTACAGTTGATTTTAACTATATTCATGTTATTCATTTAGACTATGCCTCCTAGACGCGGACGACCACATCGGAATAACACTGAAACAGAAAACAATAACAATCCCTCACCAGAAACATTAAATGCTAATACAGCTACTGGTGGAACTGGAAACAATGACAATCTTCCACCAGAGACAGCAAATGCCAACACAAATGGTGGGGGTCAAAATTTTACAGAAGCTGAAATGATTAGAATTTTTCTGGAGGAAGTGACTGCTGCAATTCGTAATTTTATAACTCAGTTTCAACAACGCATGTCTTCAACCTCGGGTAGAAATAATAATAATGTTAATAACAATATTGGAGGTAACACCGAAGTACATGCTTCTGGATTTGATCGTACTAATCCTGAACCACCTCGACAAGGGTACACGTATAAGTACTTTGCATCCTGTAATCCACCCACTTTCTTTGGGAAAGAAGGAGCGTGTGGACTCTTAAAATGGGTGGAGGAAATGGAAAAAACACTAAAAATTAGTCAATACTTAGAGAAGCATTAAGTTTTATATGCAACATGTTCATTAAAAAGCCAAGCCCTCACTTGGTGGAACACACAAGTGAGAACATTGGGAACATCAGTTGTTGATCAGATGACCTGGAATGAGTTCAAAACATTGATTACAGCTGAATACTGTCCCATGAATGAAATACAAAAATTGGAAGAAGAGTTCTGGAATCACTCCATGGTGGGAGCAGAACATCAGAAGTACACTGACCGGTTTCATGAACTCACATGTTTGTTACCCCACATGTTTCCAACTGAGATTAAGCTTGTGGAAAAGTACATTAAAGGCCTAGTTCCACAAATTCGAAACACATAATGGCTGCAGAGCATACTGATATGAAGAAAACTATTATTTTAGCAGCTAAGCTTACCGATGAGGCGGTAAGGAGTGGAACTTTGGTTAAGAAAGGAAAAGCAAGTGACACTAATCTCAATAAATCCACAAGTGTCAGCAAATTCACTTCTGGTAACACTGGAAACGCTACTACCAGGAAACGTAAATGGCAGGATAAAGGAAAGAAAAAGATGCAGGAGGAAGGCAGTAAGGCTCCAACAGTCAAAAGCTATGGAGCAATTGTGCAAGAGAAGAAAGCGTACCAAGGACCAGCACCAAAATGCACCAAATGTCCATTCCATCACCTAGGGCCATGCCCTGTGCGTGGAAACTGTAAGCAAACTGGGCATTTTACAAGTTATTGTAAAGCACCAGCAAGACCACTCCTTCAGGTGCCTTATCAAGCTCCATTACAACAACGTCAACCAAACACTCGGGCCTGTTATAAATGTACGTGGGAGTATGGAGCATTTTATGAAGAATTGTCCTACCAATGCTAAACCCACAGATAATAAAGTACCACTTGAACAGGCTAGAGGACGAGCTTTTCAGATTGAGGCAGGTGAAGCTAAGAACAATCCGGATGTTGTTACGGGTACGTTCCTTCTCAATGATCATTATGCATCCATTCTATTTGATACTGGGGCTGATAGAAGTTTTATTTCACATAAATTCGCATTGTTACTTTCTCTACCTAAGATTAGTATAGGGCAAGCATATAATGTTGAACTTGCAAATGGAAAATCTATTCAAGCCACACATATCATTCAAGACTGTGCCTTAAATCTTAATGATCATATCTTTAAAATAAATATTCTTCCAATAGAATTGGGTAGTTTTGATGTTGTCATCGGCATGGATTGGCTTTCGAAACAAAAGGCGGAAGTAGTGTGCCATGACAAAACTATCCGTATACCTCTAAACACAGCTGAAATATTAATGGTCCAAGGTGAACGAGCAAATAGAGCACTAGGGCTTATTTCTTGTATGAAAGCTCAGAAGTGTCTCAGGAAAGGCTATGAAACTTTTCTAGCCTATCTTATTAATGGAGATCATAAGGAAAAGCGCATTGAAGATATTCCAGTAGTTAGAGATTTTTCTGAAGTCTTCCCTGAAGAATTGACTGGATTGCCTCCTGTGCGACAAGTTGAATTTTATATTGACTTGATTCCGGGAGCAGGCCCCGTGGCTAAAGCTCCATACCATCTTGCACCTTCGGAAATGCAGGAATTATCAAGTCAACTTCAAGAACTACTTGACAGAGGATTCATTAGACCCAGCTCATCGCCGTGGGGAGCACCAATACTGTTTGTCAAAAAGAAGGACGGGTCCTTCAGAATGTGCATCGATTATCGAGAACTTAATAAACTTACAATTAAGAATCGTTATCCGTTGCCACGTATTGACCTTTTTGACCAACTTCAAGGAGCCACTTATTTTTCAAAAATCGATCTTAGATCGGGATAGCATCAAGTACGAGTCTGTGAAGAAGATATTTCTAAAACTGCTTTTCGAACCCGATACGGACATTATGAATTCCTAGTAATGCCGTTTGGGGTAACGAATGCACCTGCAATCTTCATGAACTTAATGAACCGGGTATGTAGACCCTATCTGGATAAATTCATAATTGTGTTCATTGATGATATCCTTATCTATTCCAAAAGTCCAAAGGATCATGAGCGACATTTAACTCAAATTCTCACCTTACTAAAACATGAGAAACTCTATGCCAAATTCTCTAAATGTGAATTTTGGCTACGTGAAGTCCAGTTCTTGGGACATATAATTAGTGAGAAAGGCATACAAGTTGATCCAAGCAAGATAGAGGCTATTAAGCGATGGGAAACACCTACCACTCCAACGGAAATCAGACAATTCTTGGGATTGGCAGGGTACTATTGTCGGTTCATAAGAAAATTTTCAAAAATAGCCTTACCTTTAACAATATTAACCCAGAAGGATAGAAAGTTCGACAGGGATGAGCCACAGGAGGAAGCATTTCAATTATTAAAACAAAGACTTTGCAAGGCACCCATTCTTAGTCTACCTGAAGGCACAGAAGACTTTGTGGTCTATTGTGATGCTTCTAGACAAGGATTGGGAGCTGTACTCATGCAAAGGGATAAAGTAATCGCGTATGCTTCCCGACAATTAAAGATACATGAAAAGAATTATACAACTCATGATCTAGAATTAGGAGCGGTAGTGTTCACACTAAAAATCTGGAGACATTATCTTTATGGTACAAAGTGCACGATATACACAGACCATAAGAGTCTTCAGCATATTCTAGATCAGAAAATGTTTAACATGCGACAAAGGCGATGGGTGGAACTTCTTAATGATTATGATTGTGAAATTCGATATTACCCAGGCAAAGCAAATGTAGTTGCTAATGCCTTAAATCACAAAGAGCAGGTAAAACCGAATCGAGCTCAAAGTTTTAGTATAACTATTCAAACCAGTTTGATTCCCCAGATACGTGAAGCTCAACAACAGGCCTTGCAAGAATCAAATCCGAAAGAGGAAGGATTACAGGGATTGGTCAAACGATTAGTGAGACAACCTGACAATGTATTGTATTTCATGAATCGAGTATGGGTTCCTTATTTTGGCAATTTGCGACAAACAATTTTGAATGAAGCTCATAAGTCCAAATACTCTATTCATCCAGGAGCTGATAAAATGTATTATGATCTTCGTGATTATTATTGGTGGCCTGGTATGAAGAAAGACATTGCATTATATGTGAACAAATGCCTTACATGTTTCAAGGTAAAGGTAGAGCATCAAAAACCTTCCAGCTTACTACAACAACCCGAAATTCCAATGTGGAAATGGGAGCAAATTTCTATGGATTTCATTATGAAGTTACCAAGAACTTCACGAAGTCATGATTCTATATGGGTTGTTGTAGATAGGTTAACAAAGTCTGCTCATTTCTTACCTATTCGTGCAGATTATACTATGGATAGACTTGCTAAACTATACATAGATGAAGTAGTAATGCGACATGGGGTACCTATCTCAATCATCTCTGATAGGGATAGTCGTTTCACGTCTAGGTTCTGGCAGACACTCCAGAATGCTTTGGGTACAAAAATCTACATGAGCACGGATTACCATCCTCAAACAGATGGGTAAACGGAGCGTACTAACCAAACCTTGGAAGATATGCTTAGAAGTTGTGTCATTGACTTTGGTGGTAGTTGGGACATTCATCTTCCACTAATTGAATTCTCATACAACAATAGCTACCATACGAGTATCAAGTGTGCCCCTTTTGAAGCATTGTACGGACGAAAGTGCAGATCTCCTGTCTGTTGGTCTGAGATCGGGGAAAGTCAAATAATAGGCCCCGAATATATTCAAGAACTTACAGACAAAATTATGCTTATTCGTAAGCAAATGAAGACTGCTCAAGATCGGCAAAAGAATTATGCCGACAATAGGAGGAAACCTCTGGAATTCCATGTGGGTGACCGAGTTATGTTAAAAGTATCTCCTTGGAAGGGTATTGTCAGATTTGGCAAACGAGGAAAGCTTGCACCACGATATGTGGGACCGTTTAAAATCCTTGAAAGGATAGGATCAGTCCGAGCTTAACAATATTCATGATGTATTTCATGTCTCGAGTCTTAAGAAATGCTTACTCGAGGAATCACTAGCTGTACCTCTTGAGGAAATACAAATTGATGAAAAGCTGCAATTTTCAGAGGAACCAGTGGAAGTTATGGATCGTACTGTTAAGAAACTCAAGCGAAGTCAAATACTGATTGTGAAAGTCAGGTGGAACTCTAAGCGCGGACCTGAGTTTACTAGGGAGCGTGAGGATCGCATGATGGAAAAGTATCCCCATCTATTTTCACGCAAAATTTGATTCTAAATGAATTCCGCAAATATTTCGGGACGAAATTTCTCTAACGGGGGGAGAATGTGACATTTCGTTCTTTATTACAAGGTAATTTCCTATATTCATGAATTAACATTTTAATTAATTACATCATGATTGAATATGTATACACATGTGAATCTGTGTATATATGTAAGGAAATTACAAAATGAAACAAATCACACATGTCATTACGCAGAATTGCCGAATTACGAGAATTTTCTATAATAATGACCAAATACCAAATTCAAGGATCCAAAACTATATCAATATCAATTATATGATTAATTGAAATGAAATAAGTGATAACATAACTAAATCAAAGAATCCCTAAGTTTGATAAGTCAAATTGCGAAAATCTGCGAAAAGGCAATTCGGCATGCGTAATTGGCAAATTCATGACTACTCAAACTTCCTAATCACATTATAATCATAATGGGATGTAATTGGAAGCATGACAATGATAGTTGATCATTATTAGCAATTCCTGAAGTTAAACGCGAAAAGCCGAACAAATAATCGCAAAAATGGAAAAAAAATCAAACAAAACCCTTGATTTTATTCCATGTCTATCCTATGTCGATATCTATCTTATCATATCTGATTAAAATCAGCTAGATAAGGCCAAAATAAAACTTTCAAACTTGGAAAAGAAGTTGAATGGTTCACTGTTGGCCGGACGCGGCCCAGACGCGGCCCATGCGCGGCCCCAACGAGGCACGGGACGCGGCCCCTATTCCCGGTCATTATCGGCCATTGCCGAGGAAATCCAAGTCGCGACCAACAAGGTGCCGGCCAAGGCCAAGGCCACCGAGCCACCACCTCAGGCCACCGAGCCACTGCCGGATTCCGGGCAAATTCCGGCCAAAAACTAAGGCAAGAGTTGCCACTGGCGGAATATTCTGGCGAATATTCCGGCTAAAAGGAAAATTCCGGCAGAAACCCTGGTTTCGTCCGGTTTGCGTTCTAAACTGCGTTTCGCGCTCCGGTTAGCAATCCGATGATCCGTTTTCGATAAAAAGGACTTATTTTGAATCGATTTTGCGTTCCGGACTCGATTTTGCAATCCATTTCGTAATCCGGAAACCCGATTTTCGATCTAAAAGTCGAGTAAGATTCTGGTTTTAACGACGGGATGCAATTATCATTAATTTACAAACAAATGAGTATAAGAACTCAATTGCTAAACAAAATCAGTGATTTTAACATTACAAATTAACTGATGACCTTATGACATTGATTCTGAATAAATTCGTGATTCAGAATCAGTTTGATGAATTGAATTACATTATCCTTGATTTAATGTCAAGGAATGTTCTGATAATCCAAATTGGATACAAAGAACTTATAAAACCTTAACAATATGCATAATTCAATTGAAGCTGTGTGTAACATTGCAACAACACCGGTGAGTTTCATAGACCCCTTTTAAATGTTTTGATTTCTAAAACTCGGGGTTTGCATTACAATTACATTATGGTTGCATATTTCAATTACAATTATATGCTTGCATGTTACTTGTACATTTCAACTCTTGTATGATGATTACATGAAAATTGTACCATGCTATCGTAAAAGTATTCACATAACAACTGTAACCAATAAACTCACGGATGAGCCGAATGATAACAATGATAGTACTATCGGGCTGACAACCCCATTCACGGGTAGATAGCGTCTACCCTTGTGTGAATGCATGTTACCATTTATTACATTACAAGATAACAGCTTAATGCAACGATAGGCATTAAGAGTGAGGCTAAGGTTTTACCTTCGGGTATTGCCGCCAATTACATTACAATCACATAGGCTTTGGTTATGGGTTTTCATGGTGAATCATATTCATAAAGTTGTGTGTGCCTACATATTCAACATGTCATAGCATATCATATCACATTATCATATCTATGAACTCACCAGCATCCTTGCTGATCTTTTATATTACAGGATCTTTTTCAGGAAGAAGGTAACAAGTGCGAGAGTGAGTATGCACGATTACAAGACACGTTTAGTAACTTATAACTGGTTAATGTTGTTTAAGAATGTTGAAACTTAATGTATAATATTATAGTTATGATGTAATATATAGTGTGTATGGTTTGCCATGGATGTATGATACCAAAGTAACAATCAGTTACACCCATCTCTGCGACCTCATCATCAAGCTTCAGTGACACGATACAACACATAAATTTATATGTTCATGTCAGAATTAAAAATAGGAACTTGTATATGGATATTTTTAAATCATATATACAAACACATTTATGTGTATCATGAAAACTAGTTGATGCTGCCAATACATATAAATTTATATATCTATATAGATATATATTTTTGACATTCACGTGGCTTTATATATGTGTTTATATATATATATATATCATGATTTTCTGATGATGATGTGTCAGAGTAACTAAAATGTAAATGTTATAGTTGGTGTATAGGAGTATAATCGAGTTTCAAAAATAATACAAGTATTCATTTGGTTGTATTTTTAAAACCGAACGTTTGCGTCAAGTTTTGATCACGGCACTAAGGTTTTAAATTTTTGAGGTTTGATTGATTTTTTTTTATATAAATTCGAACTAAATAGATAACATCATTTTGTATATATAAATAACATGATGAATTTAAACCATGTTTTAAATGAGTCTAATATAGCTACATAAATTTTAAGTTTGGTCGAGATTGAAACCTGAAAAATTGACGTATGTCACAGTCTTCCCCCGTTAGAAGAATTTCGTCCCGAAATTCATTTTGTGATTCTCGATATCGGTGCTTTCTCGACTAGTTGGGGGTACTTGAGTTTCATTTGGTCCTCACGTTCCCAAGTAAATTTTGTTCCTCGACTAGAGTTTCATTGAACCTTTACTATAGGGATGCAACTTTGTTTCAATCTTGTTACATTTCGATCCATAATTTCTATTTGTTCTTTCACTAAACAAGAGTTTGTTGTCAATTTGAATTTCATCTAAGAGTATAACGAGTGTTTCGTCGGATAAACACTTTTTCAGATTTGCTACATGGAATGTGTTTTGAACTCCTCTGAGTTCTAGGGTATCTAGAATCGGTAAGCTATGGGACCAATTCTTGCAATGATTCAATATGATCCGATGTATAGTGTATTTAGATTTCTATGTTTTTCGAACTTAATGGTTCCTTTCCATGGTGACACTTTAAACATGACTATGTCTCTAACTTGAGATTCCAAAGGCTTACACCTAACATCAGCATAATTTTTCAAGACGATCATGTGTAGCTTATAATCAATCCTTGATTTTGAAGATTTTATCAATGGTTTCTTCAATGAGTTATGGACGAGTGAGTTGGATCTAATCCATCTCTGTCTAATATTCAAGAGATCAACACCTCAATTATATAAGCCAAAGTTGAATGGAAAGAAATAACGATTCAGAGTTGGTAGATTATGCTACGATGAGTCGTGGGGATCATAATGTATCCTCGTAGTATCTGATGATCAAGTTTTTCAAGAGGGTTTGAACACATCATATTACTAATAACAAGTCCTAATGTTTATCTTAATTCAGTTACGAGTGAACAAACTAAACATGAATTTCACACTTACTTCGATCTGATAGATATGGACTTTTTGTATTTAGGAAACTAGTTGGTGTCTAGTGTGATTTTCCTCTTTTGTGTGTAGTTCAAATACTCAAATTTTGAACCTTGTCTAGGCGGTATATATCTATATATATATATATATATATTTATACCCTAACATTCACTGGTTCACCTGAAATAGTAATAGAATTTTACTATGAGATAACCTTGTACTTGTGCCAAGGTCTAATCATAATGGGCGTACTCAAGGCATTAGCATTCCAAAAGTGATGTCATAACAATTGATTATTGCCAATGACAATAATCATTGTCAAAGTTTAGAATGTTATGTAAGTAGATGTGCGTCATGGTTGGGGTGCTTAAAAAAATAATCTGAGTAGATATCTTGGCTTTTAATAATTGATGTCATGGGGTTCTCAAGTGAGATTAGGATGAAGAAATGCTATCTAGCTACTAGAGAATAACTACTCAGTTAGAAACAAAAACATCAATTTTCATAGTGTATGATCATCATGTGTATAACTAGTAATTTGAGAGATTTTGTCTAGTAAAATTGAATTAGGATTAAGGGAGATAATCTGTTTAAGATCAAGTTACTCAACCCTATTCGAGATCAATGGTAGCTTTGTGCACCATGAATTTTATGTACAATATCAAAGTGATATTGTAGTTCCTCTTTATAAGGTATATGGAAGAATATCGACTTGTATGATTCACCATCGTCAAGAGAAAGAATGACGTATTTGCTTGTGATGACCTTTCGTCAAGGATTTCACATTCTACCTTAGTTAAGTCTTTGGAAGGTACATTAGAGAAGGCGAGTCAATGTTCAACTTTTTCAAGGTATAATTTAAGTACTATGTGGCAAGAGTTGCATGTTAGGAAGAGTACTTCGTTACTCTTTTGAAGAACTTAAACAAATGGGTTGAGTGGTTGAGTTCTTTAATCTGAAGTTCGAGATATTTCAAGTCGTGGAGTTAAGTATTTGAGAATTCAACAAAGTTTGGTTAGTGGGTTTTATTCGGAAGTTCGCATTGTTCTTCGAAAGCTCTCTTCTAAAGTTTAAGTCTCATGTCTTTCAGAATCTTTTTTTTTTCTGGAAACTTAAGTTTTTTTTCTTTTTTTTTTCGAAAACTCACAGTCGATCTGTCGGCGAACAATTTCAAATTTTTCAAAAGCTTAATTTTTTTTTCTTTGTATGCTAAGGATTTAGCTTTCGAAGCATAAAGTTTCTATCATCCGATAAGTAGGTAGCTTAATCAGGGTGTGAATCGACGTTTAGTAAAATAGTATTTAGGAATTATTTCAAATTTAATTAAGGATAAAATCTAGTAATGATAAGAGAATTTAGTTGTTTAGAGAGTAGGTTCATACCCCAATTTTGATGGATGTCACATAGATACACAAGGTGTTGATTCCATGCAATGAGCTGATGAGTAGATAGGGTTTCTATATGTTCTTGAAAGATGGTCATCTTTTGTACAAGATGCAAGGTATAAGTGAATGTGGTTTGCAGCCAGTTTTTGATCCAGCTCCAGTTCTTATATTAAAGGTACCGTGAAGATTTATGTGTAAAGTGCACTGTGGCTAGTCCATCGCACTATCAACGAAGAAGAATTAGTAAAATACTATAGCCAATCGTGGTGTTACAAAAAACAATAACGTAGACACCCAAAAATTACCTAGAGCATTCGTCAAAGGAAGTTAAATTTAGTTGTTTGGTCAATGCTTGGCTGAAATATATCTTCGAGAATAATTTCCTTGTTGAACATGTAGTTGTGCATCGATATATCATGATTTTCCCATTATGTTTACATGATAGAGGTACCTGGAGGCATTGCACAACCAACTGTAACAGTCAGGGAATGGAATTTAAATATTAATGATCTAGTTTTCGGATTCGTCATTGAGAGTGCTAAGATCTTAAGTAATTAAATCCGGTTGATGCCTAGGTGGCTAGTTGTCTGTGCCTAAAGATGGCATACTCTATCATTTTTCGAAGAGGAAAAGTGTTTTAACAAGGATCTAGTTTCGAGGTGAATCACCTTGTCGTACATGTTACCCTTATAGGGTAATCTTAGGATGTGGATTGGCTTAGATCAATACAGATGTGATTGTTCTACGTAGAATTACTATGATGCTAAACTTTGGTTATATGTAGGAATCCATGGGATAGAGTCCACAACATGGTAAGGATAAAGTACAATGGTAATTACGATCCTTACATGTAACATTGGAGAAGGTGTTTGATTAACGGTCTGAAGTTCGTGTTGACATCTTTCTTTGATATTTTTCGGGAGGGTTTTGTTAATCGTTCATATTAGGTTATGTGTTTACGTACTTCACATTTGAAATGTGAAATAGTATTGAAATCACTTCATCATTTTACGAGTGTTGATCACTCATAATGGGAGAGCAAGCAGTTAAAGTACTTTCACTTAGGATGAATTGATGAGACTTTGTGCATATGATTTGACGATTCTATGGAGATGATCATACCCGAAGTAATTGACTGTTATTGAAATAGGTATAAGGAATGATTTGAGATATAGGTATTTACTATTAGTTAAAGTGTTCACCTTGGTGATAACACTTATTGACTTAGGATTTTTTTTTCTTTAATTTTCACCCTGAGGAGGGAAATTAGTATATAAAAGAAATTAATAGCCACAACATAGTGGCATATTGTCTTACTACAATTTCTCATTTGTAATTCCTATACCCAGATCATAAGGATTGCATAGAGGCTACGTTATGATTTATGTCAAGATAGTCTTCTAATGACGGATATGATGAGTGCTATAGGCTTACTAGGATCAAGTATGAGGAGGAAAGAGTGGATATTTTCAAAGCATCGATGATCGTCATTAAAACCTCTATCACTTGAGGTAAGTGGGGTGTTGATTTAGTCAACCACAATTTTCTCATCAACCTCTGGTTTCTTAAAGATGTATGTAATTTAGAATTTGTGATACTTGTGGTGAATGAATGGTCGGCACAAACCTAGTAGACGAAGTTTATCCAACTTTAGTTTCAAATGAGGAAATGCTCATTGTGTCAATTCAATCCTTCATTTTATGCACAGTCCTCTGGATTAGATCGAATGGTTTTCTTCGTAGGTGGGTGTGGTCAGGGTACACATTACCCTTGATGCGGAGTCATTGACTTGATTTACGATTATGAATACTCAAGTAAAGTGTCCGGGTTGCACCATTAGAGGTTTAATGAACATACAACAACATGAAAGAAGGAGAGAAAAATTACGAGTCTTAATCCATCCTTCTATCAGGTTGTTAGTGATGAATGAAAATATAATCCTTTGTAAGGTGTTTTCGATATCTCCTATAAATTTTTCTACATGGGTTGGGTTTACTTTGTAGTCTGAACAATAGGTTTCCCCAAAATTCATATGATCCTATAAATTCACCATTACGTTGGCCACCCGTAATCGTCAATTTACCTTACATAATTATTTCGGTTTCTCCTATCTCGGTTCAGAGTGCTATCCTTAAGGACATCAGGAGTCCACCCTGTAACCACCGGTTACATGGTTGAGAGTTATTCAAAATAGAATGTGTGAGAAAGTATTCACTTAAGTTGGATAGTGCTAGAGAAACTACTCTGAGCCCTAGAAGCTTCGTCCTCCATCTTATCTGAAATAGAGTGTCCCTAGAGTATTGTGTATTGTACAATTCTCTTTAGATTTAGTATTTATCGTTCCTAGTGATAACCTGGCCTGCATCATCCTCAACTAGACTCCCTGGTGACTCTTCTAGATTGGACCTGCAATTATCTTTGATGTATTTGTCGTCTGACACCGTGACTACCAGCACGGTATCGCTAGACACCTCAATGGGTGATGGTGTCTCTCTTAACGACGATGGTGGAGATGGTTTGAATGGGGTGCAATCCTCATCTGATGAGTATGCATGAACATGGTTACATGTTATCGACAAGCTTGCAATAAAACAATCCTATAATGTTTTTACTAAAGTCATGCCTATATGTGAAGTATGAATGGAACCTAGTGAGCCTACGGTTATAGTTCAAGTTACTACATGCAACCTGGTTCTCTATAACCAATGGCTCTGATACCAATCTGTCACACCCTGCCAAGGCGGAACACGGAAGGTGTGACAATCATGATTTCACAGTCATTGTTTACATTGAACGACTTCTACATGCATTAATAATAAAGTTTTACATGATGTCTTAACTTACAAAATATGATGTATAAGATTTTACAAACATGGCCTAAGTCAATAAGCTATGCAAGGAAAATCCCAAAAATATGCATCGGAATGTGTTGTGACTTCAAACAAATCATTCCCAAAATATGTCCCCATGCTTGCTTCAATTATCTGAGAAATACATGCTAAAAACAGTCAGCATAAAGCTGGCGAGTTCACAGGTTTAGACACGTAAAAATTGAGTTGTTTCATTTGACCATAAGATTTCAAAATGTGTCTATTGTTCTCAAAACAATATCATGAGTTGTGTATATTAATTATTACCATGAGCTCCCATAACCGAACTCGACATGATTAAATTGCCCCATCCCAATGTTCTATCGCAAAACATTGTATTGAGATGAATATTGTGCACCCGATCTAACCTACAATCAAAGTTAGAGCTACTAACCACGGGTGGGGTTTGTCACTCCCGAATAGTACTATTCCCAATAATTCATGTTTACCCACAATTAACGGTTATAGAATAGGGGACTTAAAAACGATAAATGTGACTCATGTAATAATGTGTTGAACCAAAACCACTTGTGTCAATGAAACGAGTACAAGCATGATTTCTTCCCATGTGAGTTAGTAAAACATTGTAAAAATAGGGGCCGTGAAACTCACTGTAAAGGTGAATCCCTGATCATGAGAGTGTGAATGTTGCCTTGTGTTGGAATCACTACCCGGTTCCTACAACATTTCAGATTCATGTTGAGTCTGTGAACCTATGAGGTTCAGTGTTGTTTTGTGTTCTTATATGTTGTATGTTTCCATCTTGCCGTATTTTTCATTGTAAAGTCATGTCTTACACTTGCAAAACTTGTTATAATACCTAAAAATAATTATTTATTATTTTTAAAAATTTCGGCATGATAACGGAGTATTTTTAAATAATATCCATTTTGTTTATCAATATCAAAGCTTTGAAATATTATATTTCAATAATAATTGTTTAAAATCACTATTTATATAAATGTGTATGTGTGTATACGAGTTGGTATTTCATTTTCTTGACAAATATATAAAAATAGGATATGGAGGTACGCATTTTTATAATTTTCGTTTTTAAACATATTATGTTTAACATTCTCGATTGAACTTTTCAGATAGTAAACGTTTTTCAAAAATTTCGAAACTTCACAGTCACGCATTTTAATGTGTTCCGAACAACTTTTCTTTATAAAAGTTTTTGTGATTTTGCTCGGAAATAGGCCGAAACAACCACTCAAATCAGAAGGTCTAAATTTGCGTACTGATTTTGTAGAGGTTGTTTCGGGCATCATTTGGTTGAGTTAGAAAGCGTATAAGCAGTCCCTAGAAAGCTAACTTGACGAGCTTAATCGTGGTGTTATATTTTGCTTCGTTTGATAAAGTTATATTTCGTTAAAATAAGGACAATTCCGTCCCAAAACCTGGATTGCTCATGTGCACGTACGAATGCATCTTTGAATGTTTGTGTATAAATATAATTGAATCTTTTTCTAGATTCCATGTTGTATATGTGTGTGCATTACGAAAAATCATTATAGATTCATTATTTGAAAACGTTTTGAAATTTTCTATTACACATTTATTTATTTATTTATCTATCTATATTCATAATAGCATGTGTGTGATGGGGTAAGAAACTTACTAACTTAACAAGAAGATGTCGGAAGTTTTGAGCTTTGATTTTTGTCTTGTGTTGATCAAAAATAGGTTGCATGGTAGTGTTGTATTTGCCTTTGTTAGTTGAAAAGTTGAGAATTGCTGGTGATGTTCGGTCAAAGAAACAAGATGGGCAAAAGATGTCTTTGGTCAAGGAATTAAGGGATTACAAAATATATATATATATATATATATATATATATATATATAGCTAAACGAACAAGAAAGAAAAAATGAATATGGTGTGACTTGTTGTCCAACACTTATGGTTTATTTATAATATGCTTGAAGATGGTAGGGGTGTCTTGCGATTCCTGACTGATCATGAAGTGATAGAAGGAAAAAAAAAATGACATCTTGAGTGTTTTAAAGGTTATAAATTATTAATTAAGCATGGTGAGGGAGAGTAGGTGGCAGTCAATTGGGTACGAAATAATGATGAGATATGGATCTTGTTTATCCATTGAAGTTTTAACTATATGTTCATGTCAGAATTAAAAATAGGAACCTGTATATGGATATTTTTAAATCATATATACAAACACATTTATGTGTATCATGAAAACTAGTTGATGCTGCCAATAGATATAAATTTATATATCTATATAGATATATATTTTTGACATTCACGTGGCTTTATATATGTGTTTATATATATATATATAGGATCCGCATCCTATAATAACCCTCTCTTATTGCATAACCCGAAATAACCCTGCAAGGCAAATTACATTGATGTAGGATATCAAATGAAAAAGAATTTGCTCAAACACATAAAAAAACATATTCTTGTACATGTAAAACTAAGATTTTGAAAAAAAAACCAAATATTCGGGTTCATCTTGCAGGGTTATTTCGGGTTATGCAATAAGAGAGGGTTATTATAGGATCTTTACCCTATATATATATATATATATCATGATTTTCTGATGATGTGTCAGAGTAACTAAAATGTAAATGTTATAGTTGGTGTATAGGAGTATAATCGAGTTTCAAAAATAATAGAAGTATTCATTTGGTTGTATTTTTAAAACCGAACGTTTGCGTCAAGTTTTGATCACGTCACTAAGGTTTTAAATTTTTGATGTTTGATTGATTTTTTTTATATAAATTCGAACTAAATAGATAACATCATTTTGTATATATAAATAACATGCTGAATTTAAACCATGTTTTAAATGAGTCTAATATAGCTACATAAATTTTAAGTTTGGCCGAGATTAAAACCTGAAAAATTGACGTATGTCACAGTAATTTTACAAATAATTATATTTAGAATGTATATTTTATTAATGACATATCCTTTATTTTCTCAAAGTAATTAAATCATTTTTACTCTTTCTATCTTCAATCGAATTGATGCCAGAATTTCAAGAATCGAAAATTTGACCGTCAAGATTAAATCATTTTGATCTTTTCTATCTTTTGATTAGGAAAGCGGCACATTCCAGGGGGTAGCGACTGTTTATTAAAAGCACATGACTCTGCTTAGTGGTAACACGATGTATAGAGTCTGATACCTACCCGGTGCTGGAAAGTCAGAAGGAGAAGTGTTATAAGCTTTGAATGGAAGCCCCGGTAAACGGAGGCAGTAACTCTAACTGTCCTAAGGTAGTGAAATTCCTTGTTGCATAAGTAACGGCCTGCACGAATGGTGTAACGATTGCCCCGCTGTCTCGGTCTCTCGGACATGGACCCAGTGAAATTGAATTCGCCGTGAAGATGCGGAGTACCAATATGTAGATGGTAAGACCCCGTGCACCTTTACTATAGCTTCGCAGTGACAACCTTGATCGAATGTGTAGGATAAGTGGGAGGTGGTAACACACAATGGCCAATCCTGAAAGACTGCTCTTTCTTCTAACGATGCCTAACTGCCACACGGATCATTCGGAGGGGGGGGGGGACATTGCGAGGTGGGTAGTTTATCTGGGCGGCAACACTCGACATCCGCCTCTCTCATTTACTGGTCGGATTTCCAATGGCTCATTCGTTGTTTCTCTTCCATTTAGAAACCAGCCACATCATCACACGCAACAACCGTGTCAACATATTCAGATTCGAAAGATTCGTTTTTGGTGCTGCTAATCCGAACATTAGCTCCATCACCAGCCCTTAATGCGGCGCCGATTCCTCGTTGGTTGTGAATTTCAGCTATCATTCTGATCGGCAACAACAGGAAAAAATCTTCGCTCTCGATCTCGATCTAAATTTTCCTCCTTTGGAATTTTGATGAAGTTTCTCACCAAATCTAGAGATTAACGAGAATGTGCTAAAGTTAAAAGAAGCCTGAAGATGTTTTTGATGCTTCGGTAACCATTTAAATCTTCCTTCCGATTATATATACATTAACATTAATAATAATCTCCATATCTACAATTTTAGTTTCAACAACATGCAATCGGGACTTTTTAGAAGCACTTTCACAAATATAATCGCAATTTGAATGATGAATCGATCTGGTTAATTTTATTATGGTGGTGATGATGAATCGATCCGGTTACTTTTCAATGATGAATCGATATGGTACTTACATATATGTAATCAATTTGGTTACATATGTGTAAGTGAAGTAAAAATATGCTTACACATGTGTAAATGAAGTTAAATTTTGAATTGAGACCGTAAGAAGGCACTTACATACATGCAATCAATTTGATTATATATGTGTAACTAAATTTAAATTGTGAAAATATATCAGTTGTTTTACATATGGTTTACATATTTTGTTAGGTAACTACATATATGTAACTAAGTGAGTATTTTTTTTATTGATAATATGTGAAATGTGATTACATATATGTAAAAGAGTTTGTCATGAACATTTTTTTCATACAATATATTATTCAATTTAGTTGTTAATTTACATTGTTACGTACATATATGTAAGTCAACTCAATTAAAATTTATTACATATGTGTAATTTTAACAACTATGCAATTGCAAATGTTTTATGATGTTATATGTAATCAAGTTTACACTTGTGATTATGTTTATGTAATAAGGTTAATGTGTAAGCAGTCGAGTTTATATGTTTGATTGGAAAAAAAAATCAGATTTTTAATGCACATATTAATCTTTCACTTGAATAAATATATATAAATCATGTTTAAATATTAAATATATAATAATATTAGGAGAGAGGACAAAAGAGATGGAATAATTATTTTAGGATTTATTAAATATTTAAGAGAGATAACAAAATTGTTTAGACTAATGTACCCTTATAACTTTATAATTAATCCTTAAAATTAACATTTATTTACAATCTTGTCCCTAAATGATCTAAATCATTAATAATATTAATCAACGATATATTAGTGGTTTTCTTAGTTTTCTTTAAAAAGATGGTTTTTTATGGAACCCTTTCCTATATATAAAGACACACACACACGTACACACATAGATGGTCGGAAATAATCAAGGTCATGGATATGCTATCATCTACGGTTAATAAAACCCTACTGGCAAAAGTGTTATTTTTATTGGTATCACTATTTATAAAAGGGTAAAATAGGGATGTCGCTTCAGTTATGATAATTAAGGTAAATTGGAAGGCTTCTATCTTCGTCGCATGCAATTAAAGATAATCAACCAATAACCATTTTGTACATTATTTTTACATATTGTCATATATTAGTACATTATGTCATATGAAATTTCCAAATCTAAAAATATACAACTCATATACTACAGATGATTTCATATGACAGCACCTGTTAGTACACATAAGTAACATTACAGTGCTTGTTATCACAAATATGTAACATTATTAATTTACCAGCACATATTAGCACACAAATGATTTCATAAACAATATTATTTAACAACACATGTTAGCAAACAATACGTAACATTATTTATTTAATAACACATATTAGCACATAAAATTTACCAATTTTTAATAAACATTGTTTATTAAATGAAAAAAATTAACATTTTTAATTTTTTTTACATAACTGGTATTCAAATAGAAAATGAATTTTTGGATGAAATTTGATTTACGTAACTAGCTACCAACTTTCTTTGTTTGTTAGTCAATTACATATGCATTAGCATTTTAATTGCATAAACTACCCTTTTCTATTAATTAAATAAAAGGACAAATGGCTACATAAGATTGGTTCCTACAATTTTTACAAAAAATCAATTTTGTGTATGAAACTACCTCTCTATACGACTATACACACACACGTACACACATAGAGGTTGCATCAGTAGGTGATTATAAAATAAATAATTAAAAAAATTAAAAGAAATTTTTAGAGAAACAAACTTTAAAAAAATTAGTGTTTTAAAAATAATATAATTATTTTATTAATTAAAATATTAAATTGTCTAAATTTTAATTATATTTTATATCAAAAAAGATCATATATTGCTTAAATTTTCATTAATGATTATTTTTTATGTTCTTTTATTTAAGTCGTGTAATATAGTTGGTACCAACCTAGTATATATATATAACAATGGTGCTATATGTAATGGATTGTGTCCCATGCGTGATGTCTTTGATTACACCGTTGTCGCATTAGGGCTGGATCAAACTTTTTCGGTTGGTCAGTTTGCAGGAAATGAAGAATGCTTCACGTAAGTATGACGACAGTCTCTTTGTAATTTGACAGAATGATATGGTATACAGTCAGAGATGCACACAAAACTTGTAACTAAACCGGTACCAGTTTTAACCGCCTTTCCGAATTGGTTTTAGGTGTTTGGAAAAACCGGTGGTTTAGGACTGGTTTGAGGTTTCAAAAAACCAAACCGGTTAACCAATTCACCTTAGTAAAAACCGGTTATTTGGCGGTTAACTGGTTCGGTTAACCAACTTCGGTTATTATATCGGTTTCGGTTTTATCGCTTAATAAACCGATTATTGGTAAAACCGTTGACCAAACTTTGACCGATACCGGTTCGGTTATTCAAAAACCGATTTTCAACCGGTTAACCATTTATTTTCCGTTTCGCTGATGCAATTGATCGGCCAGATTTTAAAGACCATCTAATTGCAAACGGATCATTTTCGTTCAATAATTATATTTTGGTTACAATTGCTCTAAAATTTTTAAATGAGACTATATACGTATGTGAGTATAATATAATAAACCTAATCAAAACCGAATATGGTTCGTGTTTAGGTCAGTTTCTATGACGAGTTTTAATTTGGTCCGGTACAATTGCCAGTGTTAATCAGGTGATATTTAATTAGAGGTTTCCCTATTATAAGTATTAGGGCAATTAATTAGATTTATCCAAACTTGATTATTATTGTTTCATTTAATTACTTTCTATTTGTTTCAAGTATTTATGTCTTGTACGGATATAATAGTAGTTGTTGCCACCTTCAACATACATCGATGTTGTAATCCACAATCATATTACTACTCCTTGATTCCCCTTTAAACTCTAGACTACGTAATATGCCTAAATCATATCTTTCACCTCCAATTACGGACAACATATGGAAATTTCATCCAATGCCGTGGGAACCTCTAAAATCATCTTAAAGCAAGTAGATGACTATGCTCGTCCAGGATGGTACGTTTGTCGAATTCTGTGTCACAAGAACTATAATAGTAACTAATGACGTAGGAAGATAGTCTGCCATATCAACGGCAAGACAAGTGACTACCAAGGAAAGGAGAGCATATAACAAGACAGCTGGATAGCAAAACACCCGAGCTGAGGAATCGAGTCAACCAATGAAGATAAAGAGAAAGAAAAGAAGAATGTCGATAGCATGAAAGAAGCATTCTACCCAACGGGTAAAGATAGGAAGCTATCAAATTCCAAGGTGACAGAAAGGCTGACAAAACCATAAGTCAACCACTTATATGAAAATGGAAATAGTGAGTTTACACGAGAGGGACACTCAAAAGCAAGATGCTACAGCTACAAAAGAAGGAAGAGCTGATTCTCAGGCAGCTCAAGTTTCCAGGTAGTTTAACACTATAAATAGAATGCCCAAGGTCACAACCAAGGGCAATTCCAATCTCTCACTCTCCTATCCTCTCCTCAAGTATTCCCGTTTCTCGGATCAAGTACTTATTCTCACGCGTGATTCCAATCGTAGGAGGCCTCCTCCTGCGGTAAAGCTAACAGTGACTGTTCATTCTTCTTAGCAGGACAACTAGGATTCCAGAGGAGGACTTGGCAGGAGACAAGTCCGTTACTCAGTTACTTCAACTTTGCCACCCACCGTGGGGCCCAAATTCTATGTCCATACAAAGAAGAAGGGTTCCAGTCAATCTAAGCAACACCCCAAGCTCCTAACGTCCTGTTACCTGAGAACAAATGGAAGGTACTAGTAATTTGAGAGAATCTACAGCTCATGACCATGCCCTGAGCTTATCTCCAATCATCACTGATATGATTGAATTAACGTTGGAAGGCGTTAGAGAAGACTTCCCCTGGCTACAAGAGTTAATCACTGAATATGTGCGGGAGGAACGCCTTAGAGGTGTGCGAGTTCATCTCGCCTACGATGAAGATCCGATAATGAACACTACAAAGCCTACGAACAGTGAGGTGCATGTGTCATTCTAGACAGTTAATGGCCTTCTGGAATCTACCATGGCTACTCCTACCTTAGCGTTCAAAACACCACACTCATTCTTTCAATACAGCTCCGAAGCACCATCTAGCCAAGTCTGTAGAATCAAAGCTATGACCATTTGCTCCGGCGGTTTGGCTACAGTACATGACTTGACTCCTTGTTGTATGCCCTTCCTGCTTTCTAGTCAAATGCCTATCTTACCTTCCATCTATAACCAACCAATAACCTCCAACACCCTCGCTCCATCACTCACTAGCGGATGAGTAGTGTTACCAAACTTCAACACACACAACCCAGGTGCCATGACCTTACCACCATACCCAGCTGCTTACCCCACCCAATTTATTGCTTATTTCCTTGGACAAATGTCCAACCCAATGCCTGCAACACCCATGACAATTTTTACAACTTCTGGGCTTAACCTCACCATCTTACATCCCACCTACCAGTATACACCATTTAACCAACCTTTCATGCCACCGCTGTATTACACAAAGCCTTTCAAAAATACCCAACATACCTCTAAAATGATAGATGAGCTATCGAGACCGTATGTACCCACAACCCATACTAACTTTTCACAGTGAATAGCAAATTTTCCTTTTCCCCTAAAAACGAAGATGCCCGCTAATGTGACAACATACGATGGTCTGGGAGATCTGGACGATCATTTGGAATTATTCACTGGAGCATATATGGTATTACGCTGGAGTTAAACACTCTGGTGTGATATGTTTGCATAGACACTTGTAGGTCAGCTCGACTATTTTTTCGACAGTCTACCTAATAGAAGTATAGATACTTCTGAAGATCTCAGGGGAAATTTTTGGAAAACTTCATGCAACATAAGCGATACACCAGAGATGGAACTACATAATATAAAGAAAAAGGATGATGAAGACTCGAGGGCATTTATGGAATGGTAAAAGACCTAAAGCGTAAACATTGGAAGAGCCATCGAACAAATGCAGGTCTCAAGGTACATCCATGGGATTGGGCCTAGGATATTGATCTAAGATCTCAATCGAAAGATACCAAACACCATGGAAAAAGGAATGGAAAGAACCGAGCGTTTGTAAGGGGCAAGCAAGCAGCACAAGCCCTCAACACTGTGAAATAGCTAAAAAATCAAAATTGGAAATGCTTTCCTCCTCAAACCAGTAATAATTTAGCCAGGTACAACCCCTTCATTGATATAGATCTTCTTATAGAACTAATGATGCATACAAGCCATACATCAAAACATGGTATACTTCTAAGTATAATGATGATGAAAAAGTAAGCAGATTCAATTTACAGCGTTAACAAAGTCCCCCACAGAGATACCAGCAACTGAGGATGCAAAATTTGGGTTCTACCCATCCAAACCAATATCAAAGGGACGGACATGAATACCAGTAAATTCTTATTTTCACGGAGACGTGGGCCATCACACCAATGATTGTTTCCAGCTGAAAAAGAGAATTGAATTTGTGGTAAAGTCCAGAGAACTGGCTTATTTGGTCAAAGATATAAAAGAAAAAAATGCACAGGTGATAAACAACAAGAAGAAAAAGATAAGAAATAAAAAGAAATCATGTTGGTCTCATGTGGCAGCTCAAAAAACTACACACACAAAAAGGAAACCAAGGCATGGATGGCTAGAAAAACCAAATTCCCACCCGCAAGACAAGAAAGGTGCGATGCATCCCTGGTAGCAATCAAAGTGACGGATGAAAACGTTGATATTCACTTAGAATACCTCGACGGAGGTAGTGCATCTAAAATTATGTATGAACACTATTTCACTCAACTTGAGGAAGATACAAGAAAACAGTTGAAGAAGTCATACATCCTGCTGGTTGGGTTTGCAGGAGAGAAAGTATACCCCCTCGGTGAGATAACCTTGAAAGTAAGTATGGGAGTAGCAAAATCACAAGAACAGAAGAACTTACATTATTGGTCATATGGGCACCATCCCGCTACAACATTACATAGGACGACCCAAAATAAGTGTCTTTAGAGCCTTTGTCTCTACAGCCCACATGATGGTCAAATTCCCTCCATAGGTCGTTTTTTTGTACCATCTGTGACTGGAAGGAAGCATGCCTGATGGAGGAAGTTTAGGAGTCCAAACTATGCCTCAATGCAAAGTTCCCAGACTAGTTAATCAACATAGGTCCGACACTCATCACGGAAGGCAAGAGCCAACTTGTGCACCTAATACGGCAGAATCAAGATATTTTCGCATGGAACCCATCAGATATGACAGGAGTCCCAAGACATGTGGAAGAACATCAACTGCAAATATGGGAAAACAACAGACAAGTCCCATAAAAAAAAGAGGGATGTCAATTGAAAGAAGTCGGGTAGTGACATCAGAAGTAGAAAAATTAGTAACAACTGGCGTACTAAGAGAGGTGCATTACCATACCGGTTAGCCAATCCTATCATGGTAAGAAAGCCCGACGGCATTGGGAGAATGTGTGTTGATTTAAAGATATGAACAAGTCATGCTCTAAAGACTGCTATCCACTGCCAGAAATAGACCACAATGTCACACCCCGACCAACGGCGGAATACGTTAGGGTGCGAGATACGACTGTTCATTAGCTCATGGTGCTATTAATATGTTTAAATAATTAATGCATCATTTTCAAAAAATAAGTACAACATTAATTCAGACATAATCAACATTTCATGAATTTTAATGTACAAAGTGTTGCAATTTGAAATACTAAACATTGGTTACAATTAACTAGGTCCACTAACTTATCCTATATCTTCACCATATCTTCACGTTCACTTGTTACATATGTAAAAGTGGTTTTTGGGTCAACTATATGAGTAGTTGGTAAGTATAACATACAGTTTAAATAAATGTTCAAAAAAAATAAATGATGCATAACAATTAGACTATCTAGAATCAGAACAGAAGCACGTATAGGTTACACGTTTGCACATAAAATGAATACAATAACAATAATGTTCTCTCAAACAAGTGTAATACATAGAAATTAGTCAAGAGTGATCAAGTCTTAAACTAAGACATGCAAAACACAAGTTTGCAATAGATAAACAGTCTCTCAAACCAGTTTCAGTAATAGTATCAAACTACTACTTCAACTAAGTCTGCAATAGATAATTTTCTCTCAAACAAGTTTCAATACTAGCATAACATCTAGTATGCCAATCTTTTTTTGAATAGATAACATGAATATGAATCATAGATTTCACAAAGTAGACATACACATAGTAAGTATTCTAACTAAAATAGACTAATGCTTGCATCGAATGGTTTTGATTGTAAACATTGTTTTGAGTAAACGTAAGTAACATCCCAAAATACTAAAAGTAAAAGAGGGAGTATGCATACTCACATTAATGGTGCTCGAGAAAACTAGTATAATGAAGAAGAATCAAGATCAATAGTTTTATCAAATTGGATGCCCTGAAGATTGAACGTGTAGGGCTAGACAGCAGCTCAAAGGAACAACTATACAATCCGAATGCAAACGTGGTTCAACCTAGTCAAACGAATACAACGAGTATGGGTAAACATTATAGGCATAGCTAAATGAACAGACATCATAGGCTAGACTCGTTGGCCTAACGAGTCTCTACAAGACTACACCAACTCTAAAGGCGGCCTAAACAAGGCAACATAAACGAGCCTAATGCCGACAACTAATAACCTCATCTCAACTACTTAGACTAGGAAAAAATAAATAAATGAATAATGAAAAGAAGAAAAATTAAAAGAGAATTACCTCAAAGAAGCTTTACAGATAAGAAAATCTCGAAGGGCAGCACCTTTTTCCCAAGAGCATAAAATAAAACTAGTACGTTCAACATCCCAATGGGTGTTGCACTTGTAGAACCACCAAAATTTGGTTATTCCACTTGTTTATACTCAAATAGGAATGAAAACTATAAAAGATCAAACAAGGATATTTAAAGGTGTTCAAAGGGGCAAAATATTGGTTTCTTGGGCGGTGTGGAATGCTTTTTAGGAAGAATTCGCATCTTGCAATCGTCAACAAACATCAAACTTGTTTTTGCGATTCCTGCTTCGTTATAACTCCGTTTTGCGAACGGTTTTTGCCCACGTTCATCGTTTTCAGATTACTATCATATGGATGAGAGTAATCCAACATTCATGGTGTCTAAAATTGGGTTTAAACTTTGGATCTAGATGTGGGTCAAGGGTTACGTTCTCAAACTTTTGTTTGTGATTCTTGCTTTGTCTGGGCTCGGTTTTATGCACCGTTTGAACGTAGTTCCTCCTTAGTATACTAGTATATCTAGAATATTTGGGTGGTCCAAAATGTTGGTTCGAGGATGGAGAAATGTTGGCTAAAGAGTCACCCGAAAGTTATATTATGTCAAAATTAAGAATCCAACATGTAGAGCTTCTTACTTGCTATCCTTTACATCTAAATCTCACAAAACACAATGTCCTATCTTAGGATATGTATATAATTTAAGTTGGATGATAAGATGGCAAGGATATGAGTTTTAGGTGTGCTCACGAAGTCTCCAGCGTTTTTGATCAACGTAAGTCTTAGTCCTTGAGAGATGAACCAGAGACCGAATAAAAAGGAGAAAGAAAGATGAAATTTGGTAGGATTAATCCCTATAGTTATGGCTTTCTCTCATTTCTAATCCAAAGAATATTAGGTTATGTTTACGTTAAGGTCTCGGAAATTGTAAAATCGGCCCGTTAAATTTTGCAGTTTAACTTTTTAAGTTAAAACCATTTATAAGAACTTATACAGTTTATAAAGGATATCACCAGGTCCAAATGTGTGTAAAGGATGAAGAAAAAACAACCTTCTATACCCCAAAAGGTATATTTTGCAATACAAAAATGTTGTTTGGTTTGAAAAATGAAGGGGAAATATATCAAAGGCTGATTGACTCGGTGTTTGATGGTCTACTTGGGAGAAACATGGAAGCATATGTAGATGATATGGTCATCAAAAGGAGTGATGAAAAGACAATGATTCATGACATTGAATAAACTTTCTTTAACCTAAAAAAGATCAACATGAAGCTGAATCTAGGAAAGTGTTCTTTTGGATTTCAAGAAGGAAATATCTTGGGCCATATCATTAGTCGGCAAGATAGTCGAGCAAATCCAGACAAAGTGAAAAAGCTCTCCCATTCTTTCGGACGCTCAAGAATTGTGCAAATACATTCAAATGGTTGGATGAAGCAGAAAAGACATTCCAAGAAATGAAAGCTTACATCTCCAGCATACCTCCTTTGGTAGCTTCGGAAGCAACTGAAATCACGTCTCTATACATTGTAGTGGGTAATGAAGCAGTTTACTCTATGTTGATAGTGGAACCTTCTGAACGTCAGTTACCAGTATACTTCGTAATCCGGATATTTTGAGAGGCTAAAACAAAATACCCTACAATAGAAAAAGTTGTTTTAACAATCGTGCACACAGAGCGAAAAATGTGAAGGTATTTTCAAGCCTACCAATCACGATACTAGCAAATTTGCTAATCAAGGAAGTTTTGCAGAAACCAGAAAATTCAGGCAGGTTGACAAAATGGGCAGAAGAATTGGGCGAACACTGGATTACAATTACATGCCAGCCACGGACGGCTATCAAAGGGCATGTGTTGGCCGACTTTATAATGGAGGGCGCGACGGTCGAACAACACTACAACTTGGTACTAACCACCACCGTTGAACCAGCCAGCTCCGGTTGGATGCTCTTTATAGATGGGGCTTCTAATGCAGAGGGATTAGGGGCAGAGCTAATTCTCATTAGTCCCAAGGGCATTGAGTTGACATATGTACTCCACTTAAACTTCCCTAGCACAAACATGAATCTGAAGTTTTGATAGCCGACTTACAGCTGGCCATCAAAATGAAGTACACAAGCTACAAGCACACATCGACTCGTTACTGTTGCCAACCAGATAAATGGAAGTTGTGAAGCAAAAGGACACCAGATGAAAGCCTGCCTAGAAAAAGCTAGAAACCTCCTCAAAATTTTCTAGTGGTGCCAAGTTAACCATATAGCCAGAAGTCAGAACAAGAAGGCTGACGCATTAAGCAAGTTGGTGCAAGTCATCTTTGCTCACCTAACCAAACAGGTATTGGTGGAAGTAATTAACGAGCGAGCTGTCGTGTGTAAAGAAGTACAGACCATTGAAAATACCCAACCAAGCTGAATGACACCCATTCAAGATTACCTGACTAGCGATTTTCTACCCGACAACTAAGATAAAGCGATGAGGATACAGTTGAAAGAAACACAATATGTTCTAGAAGAAGGAAAGTTGTTTAAAAGATCATATTTAGCCCCATTTCTACAGTGCATTGGCCTAGACAATAGCAACTATCTGATTTGTGAAATACATGAAGGTATATGTGGCACACACTGGCCCTCAAACGATCTTGGCCAAGATGATGAACACAGGATATTATTGGCCAACTATGCACAAAGATACCATGGAAGAAATCAAAAAATGTGAAGGATGCCAGCTGTATGCACTAGTTAAACAAGGCCCAAAATATGACTTTCACCATATCCTTTGCCTAGCCGTTCTACAAGTGGGGAATGGATATCGTAGGACCATTCCTAGCTAGCAAAGATGGTGTGAAATTCTTGTTGGTAGCAGTAGACTACTTCACCAAATGGAGCGAAGTCAAACCACTTGCAACCATCAAAGGAAGGCAAGTCATTAACTTCTTCTGGGAAAATATAGTTACGCCGATTTGGACTACCTGGGGAAATTATCACCGAAAATGGTAAATAATTTGTTAACGAACCCTTCAAAACATGGTGCGTCGAAATTCAGATCAAGCAAATTTTCAATTCAATTGCACACCCTCAATTAAACGACCAAGTAGGGAGGGTGAACTGCAGTATTATCGAAGGAATTAAAGTTCGTCTTGGACGGAACGACAACGATTGGCTTGACGACTGCCCAACGTCTTATGGGCAATAAGAACAACATAGAAAACAAGCAATGGAAAGACGTCGTTCAGTCTGACTTTTGGGTGAGAAGCAATCATCGCACCAGAAATAGGAGTGGAGTCACCAGACGACATTGATTATTGCTAGACATCAATGAAAAAGAAATTCTTCTAAATCTTGACATGTTAGAGAAAGAACAAGAAGAAACCAAGATGAAAGAGGAATGATACAAGAAAAAAATGGATTAATATTACAACACAAGGGTCCGACAAGAGTGGTTTCGTCTTGGAGACTAGTATTACGAAAAAATGAAGCCAGCAGACAGCACGACATTGGGAAATTGGGCCCAAAATAGGAAGGCCCATATACGGTAAAGGAATACCAAAAAAAAGGATCTTACAAGCTAGAGGACATGCACGACAAAGCCATTCCATGACACTAGAACCCAAGTAATTTAAGAAGATTTCATAGTTTAATCATGTAACATGAATGCCAAGAGGCATGGGTATACAAAAACCCACTTTTGTAAAATTAGCTTGGCTATTTTGATGAATTAATGCATGTCTTCCTTTCCATTTTCAGTGGTCTTTCAATTCAAAAATTACCAAGTAACATATTACACCATATTCACTAAATAAGTTCTCATCATAAGATGCTTCAATATCATATATATTCAAAACTTCCACTAAAGGTTCATATGATTGTGTAAACGAAGTCTTGTACCAACTGACTCGTTCAAAGGGTTAGACCCCTCAAAAAATTAAGCTTCATGAGATCCAGCCCTGACTTACTCGTATAAAAGTTGAAATCCTAAGAAAATTCAGCTTAGTGGGATCCAACCATGACCTACCTATGTATTATTGCACATACATATCAATAACATCCATACAAATACGCGCAATTAAAACACCAAAATGCAAACAGTAATCATTTCCGAAAAGGTGACGACACAACAATTTAACTAGTTAGTCACAAAAACAACCAGACATCACCCACATAAAGATATTGCCTAAAACACATCAAAATATGTTAGTTGATCAAAAGACATCACTATATAACCCACACACGGGACCGGTTGGGTTAGTTTCCACCCATAGCAGGCAGTGGCGTCTTGGATGATTCCACAAATGCCCCATGCAACAAAGGCGGTTTCATAAGAGACTTTGAGGTTCTAGCTGCCGAAGGCACAATCATTGAAGGTGTAGCATAACTTATCTGATTTAAACTTTATATTGATCATATTTTTTACTTTTCATGAATGTTTGAAGATATAGTTGAATTGATTTCAACATAAAGTATTTTATATTTTACCTTTATATTTGACTTGATTTGAAAATAAACGGTCTGACCCGACTCATTTATTAAACCGACCCGTTAAACCTTCTTTGCCCGAGACCGGTATACAATATTATGGACCAGTTCATGGGTTTCATTTTTTCAACTTAATGGTTCTGGTCCAGATGGTCCAGTCCGGGTTTTAGTCCAACGCATACCCATAGAAACAACCCCAAGATAAGGAAATTGCACATTCTCAAAAGTAGCCACATCATCCCGCAGACGGTGTTTTGGTTGAGGTTGATAATTGAGAGCTTATCAAGGACATGACCAGTTGCTGCATGCTGATACCCAGGCTTCAAACCAAGTGTAATCCCATACTTATGGTTATCCTTTTGGATAGCCGCTAGCAATGCGAGAAATTCTGAGTTATGGGGCAACCAGCTTACCATCTAGGAAAAACCTTGGGAAAAGATCAACTCTCGATTAGTAGATAAGGAAGTAACCTACGTATGAAGAACCTGGTTGCAAGAAAGAACCTCCTCAAGAGATAACTTTAGTTGCTTCTTCTTCGCCTCAAAGCTTGACGGTCTTGCTTCAATGATGCCCAGACTTCTTCCAGGGCAGCTAACCCACGTTCCAAATTTTCCTTGGCCTTAGTTATTTCCCTATTCAGAAATATCTCCTTTTCGGTATACTGATGTTCAACCACCAAACAGTGGATCTACTCTTCTTCTCTCTCTTTTTCCATAACATTAAGGTCTCGCTGCATTGAGAAAGTTTGTTACTCATAATGGAAAAATTGGTGCGACTCTTCTTCTGAACAACCAAGGCCGAAACCCAATGCTGGCTCATTTCTAGAAGCAAACAACCAAGTTGTGCCCACAAAGATGCCACATTACCCCTCATAACCTCATCCTCCATTACAAATTTTATTAAGCGTTCCTGTTGGATCGATCGGGAGCTCGGAAACAATCCGAATCCAATGTAAAACTACTCGACAGCCTCTGGAATAGTGCGGAATCCTATTCCAGGGTTTTCCAATCGAAATCAACAGGAATCGTGGTGATCCGAGGTTGTAGGAACAACGTGGAAGCAACGATCGAACACCACGGGTTGTGAATCGAACTTGGATGATCACTAGCCGCTCAAATCTCCTTGTCTGATTCATCGGAACGGTTTTCAGCACCTTCTATCCTGGGAGTGCCCTCCTTGGAACCCTTGACAAGTTCAGCAAGGCGAGCATTTTCAGCTTCCAACAGGAGAATCCTCTCGCTGAAACCAGAGGCTGTCAGAGCCAACTGGTTATGTTCATCTATGTACTTGAGTAGTTGCTCCTCTTGCTGAGCAGAACGAGCTCTAAGATCAGCTCGTTGATCAGCTGCCTGCAGCAACAGGGCATCCTGATCGTTTATCCTTTGGGTGAGCTGAGCAATCTTAGACTCTTGCTCCATGTTCTTCTCCATCAACCTGAGAACCATACTGTTCAGTGTGCTAAGCTGATCCACAACTGAAACAGTAGGTATGTACATATCAGCTCTTGATGTAGACGGGCCAGAAGAAGCATCAACATAAACTGGCTCATGAGTGACAGGAGTGGTCAGAGGGGCAATAGTGGTCTGTGTAAGAACAGCCCTTGACCGCGTCAGTGAAGAAACTGACACAGCTGCTACTGAAGTAACAGTAGTTGTAGCAGCTGAAGTCAGTTCTGACCTCCTTTGGAATGAAAACCTTGATCTCTTTCCCCTTCCAACCCTAGAGGATGTAGGCTGAGAGGCAGCAACAGTCACAGCCACCGAAGCAGAAGCAGAAGACCGAGGTGGAGGAGAGATATCAAACTCTGGTATAAACAGTGGATCAGTGATCTCCTCCATCTCTTCTTCTGTCCTCTTCCTCTTCCTAACAATCATCTTCCCATCTACCATCACCTTCTCATATCCTTCCTCCACTAAATCATCAGAGTCAGTACTCTCTTCATCACCATCTCCAACAACACCCTCATCACCAGAGTCCTCTGACTCAGCACTACCTTCAGAAATATGAGGAACAGAAGCATCAACAGAAGTAGTAACAGTAGTGGTAGTAGTGGCCAGGAAGTCTAAATCCATCAATGAATCAATATCTATGTCATCTTCCTGAGCTGTAGACAAAACAGCATCACCACCAGTAACAGCTCCACTCACATCAACCATGCTCACAGTAGCAGCAGTGGTTATGCATCCTGAACTCACATCCATCACATCAGAACTCACCGCAGCAGTGCTCACAATCACTGTGCTCTCACCCCCTCCTGCACCACTAGGACCTGCCCCATCACCACCATCACCTCCATCACTGTCATCTCCACCAGCTGGTACAACTATGTCTTCCACATCTGAATCGGAGTCATCATGCCTCCATCTGCGACCAGCAGGAGCTCGATAATCAGGTCGAGAGAGATGACCGAATAATGATCTGGTGGTTGGCTTCCTCTCCTTCCCTCTGTATGACAAGACTCTGTTAAGAGTGGTGTCATTCATGTGCTCTAAACGTATAACATCAGCATTGATCTTGGGAAGATCTGGAACTTGAGCGTCGATAATCTGCTGCAAAAACCGAGGATACATGAGAAACTTCTTGTCCCCCTTTAAGACCACGTTCTCCTTCATATGAATAAAGATCATCTCTGAGAAGTTGAAAGGCTTGTTAAGCACAAGAGCAGCAAAAGCACACTGGATAGTCTCACGCATGTCATCGAATCCTCCTCGCCTTGATCGGAGTCAGTGAACTAAGACATGAGCTAGATACTTGAATTGTGGAGACATGAATACTTTGTTGAGAATGCCCGCTCCAATGTCACCCTCATACTTGCACCTAAGAAATCATCCACGAACTAAAAAGCGATCAAGTAGTGATGGCTGATCTGGAGAATCTTGAAACCCACATATTCTCCTGATGTGTTCAGCAGAAACAACAATGTCATGCCCTTGAACTTTTCCCCTGATAACTGTAGGCTCGGCCTCACAGTCTATGTCAGCAGATGACCAGAAATCCTGCTGATGCGAATGGTAAGGCACATGAACAGTCGATATAGCAGTGAAGATCCTCGAACGCCTCAGAAAAGTAATAATCTCTGAGTAGTGCTTGGCGTTCGGTGTGGTCAAATCCAGATGAGCACATATGTTGTGCTTAGGGACTGATTTGTAACCTGCCATACTGAACAACAAAAGAAATAGACATGTTAGTACAAGTCAGTCAACAGGAAACTGAAATTAAAAATCAGATTTAAATTTCAACAGATTGGCCGAATGACATTCATTCGCCGAATGAAGCCTATGATCGAATGAGTCATTCGCCGAATGGGGTTCATTCGTCGAATAACCATCATTCGTCGAATGAGACATAGGCAAGGCTAGTCATTCGTCGAATGAGCCATTCGTCGAATGAACTTCATTCGTCGAATGAGTCATTCGCCGAATGACGACATTCGGTGCACATTCTGAATTCAAAATCCCTCTTTTCAAAAATCACGAATCAGTCCACAAAACTTGTGTGTAAACACTCAGAGTCAACCGACTAAGACATTTAAAACTTGACTTAGATAGTTTTAAGTTCATTTTGATGATCTATTGACACGGCGAAAAATAAAACCCTAAATCCCAAAATTTCTATCTGTTTTCCATGATTCCACGGTTGAAAATGTCTGTCAGTCATTCCCCATATACCTGAGATGAAATAGAATGTGATTGTCAGAAGCAGGGTTAACAAGGATAACAGAAAATCGAAAGAACTGAAAATGTGTGTGAATCGCCGAATGAGGTGCACTCTGATGTAGCGAAAGAGAAAATGGTCGAATGACCTTCATTCGGCCGAAGGACTATTATATAGTCAAGCTCATTCGCCGAAGTCTCATTCGCCGAATGAGTGTTGCGATTGAAACATTCGATGATACTCATTCGCCGAATGAGAATGTTGAATGAGACATTCGACGATACTCATTCGCCGAATGAGAATGTTGAATGAGACATTCGAAACCCTTCATTCGTCGAATGATGAACACTTTGTATGATTGATTCGGTCGAATGACTCATACGCAGAATGAGTTCATTCGGCCGAATGTATGAACTTTACCTCTCATTCGGACGAATGAGAGATGAAAACCTCCAAAACTCAGCTTTTTCAACATTTGACATTTTGAGCAACAAACTTTTAACAAATTATGAAGATATGTCTGGTTGGTTCAGGATTCAGATATGACAGATATCCAAATCTACAAATGATCATCTAAAACAAGATTGAGAATATAAAATCTTTTTGTATTTTTTTTTGAAACAACCACTACAACTATACAAACAATAATTAAAAACAAATAAACACATATTTTTGTGAGAAGTCCATTAATAAAATAACACACATCTCTAATCACATCATATTGTCTTCAATGAACGCTTCACTTCCAACACAATTTCATTATGATACGATTACTGATATATTTGTCCAGACATAAACCGAACAATACATAACTACTAAACAAACTATATGATCACTCATATTTTCTGATTGAGTTCCCCAATTCATTTCACCAATAAAGATCAAAATCAGTTCAAAACTCATTTCAGCATATCTTAAAACCAGTCATCATGAATTCAATAAGATTCAAACATTTATTATCTTTTTGTATTTTTCTTGTTCTATCCAAATGGATGGCTTCAGCTAGGTCCGTCCCAGCAATATGGCACATGTATGGAATCGAACTTTATTTGTTTAAGTATTTCTCGAGCTTAATACCAGCTTGCATTAGGTTTTCTTCAAGCTTAATACCAGCTTGTTTTTAGTTTTTCATCAAGCTTAATACCAGCTTGTTTTTGATTTTCCTCAAGCTTAATACCAGCTTGTTTTTATTTTTCTTTGAATGAAACCTCATTTGATTCCATGATGACAGGTGTATGCTTGATTTGAGTCAAAAACCGTTTCTCACTCAAATGATTTAATAAAATGGATCCCACAGATCAAACTTTCTAAGTTATCACAAGTTGTTTATTCATTTTGTATAGTCAGCCTATCAGTACATCCCATCACAATTCTCTTGTGATTTTAGTTCATACATTTCACTTCTGCTTCTATGACATGATAAGATTAATGCACTACTTTATTAAGCAAGACCATCTCAATTTTTAATTTTTCTATTGTTTTTGGTTTTTCAAATTTTCTATTGTTTTTGGTTTTTCAAATTTTCTATTGTTTTTGGTTTTTCAAATATCATAATATCTCCCCCTAAAAACCTAAAAATAGAAAATCTTTTTGAGTTTTTGATGATGAAAATAAACTATACAGGAAAAAGTAAAAGACTGAATTAAAATAAACAAAGCAAAGACTATCTAATGAAAAGTGATGATCATTTGTTTGACTCAGATGAAGATTGAACTTCATCCTTTTGGAAAACACCATTAGCCGATAACAGATATAAAAATCTGGGTTTGTCAAATGCTTTTGTAAAAAGATCAGCTTTTTGGTGATCGGTGTGAATTTTCACTACATCGATTAATTTCTTTTCAAAACAATCACGTATGAAGTGATATTTTATGTCGATATGTTTAGTTTTGGAGTGCTGAACTGGATTTTTAGTGACAGCAATGGCAGCAGTATTATCAACATAAATAGGAGTGTTAGAAAAATATAACCCATAGTCCCTGAGTTGTTGTTGAATCCAGATGATTTGTGAACAACAACTAGCAGCAGCAATATATTCAGCTTCACAGGTTGAAGTAGACACCGACGTCTGCTTCTTGCACTGCCAGGTGACCAATCGGTTCCCAAAGAACTGACATCCTGCAGATGTTGACTTGAAATCTCTCTTGCATCCGCCATAATCTGAATCACTATATGCAGTAAGCTCAAAGTTATCATCATTAGGGTACCATAAGCCAAGTTCCGGTGTACCCTTCAGATAACGCATAATCCTTTTGACAGCAATGAGGTGAGATACTCTTGGCTTTGATTGATAGCGTGCACACAAGCAAGTAGCGAACATGATATCTGGCCGAGAGGCAGTAAGATACATGAGAGATCCGATCATTCCTCGGTATAGAGTGGCATCAATTAACTCCCCCTTTTCATCTGGAGTAATCCCGTGATTAATCGCCAGTGGGGTACCAGCAGGCTTTGCGTCAGACATACTGAACCGGCTCAGAATGTCACCCACATATTTGGTTTGATGAATAAAAATCCCTGCCTCAGACTGATCCACCTGCAAACCCAAGAAAAATTTCATCTGTCCCATCGAACTCATTTCAAATTTTTCTTTCATAACCTTCTCGAATTCCTTGCACAGATTATCATTTGTGGAACCAAAGATTATGTCGTCCACATACACTTGCACCAAGAGTAAATCACTGTCCTTCTCACGGATGAATAATGTGCAGTCAATGACACCTCTTCTGAACCCGTTGTTCAGAAGGTGAGTAGAAAGTGTCTCATACCACGCTCGTGGAGCTTGATGCAATCCATATAAGGCCTTGTCTAGCTTGTAGACTTGGTCACGATGCAATGGATCCTCAAACCCGGGAGGTTGACTGACATATACGGTTTCACTGATCACACCGTGAAGGAACGCACTCTTGACATCCATTTGATAAACTTTAAACTTCTTAAAGGATGCATAAGCCAAGAAGATACGAATGGCTTCGAGTCGAGCCACCGGAGCAAACACCTCATTGTAGTCCAACCCTTCTATCTGTCTGAATCCTTGAACCACCAGACGTGCTTTGTTTCACACTATGATCCCGTGATCATCTTTCTTACAACGAAGAACCCATCGAGTGCCAATGACTTTTGCACCTTTGGGTCTGTCAACCAATTGCCAGACACCTAACTTTTTAAACTGCAAAAGTTCTTCTTGCATTGCATCAACCCATGATTCTTCCTTAAGAACTTCAGTGATAGTACGTGGTTCAACTTGAGAAATAAAGCAGGAATGAGCACAAAAGCTTACATCTGCAAAATCAAGAATGTCAGCAAGACCGCCTGAAGAAATCTGATTTCTAGTCTTCACTCCATCCAAAGGACTTCCAATTATGTTCTCTTGAGGATGAATACGATTAATTCTGCCAACAGGATGAGCTGGAACCTCAACCTGAGGATCTAAGTTATTCAGATTCAAGTCCTCAAGACCTGGTACAAGATTATCAACAACTGGTTCAGGAGCAGCTGGATGATTGTCATCTGTGTCTGAGCTGTCATCATTTATCTGTGTAGTAGGAACGGATGCAGATGAAGGTTGAAAGGTTTCATCAGGTGCATTTTGTGCATCATACAACATCTGAACAGCGACATCTTCATCTGAATACATGGGGGGCATGTTGAATGAATCAAAGAGACTGGAATAATCAAACATCCAATCTGGCCCTTTTCCAGGTGGGGGCATTGTATATTTCTGAACGTCTACATGGTACCACTCCTCCACATTATGAGTTGCAATGTTGTAAACTCGTTTATTTGGAGTGCTATACCCAAGAAAGTACCCTTCTTCCACCTTTTCATTGAACTTGCCCTGCTCATGTTTCTTAAGCATATTGCATGGAGCACCAAACGGTTCTAGATACTTAAGATTTGGCTTTCTGTTATGGAGCAGTTCAAAGCAAGTCTTCCCATGTCTCTTCACAATAAGTACCCGGTTCAATGTATAACAAGCATTAGCTACAGCTTCGTTCCAGAATTGAACCGGTAGAGAAGAATCAGCAAGCATTGTTCTAGCAGCCTCAATCAATGTCATGTTCTTGCGTTCAGCAACACCATTCATTTGTGGAACATATGGAGCACTAAATTGTTGCACGATGCCTCTTGCATTACAAAAATTCTCCATGTTGTGATTTTTGAATTCCGTTCCATTATCAGTTCGAAACTGACGAATCTTGAGCTTATAAAGTGATTCAAGTTTGGTAACCAAAACTTGAATGCAATCAAACGTTTCAGATTTCTCCTTCAAAAAGAAAACCCAAGAGTATCTGGAATACTCATCAATGATGATAAGACAGTATTGATCTCCAGCTATACTCTTCCGATTCACAGGACCAAATAAGTCCATGTGAAGAAGCTCAAGAGGAACATTGATTGAATGAAACTTTTTCATCTTATGAGACTGCTTAGATTGCTTTCCCTTCTTGCATGATACACAGATATCAGACAGCTTAAAGTTCAAGCTAACTCCCTCAACCAGATTATTGTGAACTAAATGATTCATCTTACGTAAACTCAAATGACCCATCCTCTTATGCCAAAGGATTGAATCTTTTTTAGTTGCCTTTGTCATAAAACATGAAGCTGTGGAGAATGTAGTTGAAGCTGTGGCCATATTGAGAACGTACAAATCTTGCTTCCTTGGAGCAGACATCAGAATCCAATCTTTAGGGATCTTAACACCTTGCTTGAGAATGTAACATTTTGACTCATCAAATAAGACCTTGTACTCTTTGTCACAAATCTGAGAGACTGACAGGAGGTTGTTTTCCAGCTGTTTAACATATCTGACATTATCAAATGAAACTTGTCCATTTGTCAGAATTCCCTCTCCTGTAATAAAACCGCCTTTATCTCCAGTAAAAGCAGCATATCCACCCCGAACTGCATTCACATTGGTGAGCAGAGAAATATCACCAGTCATGTGTCTGGAAGCCCCATTATCAACGATCCAATTGCTGTTAACTCCAGCTTTTGGGGCAACCTGCACAATAAAGAGACAATTAGTTTACCTTGGGAACCCAAGCCTTTACAGTCTTGGGTTGACCCATAGAGTCTCGGATCCAAACATCAATCCATTTCCCTTTAGGAAGAGAGTTATCTGAAATTGGTGGAACAGAATCCTCAGATGATTTAACTTTCCAAATTGCATTTTTATCAAAAGAGGTTTTTAGATAAATGGATGATGATTTTGCTTTGTTAACTTTAATCACATTTGGAACATTCAAAGTTTCCAGTTTTCCTTTTCCCTTGTCTGAAGTCTTAAACTGAATTGGTGGTTTAGACTTTAGTTGAACAGGCTTAGGTACAGATTTTACCGGTTTTGGTAAAGCAGATTTTAAGTTTTTGAAAGAAACAACCTTAGGCCTGATCAACTGAGGGCAAAATCTCACAATGTGCCCTGACTCACCACATTCAAAACAAACTTTATCACCTTTCTTATGAAAATATTTTAGATCAGAAAAAGATTCTTTGTGGGATCGATCGGGAGCTCGGAAACAATCCGAATCCAATGTAAAACTACTCGACAGCCTCTGGAATAGTGCGGAATCCTATTCCTGGGTTTTCCAATCGAAATCAACAGGAACCGTGGTGATCCGAGGTTGTAGGAACAACGTGGAAGCAACGATCGAACACCACGGGTTGTGAATCGAACTTGGATGATCACTAGCCGCTCAAATCTGCTAGGGTTTTGACACTTGAGTCTCTGGAAAGAAGGAGGGCTCTGGAAAGTTAGGGTTGAAATGATTTGAACTTGTATATATAGGCAGTCGACATTCGGCCGAATGAGAGGCCGAAGCAACTCATTCGGCGAATGGCATCTGTCGAATGATAATTCAGTCGAATGAGTCATTCGGCGAATGACTCATTCGCTGAAATGAGCCATACTCTGGTTTCATTCGCCGAATGACTTCATACGTTAGAGTCATTCGGCCGAATGAACCAGACTCATACTCAATTACATAATCAATCACATCAACCAATAACATAAACATATAACCAATTATTAAACATTAAGAACAATGTAAAAAGACATCTTCCATTAATAATTTCAACATTACATGATTAGAGTTTACAAAACTGAACTAGGGACATTACATGTATCAACAAACTCCCCCTTGGACCTAGTTCAACTCTTGGAAGTGTCTTTCTTCAAATACTTAGCCGAGATCGCTTTCCAATCAGCTCCAGCGTGAACCTTTAAGCATATGCAGATTCGGATCACTCTCATAAACTGAAGTGCCTGTTCCATATCCTGTACATCGAAGAAAATCTGGTGACGATACAGTGCTATAACATCTTTGTGGGACAAGTTAGTCAACCACATAGGATCAAAAATCCTAACAGTCTCCCACTGTTTGTCTTTGCACAGAACTATCACAGCCTCACCAGTTCTCCCATCATAGTACCACCATCGGAAGCCCTCCATAAAGTCCTGTCGCATATTCCGTAATGGAATCTTCTTCATGACTTTAGGAGGAAGCCACTTCAGGATGACTTTATGCTTGCGGGTTTCTCCGTCAATTTCTGGCAAATAATAACGTTCCGGCTGCTGGGGCTGGAAGTTTACCCACCTTTTCCTGTACTCGTACTGTATCTGCCTAGAGAACCAGGCAGACATGCCAGAATCCTCACTGTACAGTAACTTCAGACGTGCTAGTTGATTTACTTCAAAGCCCGGCAGCGTCTTGAAGTCGTGAGGGTGCTTGAAGTAATCGATCCCCCTTTCTCTCTTCACAGCATAGCACCCTAGATCATGGAAGTATGCCTAGCTCAGGATTTGACCTCTAGCTTTGTAGCCTTTGGTTCTGTAAACATTCTTGTGCGTTGCTGGCATCTTCTTGGTCCTTTGCTTCTTTAAGACCTCCCAATAGGTCTGCCATTCCTCTTTTCTTCTCTTTTGGTCATCTGCTTCGGCTTTGCTGGCTTCGACTTGTTCCTTTAAGTATCGGACCAGTAGATCTTCAGTCTCTTGATCAAACTGATCAGTAAATATCGGCAACTCAGCCTCAGCAGATGTATACTTTGGGTACTCTTCTTCTGTGATGTCTTCTAAGATAACTTCGTCAATGTCATCAAAGACTTCAGGCTCCGGTTCATCAACGATAGGAACGGAGGTATCATCAGTGATCACCTCGTCCGGATTAAGCCTGAACAGCTCAGCAATCTGCTCTCTGGAGAGGCAGTGAATAATTTCCCCTTCCTCTTTATCATAGCTGACCGAGTGCTGTATAATGCCTTGAGCGTCCAAGATCATAGTCAACGTCTCATCTAGCTGACGTCTCAAGGGCACAGCTTCTACTTCCTCGGTCGCTGTGGGTTCATCTGTCTGTGCAGGAGGAGGTGGAGAAGAGGCTTTCTTCTTATCATTGGCTCTCTTGGATCGAATCACTGACGAGGGAGGTGCTTGATCATCATTGTCATCATCATCATCATCATCAGTACCAGATGATTCAGAAGACCCACTCCCAGATCCGTCCTTGTCATCATCAGCATCATCATCAGATTCTTCATCCTTCTCAGAATCTTCATAATCAACCTGTTCCTCCTCAGACTCTTCTTCTTCTTCCTCATCCATCTCCTTGTCTGAAGTCTTAAATTGAATTGGTGGTTTAGACTTTAGTTGAACAGGCTTAGGTACAGATTTTACCGGTTTTGGTAAAGCAGATTTTAAGTTTTTGAAAGAAACAACCTTAGGCCTGATCAACTGAGGGCAAAATCTCACAATGTGCCCTGACTCACCACATTCAAAACAAACTTTATCACCTTTCTTATGAAAATGTTTTAGATCAGAAAAAGATTTTTTAGTTGATTTAAAGACATTTTCTTTCTGACAATCTTGTTCAAAACCCAAACCCTTTTTCCCTTTGTTACCAAACAGAGCTGAATTGGTAGCACAATTAGCTTCAGACTCTTGTGAAGCTTTAACAAAGCATAATTCTTTGTAAATCTTTTATTTGCAGATTGGGTCACCTTTCATGACAATAGGAGTTTGATTCTGAGGAGTACTGTGCTTAGATGAATAATCTGATTCATCCTCAGAATCAGAGACCCAATCTTCAACAACTCCATCCACCAGTGATCCCTTAGTCTGTGATGAACTCTGATTTGTACTCAGACTAACTGGATCTATTACTAACGGAGTAGTAACTTGAAAATCCTTTACATCTTTGTCATTTGGAGTATTGACAAAGGCATTGAGGATTGGTGGAGGACAATTTTGATAATTAACCGGTTCCTTCCCCTGATCAGTACCCCTACTGATCATATGCTCAATGATATAAGAAGAGCTTTCATAGCTCTTGAGCTTCTGACCTAGAGTCTCATAGTCACATTCAACCATTGCTAACTTCTTCTTGATCTCATTGATGGTATTGAGATAAGAAGTTATAGCATCTTGCTTGTTCAGAACAGCGATCTCTGCCTCATGCAATTGTCGGTTTAAAAGATCAATTTTAATCTGAAAATCTTTTTCATTAGATTTTAAAACTTTGTTTGCTTCAATGCACAAGTCGAGATCATTCAACAAGTCACTGTTACGCTTCTGATAAGCAAGAACTTTACTCCTAAGGTCAACACAATTGAAACAATCAGAATGGGAAGATGAACAGTCAGTGTATACCTGCTCAGATTCTGTAGAAGCAGAAGAGTTTGCCATCAAGGCAAATTGAGTAGATGAGTCATCAGCTTCACCATCAGAACCTTGAGTGTCTGAATCTGTCATACTGTCTGATTCTGAACTTGCGATTTTGTCATCAGTCATCAATGAGTCTTCACGAATGCTTTCCTCTTTATGATCTTCAGACTGTTGAATCTCAGCCACACAAGCTTTATCTTGATCTTCCTTATCAGCATTAAACCTGAAATCCCAGTTCACCCCTTCATCCTGTTGAACCATTAAAGCTTTACTTGCAGTGGATGAAGATCCAGCTTGAGAAGGAGAATCAATGGGGACTAGTCTCCTTTCTGGATTGGCGGTAGAGGATTTCTGATGCTGAAATGGATTTTTGTTCCCTGCTTTCTTTGGCTGTTTGCACTGCCTGGCAAAATGACCCTTCTCACCACAGTTGTAGCATGTCACAGATGCCATATCAAACCCAAACTTGGACTCCTTGTTTAGATTGATATCCTTCCCAGTTCTTTTAACAAACTCCTTAGCTCTCCTAACCGCACTAGCCAATGCCCACATAATGTCAATTCGCTCCATGTCATCAGGATCAATCTGAGAGTAGTCATCATTGGTCAAATATGGATTGCCGATCTGACCAGCAACTAATCCATCATATGAGCTAACCAATGTTGACAAAAGACCCATATGCTCTTTTGCAACCTCTACTGTGACCTTGTCAAAGTTCTCTGTTTTCAGACTGGGGTAGGCTGATGATGCTCTTGTTGTGAACTTGTTGAAGAAGATTGACTGAAATGCATCTGAGCTGTAGATGGAGCCTCAGATGTTTTAGAAACAAAAGCAGTCTTCAGAGGAGCATGAGTTGTGGATTTATCGACTGTGGGAGTGGAGTAGTATAGAGAAGGATCCTGAACTTGCACAACCCTCTTGGCTTTCCATTTGTTCTCTATCTCCTGCTCTTTCAGTTTCTGAATAAAATCATTGATGTCCATATGAGCCAACATCTGGTTTTGCTTGAGTACCATCAAGAAAGACTCCCACTTTGGAGGTAGAGCATCTGCCAAACACTGAATCTTCTCCTGAGTTGTAGTTTTGACCTCATGGTTGAACAACTCACTCAACAAATGATAAAACCTAGCAATCAGTTCATCAAGTGACTCATTACCCACAAACATAAAGCTATTGAATTCTTTTCTCAAAGCTTTAGACTTAATGCTCTTCAACGCATCATTCCCCTCATATCTTTGTTGTAAGGCATCCCAGAGGTATTTGGAAGATGTAAATTGTCTAAACTGATGGAAGATGTCTGTAGCAATGGACTGTGACAAAATGGCATATGCTTTCTTCTCATAGTCATACAACTTCCTTTGAGGCTCGGTCATTCTTGTAACAAGCATAGGAGTTCCATCCTCGTTCAAAGGCCTCAAATAACCTCCTTCTATCATCATCCACAGATTTGTATCCACCCCATTGATATGGATCTCAAATCTATACTTCCAATGAGGGTAATCATCTAAAGTCAACAACTTAGGAGCTTTATTTGAGTTCCCTGTCTCATTCTCTGTCAATAAGAGAGTCTGAATGCGATGGTTTTGGTTAGCCAAGAGTGCTAGATCCTCCATTTGATCAGAAGTAATAAAATTCAACACTTAGAAAAATTTCAGGAAAACTGGCGAATGAAGGGTGGCGAATGTCGGGGACCGAATGACCTGAATATGGCGAATGAATGCTGAGTATGACAACTAGCGAATGGGATGATCGAATGACCTATTCGGCGAATGTCTGATCGAATGAACTCTTTCGCCGAATGAGAGTGGAGTATGAGACTTATTCGGCGAATGAAAAGGGCGAAGGAGCTATTCGCCGAATGAGACCTATTCGGCGAATGGAGAGCTATTCGGCTGAACTTATTCGGCCGCAATCGTCATTCAGAGATCTGGGGTTTTCAGCAACGAAAATCGAGATATCTTGTGATTTTGACCAAATCTAAGCACCAAATTTGGTACAGAAGTTCAAGACATGATAACAAAACAATTGGGAAAGAATTTTGACAAACAATCCACAAAAACCCTTGGTTTTTCAATGAAATAGTAACTTGGAAAGCAAGAAAAGTAGGGTTTTTGGAAGTTACGAAAATCAGGGTTTTGGGAAACTCAGATCTGACGATTTAGAGTGGAAATCGAGTAGAATCAAGAGCCAAAGCTCTGATACCACTTTGTTGGATTGATCGGGAGCTCGGAAACAATCCGAATCCAATGTAAAACTACTCGACAGCCTCTGGAATATTGCGGAATCCTATTCCAGGGTTTTCCAATCGAAATCAACAGGAACCGTGGTGATCCGAGGTTGTAGGAACAACGTGGAAGCAACGATCGAACACCACGGGTTGTGAATCGAACTTGGATGATCACTAGCCGCTCAAATCTCCTAGGGTTTTGACACTTGAGTCTCAGGAAAGAAGGAGGGATCTGGAAAGTTAGGGTTGAAATGATTTGAACTTGTATATATAGGCAGTCGACATTCGGCCGAATGAGAGGCCGAAGCAACTCATTCGGCGAATGGCATCTGTCGAATGATAATTCAGTCGAATGAGTCATTCGGCGAATGACTCATTCGCTGAAATGAGCCATACTCTGGTTTCATTCGCCGAATGACTTCATACGTTAGAGTCATTCGGCCGAATGAACCAGACTCATACTCAATTACATAATCAATCACATCAACCAATAACATAAACATATAACCAATTTTTAAACATTAAGAACAATGTAAAAAGACATCTTCCATTAATAATTTCAACATTACATGATTAGAGTTTACAAAACTGAACTAGGGACATTACATGTATCAACAGTTCCCCTGTGTTGAACCTCGTAAGGGCTATTTAACCAAGAACAAGGACTTTAGACTCACGGTCAAAGCCTTGGTATTTTCTCCCTCTATGGTTGAACACTTCGTTATTTTAGGTTGTTTAGAGTTTGCTAGAAAAGGAGAAAAAGGGAATAGTTACACAAGAAATTTTCGGGGAATTCAATCCAAATAATTTAGAGAATGTCGGAGTATAAATACCCAACATTCAATGTTACAAGACAAGAAAGAATAAGACAAATAGATGGCACTGCTACAGACACTGAATCATCATAAGAGTACAACTAATACAAAGTCAACAACTACGGAACCACAAGTCTTCAAAAGTTCTTCAGTCTTTAGTTCTTCCGAGGTTGAAGTAGTTGTTTAAGACTTAAGTGGTTATTCTTTCAGAAGATGTTCTTTGAAAGCTGATCAATCAGTTGTTATTACTTGATCAGTGGTTATCTTCTGAAACAGTGGTCGTCTTCCTAAAGGATTAGGTTCAGCTATTATCTTCCGAAGCTAAAGAGATCTGCGGTTGTTCTTTTGCGAATCTTCCGCTGTTGAGCTTCCGATGTTGAAGCTCAGTAGTTTTGCTCAGAAGAAGAATTAAAGAGAAAGTGTCCAAGGTAGGTCAATCCGTGGTTTCATTCCGTTGTTTGGCTTCAATGGTTTTTGCTCATCAGTCCTAATTTTCAACAATCTCCCTTTGGACTGATGAAGCCAAAAGTATTTATTTTTGTCTTAGAACCAAACCAATTTGATTTCTGAGAGTCCGTACATACTTTAGGACTTCATATTATGTGTCAGCATTTTCCAGGGTCATATGCTGCAATTCTTTCATATCATTCTTGGGGAGCTTAAGGATAGCATCCCAATCTGAGAAGAAAGTCCTTGAACCATTGAATCTTTCAATGATCATAGTTTTGGTGACATAGTCAAAGAAACATCTCTGTATTCTAGCTCTAGAATGGGTGATCTGAAGAGGCTGAGATTTGGATGAAGGAGCTTCAGGGAGAATGGGTGGAGATGTTGTAGGCCAATGAATGATTTCTCTTCTTTTTATTTGATCCTTGGAGTCAAGTACGTTCTTGACTATAGCATGCTGATGGGGCTCATAGTGTCTCAAGGGATCAGGCAGAACCTTCTTCTCAATTTCAATCCGTGTCTGAATGTGACAGCATATGATGATTCTTCAAATCCAGCACCCAGAATTTCAAGAGGTGCATTAAGCAGATGGTCAATCATGGTGCTTGGATTTGGTTCCTTAAGCTTAGGCACCGCAGTGGGAGAGGATGATGTGGCTTCTTTTTAGAGCTCAGGGTGATCACTATTGACCCTTTTGAATTTGGAGCATTCATCAAACAGTGCGTCATCCTTCCATCTCATGATCGTGTTATTTGGTTCCCACTGATTTTGAATGAGGATATGTTTTATTCGTTTTCTTTGCTCATTGGTCTTCTTCTTAATGTCTGCCTTTATTCTTTTAGAAAGGACTTCAGCTTCCTTTCTAAGACATGTGATATCCCATTTGATGAAGGTTTCAACCTTATACTTGCCTTCATGTAGCAGAAACCTGATCAGTTGCTCCCTTTCAGCCTGATAGGCTTTATCTTGTTGTTGGTCCATCAGGGCTATCTATTCCTGATAGGCTTTTACCAGCTCATCTCCTGAAAGACCAGTGGCTTCTAGATCAGCTAAGATCTTTTTTTCCTCTTCTACTTCTTTATTCTTAGTTCTTGAAGGTTTTCAGTTGTGGGGAACTGTCTTACAGGAGAATGGGATTCTTTTAGAGGGGAGGTTTGAGTTTATCAGCTTCAACACCAGCTGGCTTTATTGGTGAGGGAGCTTTGGTGGCCTTGGATGGGTTGGAGTCAGACTCATCATCATCAGCCAGTCTAAGGCTCTTTTTTCTTGAAATTAGATAAGCAATGGGCTGATTATCATTAGAGTCTGAACTTGGTTCTTGAATGGGAGTTAAAGGTTTCTTTGGTTTAGTGGTGGGGGTTATCGATTTTCTGGCCACACTCTTTTGACTTCTTGTGAAAGACCGAGTGATTATGGGAACTGGTTTTTGGCTTATTTTGGATGCATTTAAGATGGCGGGATATGAGGTATGTGAAGACAATTCTAGAAGGGTTTGAGAAGCAGATTTGGGAGAAAGGGTAGGAGAGTTTTCTTTATTGGTTTTTGCAGGTGAAGAAGAAATGGATATGGTGGGAGAGGTTTGTTTGAGAGAGATTGGATTATGTTCAGATTGGACAGACTTAGTTTGAGCTGGTATGTCCTGAATGGTTGAAGCTAAGGAAGAAGGGGCTATTGTGAGTTTTATTGGTTCAGTGGGAGCTGGTTTGATGGGTTTGTGTTTTCTGATCACACCAGATGCTCCAGTTTCCACTTGAGCTTCAGCTTCCCTTTGTTTTTGTTCAGAATCTGCCTTAGTAGCCTCAGTCTGAAATTACTGATCTAATGCAACTTTAAGAAGGGCCTCCTGATTCTTCAGCCTTATTTTCTTCATTCTTCGTTGTTCAGTCTTATCTTGAGCCCTTTTGGCAGCTTGGGCTTCAGCTAAGAGCCTTTCATTCTCCATCTTTTTGGCTTCATCAGCCTGTTCCATGAACCAAGGAGGAGGAGGAGCTATTCCTGTGAGAGACTCCAGAAAGAGAGTGTGATTAGCTACCTCATGTTGTAAGGAGCAAATTTTGGAATCCACTGAAATTTTTAGTAGATCTAGTTGAAGCTTCTGAGTGTTATGGAAGTCTTTGGTAAATTTGGTGAAGAGAGTGGTGAGATAGGTGTGAAGAAGTGGGTTTAACACTTCTTGAAAAGCTTGGCTTGAAAAGGTAGGGGCAGTGGAAGTGGGTGGAGTGTTTGGAAGACGTTCAAGTGAGGGTGCCTGCATTGGGATGGATTGGGTTTGCAGGACTTGGTTATTCATAGCTTTTGTGACTAGCTCAGTGAGCTTGGCCACATCAACCTGAATATGAGAAACAGTAGCCGTAAATTCCTTGAGTTTGAGATGTGATTCGTCCAACCGTTTAAAGACATCGTCCAAATCCCTGACTAGTGAGTCAGTTTTAGCATGACCTGAGTCCATCTCAAGAGTGTCATGTACCCATTTTTCTTGGTTTTGTAGATTTCCAGCCTCAGTTTCGAGAACTTCATTGGCTGTTGCCATAGCCGGAGTCTTAGTGCCTAATCCATCTAGATGAAGACCCATTGGGCTTTCATGTGAGATGGATGCTCCAAATATATGATCATGATGTCTAGATGGACTGAACACCCTCATCTCATCCTCTTCTCCTTGGTTGGAGACTGATGATTTTGAACCTTGGTTTGAAGGGGCTGCTCCTCAATTGGTGAAGGGGGAGGAGAACCATTTGGCTCAAAACCAGAGTCAATCTCTAGGAGAATTTGGGCAATAGAATCAAGGGCTTCTTGTGGTGAAGAAACAGATATGTCCTTGGGAGATCAGACTGCCATCTGAGTGTCGAGTGACATTGCAGTGGTTTATGTGGGATCCCTTTGGGTTACAACATCATCCTGTTGAGAGGATGGATGAGGAGCTGGATGGGTGTGAGATGCAGGATCCACCTGTGAGGATGAAACATATGGATCTACCTGTCCAGTGGGGACAGAGACTTGTTCAGGGATCTCAACTTTGTAAACAGTCATTTTGGGCTTTTTAGGTTTGGGGGCTTTGGTAGATGCTTTTCTTTTTGTAGGTACTTTGACAGATGTGGAAGAGGAGGTGGATGTGGGCTCACCGAGGGCGGTTGTGTCCTTAGTGTCATCCATAATCTTGGAATTAGTATTTAGCCTAGTGAACACCTGTTTGTCAATGCCCTTGATGTTAGAGAGAGGAGCAATGTGACAAACAGTGTTAATCTCAGCAAATAAACATGCCATCACAAAACGAGGGTATAACAGAAACTTGGGATTTTTTTAGTGATGTACCAAATGGTCAAATATTATTTAAGACAGATTTACCTTTTCATTGGATGGAACAGCATACATGACATATTGCTTATCATAGGGCATTTCTCCCCAACTAGTGGTCTTTTGAGAAAGACACTGCAATATCGTCTGATACAAAAATTTGTACTTAGGAAAAAAAATATGCTTTGTACAAGGTTCTGTTCTTTAGGTCTCCCTAATAATCGCACTGAACAAAAGCAGCATGAAGAAGTTTAAGATGAATAGTGGTGGGTGCATCAGTAACACCCAGATTTAGGGGAAGACTAAGTTTAGAGGGGTGATGGAAACCTGTTGACGAGCAACCACAGAGGTGATGCTTTCAACAGAGTCATCCTTAGACACCAAAGCAGAGTTCGCTTAGGACTGACTTAGAAATAGGAAGGTCGAGAGTAAGAGCAGTGTGAACAAAGGAGTTTATCAGAATGTCGACTACCTCATCATAGTGAGGATATTCCGAAGACTTGGTGAGATAGGCTACAAGGTTGTGAACTGGATTAAGTTTCAAAGCTTCAGACGCCATGGATGTAGTAAAGATTGAATAGTTGTTTCAAGAGCAGAACACGATTCCAAATTTTGCCTTAAGTTTGGAGAGATAAATAAGGAAAAATATAACCGTTGCAAATGTGTGCGGTTTCATTAGGAGAAACCGCCACTACCTATAAAAAAATTAAAAGTTTTACCTTAGGGTTTTTACCCACTAGACAAACCTGTAATCATCAGAGAGAGAAAAACAAAAGTTAAGCCAGTACGATTATGCATACCCTTAAGTGCAGACAATGTTTTGTTAGGAATGAAGCTTGGTCCAATGCCATTACACACAAACATCATAAGCATCAAGCTCAGACGAAGTCAGTGTAAGTGCGTCGAGCCAGGTGACATGCCTGAAATGCAGTTGTCCTTCGCCATAAGTAGCATTTTTGAGTTTTGAATTAAGAAGAATTAACTCCTTGATCAGAAAGATGACCATGGAGTATTAGAAAGATTAGGGTAAGGACGGAAGAAGATAACCACTGATATAAATAAGGAGAAGAAGATCAGTGGTCACTTGAAAGAGAAAGAGTAAAATGGTAAAATGAGAAGATATTTTAGCCGTAAAAACAATTAATGAGTGTCAATTCTATTAATTGTAGGGAGTCTAATCTTCAGAGTAATTAGTGAGAGTCAAATCAGTGCTTAATTATCAAGAATTGATAACTACAGAGTGAAAAGGATTTTAACCACGGAAGGGTTTTAACCGCGGATAAGTTACTGCGGGGACAATCACGGATGTGGCAAAACCACGGAGTGTTTAAAATGTAAAAACGGATGGATTATAACCGTGGATAGATATAAAGCAGTGGTCAGTTTAGCCACTGAAGTCAATCCGTGGTTAGGTACAACCATTGAGAAAAGAACCACGATTGGTTCTTCAGTGGTTTTCCCTTTGTCCGTAGTTGGGATAACTAGAGAATTATCCTTTTATTTAATGATTCAAGGTTTAAGAAAAGTATTCTTAACCATATTTATTGATTTATTAACTCATATTTATCATGCCTAATTTTGAAACAAACTTTGAAAAGGTTAAAGAGTCCAAAGGCTTGGTAAATATGTCTGCTACTTGGTCACTTGTAGATACATGTTCTGGGACAATTAGTCCTTTTTTAAAACAGTCTCTTGTGATGTGATGCCTTATTTCTATATGTTTAGTTTTAAAGTGATAGACATGATTTTTTATTATGTTTTTAGCAGCTTCGCTGTCTATTAAGAGGGGTGTTTTTAGTTCTGTTATTCCAAAGTCCAGCAGTTGGTATTGTAGCCAAAGGATTTGGTCAGTGCATTGTGCTGCTGCAATATACTCAGCTTCAACAGTTGAATTTGACAGTGATGTTTGCTTTTTTCTTTGCCATGAGACCAAGCAATTTGCAATGAACTGACATCCTCCTGACGTAGACTTCCTGGTTAGTGAACATCCTGCATAATCATTGTCTAAAAAACCAACAAGCTTGCAAGATTGATTAGCAGGATACCAAATACCTAGTACAGGGTACCTTTTAGGTATCTGAATATCCTCTTCACAAATGATAAATGGTATTGGGTTTAGGGGCAGATTGGTAACTTGCACAGACACATGTGGCATACATGATATCTGGCCTTGATGCAGTCAGATACATCAAAGATCCAATCATGCACATGTAGAGAGTTTGATCTACAGGTTCACCATTTTCTTCTGGAGTCATTCCAGGTGCAGTTGCCATGGGGGTAGAAATTATTTTGCAATCAGTCACTTCAAATTTATTCAAAAGATCTTTTACATATTTGGACTGATGAATGAAAGTTCCATTAGGGGTTTGTTTGACTTGAAGTCCTAAAAATGTTTTTAGTTCACTTAAAACATTTAGGTCAAAATTAGAAGACATTAATTTTGAAAATTGTTCACATAAGGAAGGTTTTGTTGATCCAAAAATAATGTCATCAACATAGATTTGGACCAGCAAAAGTTCCTTATATACCTTTTTAATAAACAAAGTCTTATCAATGGTTCCTTTAGAAAATTTATTTGAAAGAAGAAATTGAGAGATAGTATCAAACCATGCTCTTGGTGCTTGTTTTAAACCATATAGGGCTTTGTCTAGCCTGTACACCCAGTCATAATGATGAACATCATCAAACCCTGGTGGTTGACAGACATAGACATCCTCCTTAATAGTTCCATTCAAGAATGAACTTTTTATATCCATCTGAAATATCTTTATGTTGTGGGATATAGAAAATGCAAGGAAGAGTCTTATGGCTTCAATTCTAGCTACAGGGGCAAAGGTTTCATCATAATCAATGCCTTCCTCTTGGCAGTAGTACCCTTGCACTACCAATGGATTTATTTTTGATTACAATGCCCCCTGTCCTAAATACCCACCTAGTTTCTATTGGGTCTTTCCTTTGGGCAAGGGGCAGTGAGCCCAAACATTTTGTCTTTTGAATTGTAATAGTTCATTCTGCATAGCTTCCACCCAATTATTATCTTTAAGAGCCTCTTGATACTAAGATGGCTCAATTTGAGCAGCATGAAGACAAAATTTTAAGATTTGGCTCCTAGTTTGAACACCTTTATTTAAACCACCCCGAATCTGTTCTAGAGGGTGGTTTCTATTGAATGGAATGATGTTCAAACAATTATTAGCAGAAGCAGCATCAGAAGAAGATGAATTTTCAGAAAGGCCAGGAGAGTTTTCAGATGTGTTAACAGGCCACTTGTTCAGAGGTATCTACTGTTGCATTATCAATTATTGGAGATGTGGAAGTAGATACATGTTCATTTTGATCTTGAAAATTTATTGGATAAGAAGGAATGGAAGAAAAGAACTGAGACATTGAGCACTCCTCAAGAGATGACAAATCTTCAGAAGCTTGGGAAGACTCTGAAGAAGGAGACATGGAAGAGATAGGAGGAGTGCATATGAAACTTTCAAGATCAAACAAATCATCAGGAGTAGAAGGGAAAGAGGAGGTTGATGCAGATTTATTGAATTTGACATTAATAGATTCCTCAACAATCCTAGTCCTGAGATTGAAAGCTCTGTAAGCTTTGGAAGTTTGAGAGTATCCCACAAAGTAACCAGAGTCCATTTTTGCAGCAAACTTGGACAAGGATTTTTTGTGTTCAAAATGAAACATGGACACCCAAAAACTCTGAAAAAGGAAATGAGAGGCTTTATTTTGTGAAGGACCTCATAGTTCTTCCTTTCCACAACTCCATTTTGAGCAGGAGTTCTAGGAACACTGTATTGTCTAAGCATTCCTTTGGAAGTGCAAAATTCATCAAGAACAAGATTCTTGAATTCAGTACCATTATCACTTCTAATTACCTTGATAGGAAGAAAAAACTATCTTTCAAGTTGAGTGATAAGGTCTTTTATTTTATCAGCAGTCTCATCTTTGCTGAAGAGAAAGAAAGTCTATCAAAATCTTGAGTAGTCATCTACAACAACTAAACAATATCTCTTTCTGGCTAAACTAGTTACCTTCACAGGACCAAATAGATCTATGTGAAGAAGATTAAGACAATTAGTTGTTTTAGATTCCTCAATAAAATTATGTGATGATTTATGTTGCTTTCCCTTTAAGCTAGATTCACATTGTCCTTCAAAATGAAATTCTTTTGAAGGTAATCCTCTTACTAAAGAAAGGATAGAAATCTTATGAAGAGTTTGATGGTTTAAGTGGCTAAATCTTCTGTTCCAGAGGGCAGTTTCAGAAGATGAAGCTTTGGCTATGAGGCATGTGGGAATAGAGGATTGAGAATCAGTTTTCGTCTCCACAAAATAGACTTTCCCACTTCTCTTAGTCGTCAGCAGAGTGTGTTGGTCAATTAAGACCTTTATTTCAGGAGAAAGAATTTTACAGCTGTCCTTGGTGAAAAATGAGCTATAGTTTTTGTCTGCTAATTGAGAAACACTCAAGAGATTGGTTTCAACTAGGCTGACATCCTTAAAGTGCATTTTTCCACTAAGGAAAGAACCAGACCCAACTATCCAACCTTTTGCATTGTTTCCAAAGGAGATAGACTCTCCATTCTTTGGAATGAAGTTATTTAGGATGGATCTGCATCTTGTCATATACCTAGAGCCTCCACTGTCCACATACCATAGGTTTGTAGAAGCTCTCTGCACATAGAGGATCAAATTCAATAGGTTAGATATGGGTCAATGTTTATTTCAGAAAATAAGAGAAACAGTTTGAGAGTATATTTGTTTCGTTGCACATTATTCATCAAGTTCTGCATCATTTGAATTAGTTGTTGTTGATTTTGGTGCAGAATGTTGATCTGTGAGTCCACAGAAGGAGGATTCACGGCAGCACGTGAGTAGGGAATAGGATTCACCATAGGGTAAGAGAGTGGTGTACCAAGGATTGATGCCTCGGAAGTGTAGCCAAGGGAGGAGGTGAGAAGAAAGAAAATGAGGGTTTTGTCTTATTGTGTTGTTAGCACCTTGTCTACTTGCTTTCTTGGGCTTCTTCACTTTATTAGGGGGTCCCTTTAGATAAAGAGGCATGTTTAGCTTTCAACTTTTCAGCTTTCAACTTATCCCTTATCTTCTCAAGGGGAGTTTCTATCCTACAGTTTTCAGTAGAATGATTGTACTTAAAACACTTTAAGTAAGCAAGAGATAGGGATGAATAGTTTGGAATGAAGGGTTTGTTGGCTTCATTATTGGGTATGGGGGTGAGGATGAGAAGGAGGAAACTGTGTATCAACCATAGGCCTTTTTCCTTTGTCAAGAGAGCCCTTTGGGTCGACAGTGGTTTCCTTATGTTTTGTATCTTCTGAACTTGGAGTAGAGCTCATATCTTGTTCTAAAGGGTTATTTTTATAAACATTATCCAAATGTGTTTCTTCTGATTTTTTTGGATTTTTACTAGTGTTGTATACAAACTTGGAAATTGTCCAGATTGATACACCCTTGGAGGTGTGTTCTTTATTATAGGGATTTCATTTGGAAGATAGGTGGCGGAGAGAGGTTTAGGAACAGTTTCTTCCACATTATTATCAATTGGTGCATAATCCTCTGGTGGACTAGTGTGATTATACCCAATTCCAAACTTAGCTTTGTTTTGAACTTGCTTGCTTAGAAGCATTCTGAATCCTTTGCAGGACTCAACCTACTTTTCACAGCTAACCTTAGTTTGGGACAATTCATCTCTACAAGCCAAATATTTCTCATGTTGAAGATCATATAATGCTTATAGGTTAGTTTTTTCAGTTTTTAGGACAGAAATCTGACCATCTTTATTTTTTATTAACTTCTCTACTTTTAGGTTTTTATTTGCCAATAGTTGCTCAAGCTCTTGGCTTTGTTGCTGTAGCAAAACATTCGCTTTCTTTATTTTGGAAAATGCCTCAATGCAAGAATCAGTGCATAGCTTTTCTAGGATAGAGGAAGATACCTGAGCATCAGGAGATTCAGCTTCAGGTTGGTCAGAGGAGGTAGAGTTCTCAGCAGTAGCCATTAGAGCAAATTCTGTAGGCTCATTAGTGATGAGAACATAGCCTACATCATCAGGCATGCTACTCCAGTCCACATACTCTTGTGTAAAGAGAGCTGGTTGGCTTGATTGTGAAGAATGGACAGTTGGGCCTGGTGAGCTTATTTGGGAAGAAGAGGGTGAAATGGTCTGAAGTGGAGCAGTAGTGAGCTGGTACATCCTGCCATTAGCAGCTTGTACATATTGCACATTTGGAGAAGGTGAGCTTTCTACAATATGAGCTATCGCCTGAGTGTTATTATGCTTTTGAAAGTGAGAAGAGGATGAAGATTAAGGTGCTATAGAACAATGAGTGTTTGGATATGTCACATAAGGTGAGGAGTTGTTGTTGGGAGCAATTATGCGTTCCCTGGCAAAGTTTCTTGTGCCATGACATCTATAGCACTGGACCTTTGCTTTATTTAGACCACTTCTGGTTTCCCATGGATACCAGGAAATTTTCTTCATGTCCTCTTATAGAACTTATTAGTTCTCATACTTAAGAGGGCAAGTTGATGTCGGATATCCATCTCTTCCAAGTTATCACTTGGAATTTGATGGAGATCATCCATGAAAAAACACAGTTGGTCAGGGGTGAAAGAGGGGTCATCACATAAAGAAGAAGAAGTGATGCCAGTGGTTATGTCAATATGTTCATCATAACCCTGATAAGTAATCTCAGAGTTATGACTAAGAAGAGCAGTGTTCCCTTGAACATACTCCTATGTTGATTTACCAGACTTGATTAATTTCTGTTTTTGATCAATCTCTCCTAAGTGAGAGGTTGCCAAAGTCTGGCGAAGATCTCATAACAATGGAGTATGTTTCCCATTTATCTGGGAGAGATCTTAAGAAGCAGTTGAGGACAGAGATAGTTGGGTACACTTGACTCGCAAGTTTCAGTTCACCTAAAAGAGAAGTGAACATTTCAAACTGCTGAGTAAGTGACTCATTATGTAGTTGGGTGAAAGTCTCATATTGTTGAGCCAGTATCTCCCTAGTATTGGCAACCACATCATCGGTTCCCCCGAACTGCTCTTTTAGAACATCCCACAAGTACTTAGCAGACTCATGGAGAAGAAATCCAGAATAAATTTCATTAGGGAGAGCCATGGCTAATTGAGCATGTGCCTTAGCATCAAGCTCCAGTTTCTAGAAATCTTCTTCTGTATAGTTTCGAGGGTCCTTAGGGATAGAATCTCCAGTCTCTGTGTCCAATACCATAGGTTTGTGCGGTCCGAACATCATAGACTTCCAACAACCAGTGTGATTGTTGGACAGAAAGTGCAACATCCTTCTCTGCCATATGTTATACTAGTGCCTTACCAATATTGGTGGTTTACTAGCAGAACCGATGTTGTGGGGGTCTAGTGTGAATTTTTCTGCCATTAGGTTACAAACGGTTTGAGTAAATCAATGGAAAGATGAATTCTCAAGGTTGTTTGTTTGAATGGTTTTGAACAAAGTTTAGTTCAAACCCAAGCACCTGCAGAGCTTGAAAAAAATGAAGTCGAAAGCAAACATAGTTTTTAGAGAGAAAACTAAACAACCAGATATCAGAGAGAGCTTTTAATTTTAGACTTGATGGTTAAACGAAGACTAAAAAACGAAGCTCTGATGCCAATTGTTGAACCTCGTAGGGGCTTTTTAACTAGGAACAAGGACTTTAGACTCACGGTCAAAGCCTTGATATTTGCTCCCTCAAAGGTTGAACACTTAGTTATTTTAGATTGTTCAGAGTTTGCTACAAAAGGAGAAAAAAGGAATAGTAACACAAGGAATTTTTGGGGAATTCAATCCAAATAATTCAAAGAATGATGGAGTATAAATACCCAACATTCAATGTTACAAGACAAGAAAGAATAAGACAAATAGCTAACACTATTACAGATACTGAATCATCAGAAGAGTACAACTAATACACAATTAACAACTACGGAACCACAAGTCTTCAGAAGTTCTTCAGTCTTTTGTTCTTCCGAGGTTGAAGTAGTTGTTTAAGACTTCAGTGGTTATTCTTTCGAAAGATGTTCTTCGGAAGCTGATCAATCAGTTGTTATTATTTGATTAGTGGTTATCTTCTGAAATAGTGGTTGTCTTCCGAGAGGATTAGGTTTAGCTATTATATTACGAAGCTAAAGAAATCCGCGGTTGTTCTTTTGTGAATCTTCTGCTGTTGAGCTTCCGATGTTGAAGCTCTGTAGTTTTGCTCAGAAGAAGAATTAAAAAGAAAGTGTCCACGGTTGGTCAATCCACCATTTTATTCCGTTGTTTGGCTTCAGTGGTTTTTGCTCATCAGTCCTTATTTTCAACACCCTGGTGTCACAAACTCCCTCATAATTTTAAGGGATACAGCCAGATCAGAAAGTACATCCTTATTCAACAAGTTCCATGAAGGGTCGAATGGCAATTTAGCAAAACTATACTAAAGACCTGGTATGTTGAATGGCTCCTTAGGGTCTTTTATCAGCAAAAACTTTTCATCCAAATCCTTAGCCACAACCTTAAGATCTAAATGTCTTTCTTCCTCAGACGGGGAAGAATCGACCTCGAGATAAAACCAGGTGGACGAGCCACCTTTAGAAGCCAAATTTCATTTCGAATACCGAACAAGCTTTGCAACGCTTGAACCTGCAACATCTTTTGAACACTTCTAACACCCTTACTTTTTTTTCTTTTTTGATAAAGATCTGCACCCTGATCTTCAACAATATTCAAAGGATTCAAGTCACACCGAATTAGGACGGGGGTAGGATCATTATGGACGGGATCATGTATCCTCCCCACAAAAACCATGGAACACAATATGGACGTCCATTGTGCTTCTGCGACTTCTTCTCCAAGATAAACATTGAGTGTCGAATCCGGATTTGATAGCAAAAAGCTAATATATCCACAAAAATGTGATAGAATTCAGCTCTGCCAAAAGGATAAAGGTGATAGAAGTCATCATCATAGAGCAAAAAGAGAATAAAAGAGAACATGGAGGACAAAGGAAGGAACACTTTCCTTAAAAGGAAAGGTATGTTGGTGAAAGCCAGGAACCCTCATCTCCCTCAAGGCTATAAATACCAACCTCAAATCAGGTAGTTGGATACACTAACTCACTCTTACATTCAATAGTTTCTCTCATATGAAACATATACTTATTCTCACGCCGGAGGCTGATCGTAGGGACTCCTGCCTGCGGTGAGACTAACGGTTTGTACTTGTAGGTACCCAGAGACATGTACGGGATATACTTGGGACCATCCTGATTTGTTGTTTCAACAAGTGGCGCCATCCGTGGGACGACTGTGAACTGTTGCGCGTCTTACCTTTTGGTCTTGAAATACCGATAAACCACACATGGCAGGTAGCACGTCAGTTTGAGAAAAATCTCTTCCTCGACCTTCATCTCCCTCTTTGGCTCTCGAGCCACCACCAGAAATATCCGACATGGTAGAACTGACACAGGAGGGGATTCATGAACATTTCTCCAGGCTTCAGTAACTAATGAGAGAATATGTTCATGAAGAAAGACTCCGAGGCTTATGTGTACGCTTGGATTACGAAAATGAGGATGACACTCCCCAAGATACATCTCTGCAAGGTAACGTCACTGGTGTTTTAACATTAGTAATGCCTCCAATCACAGCCGAGGCACAAGCTCTATTAGCAAAAGTAACACCACTCCCCTCTTTACCGCCACAAAACTCAACTCTAGTACCAATGGTGCAAACCATGTATCCATTTTCCACAGGCCACCTTTTTGCCATGGATCAGACATTTTCATCCTTACCGCACCCTTTGCCTGGTTTCCCACCATTCTCGGTAAGTGTCCCGCAACCTCCTTTCTACATAGGTGTACCAAGAGCTTTTGTTCCCCCGACAAATGCCACTACTGTTAGCACTCATGTGGACCCTGTCATTGATTTTCCACAGCCATACGTCCCTAGAATCTCCTCAAAGTTCACTCCACGAATATCCAATTTCAATTTCCCTGAAAGAACTAAAATGCCTTCAAACATTACTTTATATGATGGTTTAGGCGATCCTAATGACCATCTCGACCTCTTCACGGGGGCGGCTATCGTAGAAACATGTTCAATGCATGTATGGTGTGGATAGTTTTAAGGAATTAAGCCGTGGTTTCCTCGCAAACTTCATACAGCAAAGGAAAAACACTAAAAATCCCATGGCAATACAAAATGAAAAAAGGGAGGACGAAGACCTTCGGGCCTTTATGGAAAGATACAAAGTGGAAGGGCTCAACATTAGAAGAGCCACTGAACAGATGCGCATTTCTGGTTTCATGCATGGCATCAGGCCCAAGAAGTTGGTGGAGGACCAAAATAAAACGGTCCCGAGAACCATGGAAGAAAACTCAAAAGATCAAAGGCCTTCATACGAGGCAAAGAAGCCACATAAAGTATTGAAAAGCACCAAAAGCCTCGAAACAGCAACTGGAAAGTGGAAGAGTAAAAGCCAATGCCCCGGTTTCAACCGTTTGTGGAAAATCGATCATCGAATCATTCTTCCAAATCTTGAAGACCTTATGAATGATCACATCATCATCGTAATGTACCACGAGAAGACAAAGATATACATGTCCAATTCACTGCGCTGACAAAAACACCACAGGAAATATTGGCAATTGAAGATGCAAAATACAGGTTCTATCCTCCACGACCAATGGGTCAACACGATGACAAAAATCCACATAAATACTGTGAGTTTCACGATGATACTTGTCATTATACTAATGATTGTTTTAGTTAAATATGCCGATTGAAGTCGCCGTACAAAGCGGCGAATTGGCACACTTAATAAAATACATCCACCAAAAACCTGATAGAGGGCGTAAAGAAAAAGAAAAAGAAAATCAGAAGCAAAAAAGAAATCATAATGGCTTACAAAAGAATCAGAAGATACGAAGAGGAGAGCGTAGTTAACATGGCGCAATTTCCCATTGTTTTCCCTCCTTTGCTTGCTAACACCGCAACTGATAGGCCAATGATTGTAAAAGCAACGGTGGAAAGTGAAAGAATGCATAGGATACATCTGGATGGTGGAAGTGCAGTTGAAATATTGTACGAACATTGCTTTCTCCAGTTAAAAGATGCAATCTGACAATGGTTGATACCCTCTAGAATCCCACTCATGGGTTTCTTTGGAGAGAAAGTACAGCAAGTTGGCAAAATTGAACCGGAAGTCACGTTTAGGGAGGACGAGGGGTCTAAAACATGGACGCTAACGTTCATGTTCGTTTCCTCGCCATTGAAGTATAATATCATTATAGGAAGACCCGATCTAAAATGCTTCAAGGCTATAGTATCCATAGCACATGGCATGATGAAGTTCCTAACAAAGGCAGGGATCGCCACAGTCCAGTCAAGTACCACGGAGAAGACGATTTGTATGGCAGAAGAAGGAAAAATGAATGGGGGAAACGATGCAGTTCATCATAAATGAACCGTTCCCAAAACAACCTGTCCAAGTAGGAACGAATTTAACAGTTGATGGACAAAGGTCATTGGTCAAGCTGTTAAGAAGAAACAAAGATGTATTCGCCTGGTCTCCTATAGACATGACTAGAGTCCCAAGGTACATTGCAGAATAAGCTCTGAATGTCCTTCCTCATGCAAAACCCATTATTCAGAAGAAAAGAAGTTTGGCCTCGGATAGAGATAATGCGGTAAAAATAGAGATGTCTAAACTATTGAAGGCATGAATACTTAGGGAAGTCCAATACCCTACGTGGATTGCCAATCCTGTCATGGTCAGGAAAGGAGACCGATCGTGGAGAATGTGCATTGATTACCAAGATCTCAATAAAGCATGTCCTAAGGACTGTTATCCTTTGCTCGTGGAGGATGCAAAGGTAGACTCTCTAGTAGGAATTAATTCAAATGTTTTTTGGATGCCAACAAGGGATATTATAAGATTCAAATGACATGGAAGGACGAATAGAAATCGGCCTTCCATACTAGTCAAGGGTTTTTTTGTTACCAAAAGATGCCATTTGGTCTAAAGAATGTTGGAGCTACTTATCAAAGATTAATGGATAAAGCCTTCAAAAACCAGGTGGGCCGCAACATCGAAGTATATGTAGATGACCTTGTCATAAAAAGAAATTATGAGAAAGCCATGATGGGAGACATTCAATAAACCTTTTCAACTTTGAAGCAAATCAACATGAAATTAAACCCATCCAAATGTTCTTTTGGGTTGGAAGAAGGAAAATTCCTGGGCCATTTAGTGTATACAGAAGACATTCAGGCTAATCTATATAAAGTGAAAGCAATTCGGGAAACGACATCCCCACAAACGATGAAGGAAGTCCAAAGTTTGAATGGCAAGATAGCCTCCTTGCATAGACTTTTATCAAAGTTTGTAGAAAAATCGTTACCCTTCTTTAAAGTATTGAAGAGATGCAATGCGAAGAACCATTTTCAATGGACCAGTGAAGCCGAAATGGCCTTGAATGAAATGAAGGAGTATATCTCCAACCTACCGACACTAGTCGCCCCTAAGGTAGGTGAGGAATTGACAATGTATGTCTCTGCGGGAGAGGAAGCAATAAACGTTGTATTATTAGTCGAACAAGGAACTGCACAATACCCGGTGTACTTCATTAGACGAGTACTGAAGGAAGCTGAGGTGAAATACTTAGAACTGGAAAAACTAGAACTTACAGTTACTGCACGTCCAAACGGCTACGAAGGTACTTTCAGGTGTGTGACAACTAGTACTTGACCGACCGGCAAGTCCGTACGGTACGTGTACTAGCTACAGTAACTATGTGTACATACATGATTGTGAACAATACTTGTATTACCATTATTCTAAATACATGCATCAATTATCAATTGTACGTATTTTTGTGTGAACTTAAATAATGTAAGTACAATAGACATTTGAAACATTAGTTGGGTGTATTTATGTGAAAACCTAAGTACAGCTAACACAACTAAACATGAGAAACAACAGTGTTCAAGTGAATAACAGAAACAAATCGGTTGCGATCTGATATCCATAGATGACAGGAATCAGATGGCTGACAATTCAATGTGAAAACTATGTGAAAACAGGATGTTAGTTGAGTCCGACAGTGAGGAAATACAAGTTAAAACAATAACACAGTGTCGTTTCAGAATAATGATCTGACAGTGTGTTTGCGTGGGTGATGATTCACAAAAACATATCTGTGAGTTTAACGTTCTGAAATGATGACTGGAAAGTAGAAAACAAAAGTCGGAAAGCAAACCATCGTCCTGTTCGTTCGAATGACGATTCGAACGAATACGCACGATGGTGACGCGAATCGACGAAACGAAAAACGAAACACGACGCGAACGATAATAAATTTAATAAAATAAAATAAAATAAATAACATTTTACACTTTTGAAACTCATCCAAATAAATAAATAACATTCTTTTTATTTAGTACATTTAAAATACGCGTAATTTTCCGGATACGCGAAAAAACCGCAAACCGAGCAACCGAAACGAACCCGGACACCACACGTGATATAAATACTTTAAATGAGAGTGTTTCTCTCATTTTTCACACCCACATCTCCCTCTCTCTCTAAAAATCCGGCCACCCATCTACAACCACCATTAACCACCTTCAAAGCTTCGTATCTCACTCGTTTGTGGACGAAATCGGGCGTTTTTGGTGTCCACGCGTAGCTCTCAACCTCCTCTACAAGGAAGTACAGCAGATCTAAGCTTTTCACCAATCAAATTCGAGGTATGATTCAAAGAAAATCCATGAAACTAGGGTTTTCCTATCTATTGTTCGATCCATGTATACAACCGGTCCTAGGATCATCTCCACAAACCCTACTTTAACTAAGTTCATGAGGATCGGTTACCAACTTGGGAATGGCTGATACATCAAAGGATTTAATGGAGATGAGGAAGGCTAGTTATAGGTTCGCGAGAAGGTGAGTTGGCTGAAGTGCAAGATCGGCCAAACCTTGAGGCACCATCACCGAACTTACAGCTAGCAACGAACCCTCGCCATTCACGAACCTTATGACCAGTTGCCGAACCATTTAACCCTAACCGAACCTTGTCTGCGCCGAACCATGACTACCAGCCACGAAACCTTGAGTTGATAACTACAAACGGCCGAACCCCAAGGATGCTAAGTGACGAACTTTGGCAGAAACAAACCTCAGGGTTCGCCTGACCCATAGCAGGCTGAACTTTCAGCTTAAATAATCAAGAGGTTCGCTAGTCGTGAGTGGTGCTTTCATGCTATCGGATCATCACCTCATCGGATCAAGTAACCACGACTATGTGAAACTCCTAGTTCGGCCCATCAAATGCGTGCAGCCAACAACACATATACGGCCCAAGACTCCCGTTCGTTTGGCCCAGAATAGTTGACCAGCCCACGAAGTTCTTTTGGCCCATAGAAGTACCCGACCATAGTGATGTGATCCATACAACCCTTCGGCCCAAATAATGGGCCCACATGCCTATGGCCGGCCCATGTGCTTCTAAGCCACCCAAGATCCTGTTCCTAGGCCCAATTGTTATCACATGATCCAATACGGTTATTCCGGCCCAAGGCCACTTACATCCGCCCCGAGTGATTTTTGGCCCAATACCATTAATTCGATCCAAGAAATTAATTAGACTTATGGCACATACATTTGGCCCATATGGAGAGTTGGGTCTATTTGATGTAAAAAACGAGCTAACATCTAAATATAAGCGAATGGGTATGGTGGGCATGATAAATAATTAAGTAGGTGTCAAAAATTTGGTTTAAGTAGAACAAAATATGGGATCTTAGACCGAATATCTAAGTGTATTCTTAGATTGGGCTACAAGGATCCTAGCATTTCAAGAAACTAATATACTAGGCAAATGTGGTGGAAATTCAAGAACCAGTTAAGAAGAATGAGTCATAACATTGAATCAAATGGAACATAAAATCCATAACCAGCAAACAAGGGTCGGATCACGACTGAGACCCACGAGTGTTAGCCTAAAATTTATGGCTAACATATACACACACACAAATCAATTACACTCAATACTTATAAAATAAATACAACGTGAAATCAATACAGGATCGTGAAAACAAACTCAAGTACAACCAAGAGCGAGTGCATTCTTTCTTTTAAGCTAAGTCAACCCTACAACAACAAGGTGAATTCATATGCCCCTTTTACTTTAATCTTAACTGATTTTAAACTCTCGGGGCTGAGAAACATGTTTACTTTTATTTATTTAAAAGTCTTGATTAACATGTTATTTATACTTTGATTTAGATAATATCAAATTGTTTATTATCGCTTATCATTGTATGCATGCTTGTATGATCATGAGATAACAGGGAAACTCAGATGAATATGATAATATAATTTCATAATCATCAACACAATTGAATAACATAGTTGTAAGATTTTATCTTATAACACTTAGTTATTCCTACATGAGTAAACATTGAGACAATTCATACACAAACAAACAATGAGAACTACTACAGTGAAACATGATGACACTACACAATACATGAATGATTTGAAGATAAATCATCTTCTAAATATCATTCCACATTGTAATTAACCAAGTGTGATAAGTCAAGTACTTATAACACTTAGTTAACAACTTAAAAACATACTATGCGATAGTATGAACGCATTGATCATCCACCACCTGCGTCACTTAAGGGTACTAAGACTAGTTCTTACTACGGCTTAAGGATTACATAGTGAACATATGGATTACATGAATGATAATCATGATAACGTAACATCATGATAACAACATCATTCACACAATGATTAACATAACGTAATAAGACAAGTTCTTATTCAACTTTGTTAATCACATGAGAACATCCCTACATTGAGAACAACAACGACATAGATGTACATCATCCATCGTTATCTGTGGACTAGTAGACTGAGGAATTTATTTTCTCTCATGTCATATTATTAGTAACAGTTTCGATGAAGGCTATGGGATCACACGGCGGGATAGAGGTGAATCGGGTGCATTGTAATCTGATTACGTGAGGATCACAATGGACTCCTTTTGGGCTCTATACGTTGCATTGAGATTACATTGCAAACAGTTAACTAACACTTTTAATATTTAAAAGTGAAACAACAGTTAACCCCACAAATATAGAATTATACAAGGAACAGATTGAGAATCTAATATCCTTAACACATATATTGGTTATCAATACTTCGGTTTGATAATTACAACGCTATCATTATATTATTCTATACATGAGAACGCAGGTGATCAAAGAGGAGAATAACATGAGAAATGAGAATGGAAATCAATAGTTGTATTGCAAGTACTGTGGAGTTCTAGTGGTGATGTCGTGGGATGTTGGCTAGGGCTTAGTTCCCTTACATATGCCCTATATATAAGCATCACTACTAGGATGATATAATACTTGTAAATATAACTATTGAGGAGCCATTGGGTGAACAGCTGAAACAAACATCATACAAGTAACATAATCAACTTTGTGATTGTGCATGTGAATGAATCAAGGTTTTCAATTAACATACTTATGAACTCACCAACCTAGTGTTGACTTTGTTTTAATACATGTTTTCTCAGGTGATGAACAGGTGTAGATACATACATGCAAGGATTAAGCTAGTGGACTTTTAGAAGACCTAGCTTTATTTTGTGTTGCATGCTTTTGGTGACAAGAACCATGAATCATCTTTTGTATATCTTGTACATATACAAGATATAGTTATATTGATTCTTTTGATAGATTTACTCGATTAAATTATGAATGATACATTGTAATTTAATCTTGTAATTCTATATCATGGATGTGTTAGCATTTCTCATTTATTTATCATGTGCTATGTAACAATCTGATCATTTGATTATCACCCAAGATATCACGCCCCGGGAACCTTCCGCCCGACGGGAAAACACGATCCGTTCCCACCGGCCCGGGGTGTGACATATTGGTATCAGAGCCATGGTTATAGAGAAATATAGGTCATATTACTTAACGGTTTGGCCTAGACTATAACCTAGGGACCCTCATATAGAAATCATGTGATATAGGATTCTATTTGCATATGTCTTCTGCGTCTGATCACTGCACTAACCGATTTCTTTTCGGTTATGATCAGAATGCCGCCGAGAAAACAACCACCCGCAATACTACTTGGCACCGCACTCATCTACACCTTCACCTACTGACTCTCCTACACCACCGCCTCCACCTCCACCTCCACCACCACCGGTTTATCAGTTGGACCTTGCTACTGTGGCATTGGCCACTCTTCTGACTAGCCAACTGAGGGATGTGATTCCCGAGATGATGAATCGGATCAACACCAACAACAGCAACAACGCTGCCAACTCTTCTGGAGAAGGCAGCGGCAACACCCGACAGAATCAGGACTATGCCTACAAAAACTTTGTAGGTTGCAAGCCACCCAGTTTCAGTGGCAGTGAGGGTGCCGTTGGATTAATCCAATGGATTGAGAAGATGGAGACTACCCTTGACATTAGTGGATGTCCTGAACAGAACAGAGTCAAGTATGCTGCGAGATCATTTCACAAGAGAGCGTTGACTTGGTGGAACGCTCAGGTTTCAATCAGAGGCAGGGATGAGGCCCAGGCTATGCCTTGGGATGATTTTAAAGCCATGCTGAGGGCAGAGTTTTGCCCACGAAATGAACTGAAGAAGGTTGAGACTGAACTGCTCAATCTGGAGATGATTGGTGCTGGGCATCTGGCCTACACCACACGATTTCATGAGTTAGCCACTCTGGCACCTAACGTGGTGCCAACACTTGAGAAGAGAATTGAGCGGTATGTTGGTGGATTACCGCCCAGTATCCGGGGTCATGTTATTTCTGCCCACCCTACTACCATGGAGTTAGCTGTTACACTGTCAGCATCCCTGACAGATATGATGGTTGCTGCGGGGCACTTCAAGAAGGAAACTGAAACAGCCAAGGCGGGAACTTCCAAGAAGTCGGACAAACGTCCGGCTAAGAAACAAAAGGTGGTTAGAAACTTTGCTGCCACTACTCAAGCCCCAATGCTCAATCAGCCTCCACCACTGCAGATCAGGAAGCCATACACTGGCACTGCACCTTTGTGTAATTCATGCCAGTTTCATCACTTGCCAAACATCCCGTGCAGACACTGCACCAACTGTGGGAGATTTGGTCACTTAGTAGCCCACTGCAGGAGCCCAAGGGCTCAGAACAGAAGCAACAATGCAGCTACTGTTGCCGCTACTGACATCAGGTCCTGCTTCACTTGTGGTGAACCGGGGCACTTTTCTAGGGATTGTCCCAAGAAAGCTCAACCAAGGGCTCCAGCAGCAAGGGGACGAGCCTTCCAGATAGGAGCTACTGATGCACGACAGGACCGGAACGTAATCACAAGTACATTTCTCTTATCTGACTTCTATGCATCCATATTATTTGACACTGGCGCGGATCAGAGTTTCATCTCATCCGACTTTGCATGCCATCTTAAATATGATAAGGAATTGTTAGACTCCCCTTACACTATTGAGATAGCAAACGGCAAACAGATCACAGTAGACACAATATTTAGGAATTGCCCACTAACACTTGGCGATCACACATTTTCCAACGATTTGATACCGATGGAGCTGGGCAGTTTCGACATCATCATCGGAATGGATTGTCTATCTCTTAACCGAGTTGAGTTCATCTGTTCCGATAAACTACTACGCATTGCAGTGGAAAACAATGAGATTTTGGAGATTCGTGGAGACCAAGCGAAACGCAGTGTCAAGATAATATCGTGCATGAAGGCTCGCAAGTATCTACGAAAATAATGCGTTTCATTCCTAGCTCAGGTGATCGAGAAAGACAAGAAGACGATCAAGATTCAAGATGTACCAATTGTGAGAGACTTTGCGGACGTGTTTCCGAATGACTTACCGGGGCTGCCACCCGAGCGATCAGTGCAGTTCCGAAATAGATTCCGGGAGCGAATCCTGTAGCTAAGTCTCCTTATAGACTTGCACCATCAGAAATGCAGGAGTTGTCCAACCAATTACAAGAGCTACTTGATAAAGGATTCATCCGACTGAGCTTTTCCCCGTGGGGAGCTCCGGTTCTTTTTGTGAAAAAGAAGGATGGAACCTTCAGGAGGTGCATTGATTACAGAGAGCTCAACAAACTCACCATCAAAAATCGGTACCCGTTACCGAGGATTGATGATTTGTTTGATCAGTTACAGGGAGCACAGTACTTTTCAAAGATGGATTTGAGATCAGGCTATCATCAACTCCGGATTCAAGAGGAAGACATACCAAAGACGGCCTTTCGTACCCGATATGGTCACTATGAATTCATGGTGATGCCATTCGGATTGACGAACGCACCGGCTGTGTTCATGGATTTGATGAACCGGGTGTGCAAGCCGTACTTAGATCAGTTTGTTATCGTCTTCATTGATGATATACTGATTTATTCCAAGAACGAGCAGGAACATGAGCAACACCTCAGAACAGTCTTGGAACTTCTAAAGGGGAACGACTCTATGCCAAATTCTCCAACTGTGAATTATGGTTAAGAGAAGTTCAGTTCTTGGGTCACGTGATTAACAGTGATGGTATTCACATGGATCCTGCCAAGATTGAGGCAATCAAGAAATGGGATGTGCCTACAACACCAACAGAGATCTGATCATTTTTGGGATTGGCGGGTTATTACAGGAGATTCATCTCAAATTTCTCTAAGATAGCTTTGTCTCTCACCAAGCTCACACAGAAGTCTGAGCCTTTTGTGTGGACTCATAAACAAGAGGAGGCATTCCAGACACTGAAACAAAGATTGTGCAATGCTCCAATCTTAACACTCCCAGAAGGAAATGGTGACTTTGTAGTTTATTGTGATGCTTCTCATCAGGGACTCGGATGTGTTTTGATGCAACGAGACAAAGTCATTGCTTATGCCTCACGACAGCTGAAGATACATTTGAAGAATTACACAACACACGATCAAGAACTGGGAGCTATTGTATTTGCCTTAAAGATTTGGAGACACTACCTTTATGGTACCAAATGCACTATCTTCACAGAATCACAAGAGTTTACAGCACATATTTGATCAAAAGGAGCTTAACATGAGACAGAGACGTTGGGTTGAGCTCCTAAACGATTACGATTGTGTGATCAAATACCATCCGGGCAAAGCAAATGTTGTTGCAGATGCTTTGAGTCGAAAGGAAAGAGTCAAACCCTTACGCGTTCGCGCAATGGGAATGACTGTGCAAACAAGTTTGAGAAATCACATTTTACAAGCACAACAAGAAATAGTGGCACGAGACAATCTGAAACGCGAGCTCGATTGTGGAGCCGAGAAACACTTCAAGACAAAACAAGACGGAGTTATCTATTATCTGGATCGTGTTTGGATTCCAGCAGTAGATGAACTTCGAACACTCATTCTTGACGACGCACACAAGACACGTTATTCAGTTCAGCCTGGCGCCGATAAGATGTACCAAGATCTTAGGTCATTTTATTGGTGGCCGGGTATGAAGAAAGACATTGCCACTTATGTTGGCAAATGTATCACATGTGCCAAAGTCAAAGCAGAACACCAGAAACCTTCGGGTTTGCTGGAACAACCGGAGATACCACAATGGAAGTGAAAACAAATAGCTATGGATTTCATTACCAAGCTACCCCGCACTTCCAGCAGACACGATTCGATTTGGGTCTCATTGATAGATTGACCTAGTCCGCACATTTATTGCCAATCAAAGGGACATACAAGATGGAGAAACTAGCGAGACTATACATTGATGAAATAGTAGTGAGGCACGGTGTGCCATTGTCTATTATTTCAGACCGGAACAGTCGATTTACTTCGCGGTTCTGGCAATCATTGCAACAATCCTTAGGGACAAGTGTTAACTTGAGCACTGCTTATCATCCACAAACGGATGGACAAAGCGAGCGCACCATTCAAACCCTAGAGGATATGTTGAGAACATGCATCCTAGACTTCGGTGGAAGTTGGGACACACACTTACCTCTCATTGAGTTCTCCTACAACAATAGCTACCACAGCAGCATTGGATGTGCTCCTTTTGATGCACTCTATGGTAGACGATGTCGGTCTCCAATTTGTTGGACCGAAGTGGGAGACAACAGAATCACTGGGCCTGAACTTATTCAGGAAACTACTGATAAGATAGCTCAGATACAAAAACGATTGCAAGCAACACGTAGCCGCCAAAAGAGTTGCGCAGACAAACGGCGCAGCGCAAGCCTTTGGAATTGACCGAGTCATGATGAAAGTGTCCCCATGGAAAGGCGTACTTCATTTTGGGGCTAAAGGCAAGCTAGCACCTAGGTATGTTGGACCGTTTGAGATTACTCAACGCATAGGTCCAGTGGCATACAGACTCAGACTCTCTGACGAGCTCAGCGGAGTACACGACGTGTTTCATGTATCAAATCTCAAGAGGTGCTTAGCAGATGAGTCATTGATCATACCATTGCAGGAAATACAAATTGATGAGCAACGACATTTCATTGAAGAACCTGTAGAGATTATGGAACGTGAAGTTAAGAAACTGAAACGAAGCAGTATCCCTATTGTAAAGGTTCGATGGAACTCCAAGCGTGGACCAGAATTTACTTGGGAGTGCGAGGACAACATGAAAACAAAGTATCCCCACTTGTTCGAGAAGTGAAGCCTGACTTTTATGCTTAAATTTCGGGACTAAATTTCTTTAACAAGGGGAAACTGTGACAACTAGTACTTGACCGACCGGCAAGTCCGTACGGTACGTGCACTAGCTACAGTAACTATGTGTACATACGTGATTGTGAACAATACTTGTATTACCATAATTCTAAATACAAGCATCAATTGTACGTATTTTTGTGTAAACTTAAATACTGTAAGTACAATAGACATTTGAAACATTAGTTGGGTGTATTTAAGTGAAAACCTAAGTACAGCTAACACAACTAAACATGAAACAACAGTGTTCAAGTGAATAACAGAAATAAATCGGTTGCGATCTGATATCCATTGATGACAGGAATCAGATGGCCGACAATTCAATGTGAAAACTATGTGAAAACAGGATGTTAGTTGAGTCCGACAGTGAGGAAGTATAAGTTAAAACAATAACACAGTGTCGTTTCAGAATAACGATCTGACAGTGTGTTTGCGTGGGTGACGATTCACACAAACATATCTGCGAGTTTAACGTTCTGAAATTATGACTGTAAAGTAGAAAACAAAAGTCGGAAAGCAAAACCATCGTCGTGTTCGTTCGAATGACAATTCTAACGAATACGCGCAATGGTGACACGAATCGACGAAACGAAAAACGAAACACGACGCGAACGATAATAAATTTAATAAAATAAAATAAATAACATTTTACAATTTTGAAACTCATCCAAATAAATAAATAACATTCTTTTTATTTAGTACATTTAAAATACGCGTAATTTTCCGGATACGCGACGAAATCGCAAACCGAGCAACCGAAACGAACCCGGACACCACACGTGATATAAATACTTTAAATGAGAGTGTTTCTCTCATTTTTCACACCCACATCTCCCTCTCTCTCTAAAAATCCGGCCACCCATCTACAACCACCATTAACCACCTTCAAAGCTTCGTATCTCACTCGTTTGTGGACGAAATCGGGCGTTTTTGGTGTCCACGCGTAGCTCTCAACCTCCTCTACAAGGAAGTACAACAGATCTAAGCTTTTCACCAGTCAAATTCGAGGTATGATTCAAAGAAAATCCATGAAACTAGGGTTTTCCTATCTATTGTTCGATCCATGTATACAACCGGTCCTAGGATCATCTCCACAAACCATACGTTAACTAAGTTCATGAGGATCGGTTACCAACTTGGGAATGGCTGATACATCAAAGGATTCAATGGAGATGAGGAAGGCTAGTTACAGGTTCGCGAGAAGGTGAGTTGGCTGAAGTGCAAGATCGGCCGAACCTTGAGGCACCGTCACCGAACTTACAGCTAGCAACGAACCCTCGCCATTCACGAACCTTATGACCAATTGCCGAACCATTTAACCCTAACCGAACCTTGTCTGCAACGAACCATTATGATGAGCCAAACCTTTTCTGCCGAACCATGACCACCAGCCACGAACCCTTGAGTTGATAACTACAAACGGCCGAACCCCAAGGATGCTAAGTGACGAACTTTGGCAGAAACAAACCTCAGGGTTCGCCAGACCCATAGCAGGCTGAACCTTCAGCTGAAATAATCAAGAGGTTCGCTGGTCGTGAGTGGTGCTTTCATGCTATCGGATCATCACCTCATCGGATCAAGTAACCACGACTATGTGAAACTCCTAGTTCGGCCCATCAAATGCGTGCTGCCAACAACACATATATGGCCCAAGACTCCCGTTCGTTTGGCCCAGAACAGTTGACCAGCCCACAAAGTTCTTTTGGCCCATAGAAGTACCCGACCATAGTGATGTGATCCATACAACCCTTCGGCCCAAATAATGGGCCCACATACCTATGGCCGGCCCATGTGCATCTAAGCCACCCAAGATCCCGTTCCTAGGCCCAATTGTTATCACATGATCCATTACGGTTATTACGGCCCAAGGCCACTTACATCCGGCCCGAGTGATTTTCGGCCCAATACCATTATTTCGATCCATGAAATTAATTAGACTTATGGCACATACATTTGGCCCATGTGGAGGGTTGGGTCTATTTGATGTGAAAAACGAGCTAACATCTAAATATAAGCGAATGGGTATGGTGGGCATGATAAATAATTAAGTAGGTGTCAAAACTTTGGTTTAACTAGAACAAAATATGGGATCTTAGATCGAATATCTAAGTCTATTCTTAGATTGGGTTACAAGGATTCTAGCATTTCAAGCAACTAATATACTAGGCAAAAGTGGTGGAAATTCAAGAACCAGTTAAGAAGAATGAGTCATAACATTGAATCAAATGGAACATAAAATCCATAACCAGCGTGTTAGCCAAAAATTTATGGCTAACATATACATACACACAAATCAATTACACTCTATACTTATAAAATAAATACAACGTGAAATCAATACAGGATCGTGAAAACAAACACAAGTACAACCAAGAGCGCGTGCATTCTTTCCTTTAAGCTAAGTCAACCCTACAACAACAAGGTGAGTTCATATGCCCCTTTTACTTTAATCTTAACTGATTTTAAACTCTCGGGGCTGAGAAACATGTTTACTTTTTTTATTTAAAAGTCTTGATTAACATGTTATTTATACTTTGATTTAGATAATATCAAATTGTTTATTATCGCTTATCATTGTATGCATGCTTGTATGATCATGAGATAACAGGGAAACTCAAATGAATATGATAATATAATTTCATAATCATCAACACAATTGAATAACATAGTTGTAAGATTTTATCTTATAACACTTAGTTATTCCTACATGAGTAAACATTGAGACAATTCATACACAAACAAACAATGAGAACTACTACAGTGAAACATGATGACACTACACAATACATGAATGATTTGACGATAAATCATCTTCTAAATATCATTCCACATTGTAATTAACCAAGTGTGATAAGTCAAGTACTTATAACACTTAGTTAACAACTTAAAAACATACTATGCGATAGTATGAACGCATTGATCATCCACCACCTGCGTCACTTAAGGGTACTAAGACTAGTTCTTACTACGGCTTAAGGATTACATGGTGAACATATGGATTACATGAATGATAATCATGATAACGTAACATCATGATAACAACATCATTCACACAATGATTAACATAACGTAATAAGACAAGTTCTTATTCAACTTTGTTAATCACATGAGAACATCCCTACATTGAGAACAACAACGACATAGATGTACATCATCCATCGTTATCTGTGGACTAGTAGACTGAGGAATTTATTTTCTCTCATGTCATATTATTAGTAACAATTTCGATGAAGGCTATGGGATCACACGGTGGGATAGAGGTGAATCGGGTGCATTGTAATCTGATTACTTGAGGATCACAATGGACTCCTTTTTGGCTCTATACGTTGCATTGAGATTACATTACAAACAGTTAACTAACACTTTTAATATTTAAAAGTGAAACAACAGTTAACCCTACAAATATAGAATAATACAAGGAACAGATTGAGAATCTAATATCCTTAACACATATATTGGTTATCAATACTTCGGTTTCATAATTACAACGCTATCATTATATTATTCTATACGTGAGAACACAGGTGATCAAAGAGGAGAATAACATGAGAAATGAGAATGGAAATCAATAGTTGTATTGCAAGTACTGTGGAGTTCTAGTGGTGATGTGGTGGGAAGTTGGCTAGGGCTTAGTTTCCTTACATATGCCCTATATATAAGCATCACTACTAGGATGATATAATACTTGTAAATATAGCTATTGAGGAGCCATTGGGTGAACAGGTGAAACAAACATCATACAAGTAACATAATCAACTTTGTGATTGTGCATGTGAATGAATCAAGGTTTTCAATTAACATACTTATGAACTCACCAACCTAGTGTTGACTTTGTTTTAATACATGTTTTCTCAGGTGATGAACAGGTGTAGATACATACATGCAAGGATTAAGCTAGTGGACTTTTAGAAGACCTAGCTTTATTTTGTCTTGCATGCTTTTGGTGACAAGAACCATGAATCATCTTTTGTATATCTTGTACATATACAAGATATAGTTATATTGATTCTTTTGATAGATTTACTCGATTAAATTATGAACGATACATTGTAATTTAATCTTGTAATTCTATATCATGGATGTGTTAGCATTTCTCATTTATTTATCATGTGCTATGTAACAACCTGATCATTTGATTATTACCCAAGATATCGCGCCCTGGGAACCTTCCGCCCGATGGGAAAACACGATCCGTTCCCGCCGGCCCGAGGTGTGACAAGGTGCACCATATAAAAATCTTTACTAACCTTCCACTGAAGGAGGCATTACAAAAGCCAGAAAATTCTAGCCGGTTGGCCTTGTGGGCCGTTGAATTAGGAGAGCATGCAATCACCCACGCGCCTAGGATATCCATAAAAGGAAAGGTGCTGGCGAATTTTTTGGTTGAAATACCGAGCAAAACATAACACCCAAATGTGGAAGTCCAAGGGGTAGTCATAGAGGAAAAACAACCCGGAGACCGGTTATTTTATATAAATGGAGCTTCAAATACTGAAGGAGCAGGGGCAGGACTCATCCTTATCGACCCCTTAGATATTGAAATTACTTATGCCTTGAGGCTAAACTTTGCAAGTACAAAAAACGAAGCTGAATATGAGGCATTCTTAGCTGGTTTACGGCTAGCTCATAAAATGGGGGTGACAGTGCTAAAGGCCCATGTAGACTCGCTCTTGGTAGCAAACCATATTAATGGAGATTACGAAACAAAAGTGCCACAATGAAGCAGTACAAAGCCCTGGTAGCTAATCTACTCCAACGATTCAAAAAATGCATGGTAGTTCAAGCAGGAGAAGCCAAAACAAAAGACTCAACGTGATAACGGAATCATACCGTTTGGGACGTGACAAACCAGGATCTCTGATCATTAGACATAACGAAAGACCTCTATATGCTTTTCAAACATAACTTTGGTCTAAAATTGTAATATCAAAGTTATAACGTTGCGGAAGCGTTTTTAAAATAATAACAAACGTAACGGTTTGAAAACTGTAAATTACAAGTCAAAATCTTAAATGTTCAGATTCAAATCCAAAAATAACTGTAATGTAAAGTATGCATGAGACTCGATCTCCTAGTCCATGCTTGCTTGTTCGTGTACCTTAGCCTCCTTAGAAAACATGTAAATCAAGTTAACACAAAGGTTGGTGCATACACAGTTTTGTTTAATCATTAGTGTTTGAAACAACTGTTTGAAATGAAATGTTTGCAGATAACATAATCACACATGCATAGTCATGATAGCTAGTCATTTGTACTATTTACATAAGCGGTCGACACCGAAGCTGACTGTTAGAATGTAATTTGCCTTTCCACTATTGTCTAGCACAAACAATAGTAATGTGAATTGGCTAGTCAAACACTTGCGTAGACCTACAATCTACCAAGTGAGGCTTGTCAAACCTAATAGATCTATTTCCAACTACCACGCTTTGCACTACGGCAAACTAAACGGTTCGATATGTAAGGACTTGTAATGTTATGTTCGCACTTAATGTAAACAGCTAACTCATGCAAGTGATATGTATCTAAAATGTTTGTTGCACATGTTTTCTCCCCCCAAAACAGTTAAAATAAGAAAAGGGGCCGTGTACGCACCTGTGAGTGTAAATCGAATGATCAAATACGCGTGAAATCGTGTAGACGATCTTCTACGAAGAATCTGTGTTTTAACAATAACGTTGTGTTATTCAGGATGTCGTTTTGTGTTTGAAATCACATACGTGTCAACACACGTATATTAGTGTGTTTGAAACACTCATGCTAATGTATGCATGATTTCGAATTCGTTTGTTTAAATCACGTGTAGTTACGATTTCGTTTAATCACCCGTAATTATACGCGATTATTCTTTTTAGTCAAAAATGTAAATTTTATTGATTTACTTTGTTCTAAATTCCATTTCGGTTCCAACGAAACTGAAACGTGCTAAATCGGAGTTAAAACGAACGAATTATGATCAAAACACTAAAAATGATTTAAATTTCAAAAACCAGTCGGGCACAGGTTCGAACCTGTGACCTCCCGGACAAGATACACTCATTCTACCATCTGACCCGACTAAACATTTGTGTTAGAATTCAGAAATGAATTCCTTTAAATTCTGAGATATCAGTTTCCATTGTTTAACCATAATCGAACCCATGTTAGTCCGATTGGCCACTAATTCGATCCGATCATACTTAGAACCATGGGGTTCCATCATCCCAGAAGACTTCAACCATAATTCCAATTCGATAAACCATCGATTCAAGGTTATGAAATCGGACTTACACAGCCTCGAACTCGAGTCCCAAACCCCCAACTCGATTTGATTCAATTCGTTTAAATTAGACTGAATAATCAAAGGGTTTTCAGTTAATAACAGATTTCGAACTCCTCTGGGTTCTTTAATTTGTATCTCATCATCACTCAATCCCAAACCCCCAATTCGTTTTCTTTTTAGAACCCTAGAATCAATAATCATTTAATTCGTTAATGAAACATCAATTTATCTTAGGTTATTGTTAATCGGGATTTTCTGGAGCTATTAGTATCATTTAATTTGATTTTTAAACTCATTTAGATCGAAATCCCCAAAACGTTTTTATATAAGAACCCTAAATCTTGAAATCACTAAATTCAATATTGTTTGATACAATTGACTTACGGATTTCATTACATTCTCTGTGTAATTTAATTTGGTTTTTAAACATGTTTACATCAAAACCCCCAAAACGTTTTTCCTTGAAAACCCTAGAATTCGAAGTCTATCAATTCGTTGTTATTTGATCCAAATGACTTAGGGTTTTCATCAAACATATGATTATGAATCTGTGTATATAAATTAATTTGATTTCGGAATTTGTTTTGATCGAAACCCCCAAAACATATTCTAGGATGAACCCTAGAATTAGAATTCGTGCAATTCGATGTTAAAAGCCGAAAATAAGATGTGGCTATGCTTAGTCAGAATATTTAGAGTGTGTAGGAATCGATTTTTACCTGGTTAGATATCGAATTGATATAGTTCAACTTGTGGCTTGAGTTCGGTCGACCCCCGATCGACTTCTTTAATTCGCAGCTTCTAAGATCGAATTGTGATGTGTAACAGATGCTAATAGTGCCGATTATGGTCTAGGAATGCTCAATTGCGAGAGTTTTGATCGATTAGTATGAGATTAGTAGTTAATGGGACAATTTCAATCCTTTGGAGTCGTTTTGAGTTAAATTCGACCATTAAAAGACCTAATAACGTATGATTACCATTAATGATTATTAATATACGTTAATGGGAGGTTTAATTTGATTAATTTCATTGAATTCATGTGAATTTTGAATTTTATTACCCACTTTGGCCGAATTTTGACTTGTAAAAGTCAAAATTTATAATTATAACCATTTATTAGTTTAATCTTTGCAAATTAACTCATTGGAATTGATTTTTTTGTTTGATTCAAAACCTTTGGTTTGATTTTGTTCGATTTTATATACTTTCTGTTAATTTCTAGTTAATGGGGTTAACCCGATAATATCGAATTGTCACATCATCCCCTTGTAGAAGGAATTTTCGTCCCGAAATTGCTAGATGTTAGAAGTAGTTAGGAAACTACTTGTGGTTTCAAATTGTACGTGTTAGAGTGAAATTTGATCATTCAGCGTACTTGTGTGTACTCACTCACAAAACCCAATGTTTGCAACATCACAGCTAAGTGTTTTCGTTTTAAGCTCAATGTTTGCGGGCACACCAGTTAATGTACTTAACTGTGAATGTTTGTGTTTGATCATAGTGTGCTATGTAATCTTGCCCATAATGAGTGTTCGCAATTGTTTGTACTATGTAACCTCGCACATAGCAATGGTTTGAAACTAACCGTGTATGTATTACCATAATATGTAACATATGAAATGCAGCACATAAGATGTATTGTAGCACAAATGTTTGTAACAAAACCAATTGTATAAAGTGTTTGTGCTTACAGTTTGAAATCTGAAGTGTTGATGTGTAAAGCATCATATCATCCCCTTATTGAAGGAAATTTCGTCCCGAAATTTAACGTGTCTTCACAGTGTTTGCAGTTGTTGTTTTGAACAGATGTGGATACTTCTTCATCATTTGGTCTTCCCTTTCCCATGTGAATTCAGGTCCACGTCTTGAATTCCACCGGACCTTGACTATTGGAATTTTGCTGTGTTTGAGCTGTTTGACCTCTCGGTCCATGATTTCAACTGGTTCTTCAATGAACCGTAACTGTTCGTCTACTTGTATTTCTTCCAGTGGTACAATCAATGTCTCATCAGAAAGACATTTCTTTAAATTTGAAACGTGAAACACGTCATGAACTCCACTGAGTTCATCCGGTAATTTGAGTTGATACGCTACCGGACCAATCCTTTTCAGAATCTCAAAAGGTCCTACGTAACGTGGGCTAAGCTTCCCGCGCTTGCTGAATCGTATTACACCTTTCCAAGGTGATACCTTTAGAAGAACTCGGTCTCCTATTTGAAATTCTAACGACTTACGACGTTTGTCAACGTAACTCTTCTGTCGATCCCGAGCCGCTGCCATACGATTCCGGATTTGAACTATCTTCTCTGTCGTTTCGTGTATAGTTCAGCACCTGTAATCTGACTGTCACCAATTTCAGCCCAGTAAACCGGTGAACGACATTTACGTCCATATAAAACCTCAAATGGTGCCGCTTGAATGCTTGTATGATAACTGTTGTTGTAAGAGAATTCCACTAACGGCAAGTGGTTTTCCCAGCTATCGCCAAAATCAATGACACAAGCTCGTAACATGTCCTCGAGCGTTTGGATTGTATGTTCACTCTGACCGTTGGTTTGTGGATGATAGGCGGTACTCAAGTCTAAACGAGTTCCCAATGACTTACGGAGTGATTTCCAAAAGTTTGAAGTAAATTGGGAATCCCGATTTGATATGATGGAAATTGGTACACCATGTCGCGCTACCACTTCCTTGATGTAAATACGAGTCAGTTTCTCCATTTTGTCAGTTTCCTTAGTAGCCAAGAAATGTGCAGATTTCGTTAACCGATCAAGAATTACCCATATTGTATCACAGCCACTTGGTGTACGGGGTAACTTAGTAATGAAATCCATCGAAATCTGTTCCCATTTCCACATCGGTATTTCTGGTTGTTGCAATAAACCAGATGGTTTCTGATATTCAACTTTGACTTTCGAACAAGTCAAACATTTGCTAACGTACTTCGCAATGTCGGCTTTCATATGAGGCCACCAATACAGTGCCTTTAAGTCATGATACATCTTGTCTGACCCTGGATGGACTGAATATCTGGATTTGTGCGCTTCATCCATCACGAGTTCCCTTAAACCACCATGTAAGGGTGTCCAAAGTCGGTTAATGAAACGACGAGTTCCATCAGGCATGACATCCAATTTTTTTCCATTCCTCGTAACGATTCCTGTTCCAAGTTATCCTTTTCTGAAGCTTCAAGCTGAGCACTGCGTACCTTGTCAGGTAAGTCAGTATATATCGTCATCATAAGTGCGCGAACCCGTCTTTTTGATGTTGTATCCTTTCTGCTTAGAGCATCAGCTACCACATTAGCTTTTCCCGGATGGTACTTGATCGCGCATTCGTAGTCATTCAACAACTCGACCCATCGTCGCTGTCTCATATTGAGCTCCTTCTGATCAAAGATATGTTGCAAACTCTTATGATCAGTGTAAATGGTACACTTGGTTCCATATAAATAGTGTCTACAAATCTTTAAGGCAAATACCACTGCTCCTAACTCCAAGTCATGAGTAGTGTAATTCTTTTCGTGTGGTCGCAATTGCCTTGAAGCGTAAGCAATCACTTTATCACGTTGCATCAACACACATCCCAACCCTTGGGCAGATGCATCACAATTCCGTGCCTTCCGGTAAGGACAGAATCGGTGCACTGTAGAGTTTCTGTTTCAATAGCTGGAATGCAGCTTCTTGTTTATCCGTCCAGTTATACTTCATTCCTTTGTGAGTAAGAGCTGTAAGTGGTTGAGCAATCTTTGAGAAACCCTCAATGAATCGTCGGTAGTAACCCGCCAAACCAAGGAATTGCCGTACCTCGGTAGGGGTCTTTGGTGCTTCCCAATTCTTAATCGCTTCAATTTTCGCCGGATCAACATGTATGCCCTTTTCATTGACTATATGACCCAAGAATTGAACTTCTCGCATCCAGAAGTCACATTTTGAGAACTTAGCATACAATTGTTCTTGTTTCAGTAATTCTAACAGCAATCGAAGATGTTTAACACGCTCCTCCTCAGTCAGAGAATAGATGAGAATGTCATTAATGAAAACAATGACAAACTTATCAAGATAAGGTTTGCAAACCCGATTCATGAGATCCATGAATACTGCTGGAGCGTTTGTCAACTCAAATGGCATGACCAAGAATTCGTAATGGCCATAAGGCGTTCTGAATGCTGTCTTTGGAATATCTTCGTCTTGAACTCTGAGTTGATGATAACCAGATCTGAGATCAATCTTCGAGTAGTAACTTGAACCTTGCAACAGATCGAACACATCGCCAATTCTAAGTAACGGATACCAGTTTTTGATGGTAACCTTGTTAAGTTCCCGGTAATCGATACACATACGGAAAGTCCCGTCCTTTTTCTTGACAAATAAGACTGGAGCTCCCCACGGTGAAAAACTAGGTCGTATAAAGCCCTTATCCAACAACTCTTGCAATTGTGTAGATAACTCTTGCATCTCAGATAGTGCAAGTCGATAAGGCGCCCTAGCTATCGGTGCTGCGCCTGGTGTAAGGTCGATTCGAAATTCCACTTGTCTGATAGGCGGTAATCCCGGTAGGTCTTCTGGAAACACTTCCTGAAATTCACAAACCACTGGGATGTCTTCAATCTTCTTCTCAGCTACCGGCTTCTCAGTTATAAGTGTTATAACTGCTGTATGACCTTTACGCAGACATTTGTGTGCTTTCATACAAGATATGAGACGCAGTGGCGTACTACTCTTCTCGCCTTGTACATACAGTGTATCCCCATGTAAAAGAGGTATACAGACGATCTTTTCATGGCATACTATTTCAGCCTGGTGTTTGGACAACCAGCCCATGCCAATGACTACATCAAAACTGCCTAAAGTGATAGGCATAAGATCAATTTCTAGTATTTGACCCATCAAGTCAAGCATACATCCCTTAAGGATATATTCTACTACAATTAGCTTGCCATCAGCTAATTCTATAGTGTATGTGTTTTCTAAGGTAGTGGGACTAACATTTAGCAACTTCGAAAATTTACTAGGTACAAAACTCCGGTCTACACCAGTATCAAATAGCATAGAGGCATAGTGATTATTCAAGAAGTACGTACCCGTAACAATGTTGGGATCCTCCCGTGCTTGTCGTCCTCCAATCACAAACGCCCTGCCCCTAGCACCATTGTTGTTGTTGTTGTTGTTATTGTTGTTGTTATTGGTGTTGTTGCCCTTGCCGTTACCGTTTCCATTTTTATCATTCCCTTCTTGAGTTGTGGGCAATCCTTTTTGAAATGCCCCGGCTTGCCACACTCGTAACACCCCTTTTGAGTGTTGTTCTGATTGTTGGAGTTGTTTTGCAGTTCTCCACGGTAGTCTTTAGCTGCATGCCCTCCTTTACCACACCATTGGCACCGATATTTATCACATTGATTCCCAACATGATGGAATCCACATTTGTTGCACTTTGGCTTCTTACCAATATACCCCCTAGATGACTGCTGACCACTGTTTGAATTGTGATAAGTCTTGTTCGAATCCTGCTTGCGGTTCTGCTGAAACGATTGTTGGTTGAAATTCTTGGAGTTGCTACCTTCCCACTTCCGCTTGTGGTCTCCCACCTTAGTAGCTGCTGTTCGTTTAGGCAGAGTTACTAGTAGCACTGCCTGATCAGTCAGTTGATGTGCCAACCGAACAGCTTGTTGAATAGTGGTGGGATTTGCAGAAGTAACTAACCCCTGGATCTGAGGCACTAATCCCCCAATGTACCTCTCAATCCACTTGCTCGGTGGAGTAGCCATGTGAGGTAAGAGTCTGGCTAGTTCATGTGATCGAGTAGTGTACTCCTCGATATTAGATCCCTCCATCTACATATGCCAATATTCCTCTTCCAACTTCTGCATTTCACTGCGAGGACAATATTCTTCTTGTAGTAATGTCTTGAACCCATTCCAGGTTAAGGAATTAGCTTCTCCCAATCCCAAAGTTTGAACATTAGAGTTCCACCAGGTCAACGCTGGACCCTCCAACGTACCTGTAGCATATTTGACTTTGTTTTCCTCCGGACAGTTACACATTTCAAATACTGATTCTGCTTTCTCAATCCATTAAAGGAGTCCAATGGCCCCTTCTGATCCTTTGAAATTATGAGGTTTGCAGTCCAAGAACGTCTTGAACGTGCACACCTGTGGGTTCACCAATCCCCCTGCTGGACCATGTGGTCCTGTCGTGTGTGTCTGGGTGTAGTTCGCGATAGCCTCCACAACCCTGTTGTTGATCAGCTCATTGAGCTCAGCAACTATCATATGTATGTTCTCGCCAGCCATGATTCTCATAGTTAGAATGAGTGTTAGAGAGTTATCAAAGTCTAGTGTGAAATGTGTAAATAATACAACAAACAAACATGTAACTGTATGATTTAACACAACTGTTGGCAATAAGTAATAACTTTCCAATATATAATAATTCAAAGTGATTACAATGCTTTCAATATCAAAACATAAGGTTTCAAACATCTAATACAGGGACACAACCCGCTCCTTCTAGGTTTAAACTAAATAATAAAAAAATCAGGCATCCTCAATAGTAGAATCAGCATCAGAATCAACATCCTGTGCTGGTATCTCCTCCTCTTCCTCTTCCTCCTCTGCGTCGGATACAAACTGCTCCTCCAACGCAATCAACCTCCCCTCAGCGATGTCAGCTCGGTGCTCCTCCTCCTGCACTCGTGTAGTAAGATGTACGGTGTGAGACTCCATCCCCTGGACTACACTACGAAGCTCCGCGTATCTAGCGTTCACATCTCTGAGCTCCTGCGCGATGTGCTCGATCCTATCATTAGCCCACTTTGACTCCCAGGTCAGTCGGGCGACATCATCAGACTCAAATCGTAGCCTCTTAGAGGCACGAAATGTAGGTGGCATACGGTAGGATGACTCCTCAGCAGGATCCTCCTCAGGAGCCTCCTATGGGTCCTCCTCTGGATCCTCCTCCGGGTCGTCCTCGTCGGGATCCTCCTTCGAATCCACCACTGGGGCCTCCTCGGGATCCTCCTCCAGATCCTCCTCATAACCCTGAAATACTGGAGCTATCGGCTCCTCTTCCTCAAGTACGATCACGTGCGGTGGCGATGGTGCTGCCATATCTGTTACATAAGATCATATGTAAATACTAGGCAAAACTCAGATGTGTAAACAAGTGTCTAATGTCTAACAGTTATAGTCTAAGTCTACTAATGCAAACCTAGTTCGCTATAACCAATGGCTCTGATACCAATCTGTCACACCCCCAAATTTCAACTTTTTTTTTTTGAACGGCTAATTTACACCCACTATACTACTCCTAAATTACCACCTATTCCAGGTTCGAACCTGGGTTTTCCTCCAAAGAGGCGTTGCCTCTTACCACTGGGCTACAACCCAAGTGGCCCCAAATTTCAACTAATGGAATCATACCGTTTGGGACGTGACAAACCAGGATCCCAGATCATTAGACATAACGAAAGACCTCTATATGCTTTTCAAACATAACTTTGGTCTAAAACTGTAATATCAAAGTTATAACGTTGCAGAAGCGTTTTTAAACCAATAACAAGCGTAACGGTTTGAAAACTGCAAATTACAAGTCAAAATCTTAAATGTTCAGATTCAAATCCAAAAACAACTGTAATGTAAAGTATGAATGAGACTCGATCTCCTAGTCCATGCTTGCTTGTTCGTGTACCTTAGCGTCCTGAGAAAACATGTAAATCAAGTCAACACAAAGGTTGGTGCATACACAGTTTTGTTTAATCATAAGTGTTTGAAACAACTGTTTGAAATGAAATGTTTGCAGATAACATAATCACACATGCATAGTCATGATAGCTAGTCATTTGTACTATTTACATAAGCGGTCGACACCGAAGCTGACTGTTAGAATGTAATTTGCCTTTCCACTATTGTCTAGCACAAACAATAGTAATGTGAATTGGCTAGTCAAACACTTGCGTAGACCTACAATCTACCAAGTGAGGCTTGTCAAACCTAATAGATCTATTTCCAACTACCACGCTTTGCACTACGACAAACTAAGCGGTTCGATATGTAAAGACTTGTAATGCTATGTTCGCACTTAATGTAAACAACTAACTCATGCAAGTGATATGTATCTAAAATGTTTGTTGCACATGTTTTCTCCCCCAAAACCGTTAAAATAAGAAAAGGGGCCGTGTACGCACCTGTGAGTGTAAATCGAATGATCAAATACGAGTGAAATCGCGTAGACGATCTTCTACGAAGAATCTGTGTTTTAACAATAACGTTGTGTTATTCGGGATGTCGTTTTGTGTTTGAAATCACATACGTGTCAACACACGTATATTAGTGTGTTTGAAACACTCATGCTAATGTATGCATGATTTCGAATTCGTTTGTTTAAATCACGTGTAGTTACGATTTCGTTTATAACCCGTAATTATATGCGATTATTCTTTTTAGTCAAAAATGTAAATTTTATTGATTTACTTTGTTCTAAATTCCATTTCGGTTCCAACGAAACTGAAACGAGCTAAATCGGAGTAAAAATGAACGAATTATGATCAAAACACTAAAAATGATTTAAATTTCAAAAACCAGTCGGGCACAGGTTCGAACCTGTGACCTCCCGGACAAGATACACTCATTCTACCATCTGACCCAACTAAACATTTGTGTTAGAATTCAGAAATGAATTCCTTTAAATTCTGAGATATCAGTTTCCATTGTTTAACCATAATCGAACCCATGTAAGTCCGATTGGCCACTAATTCGAATCCGATCATACTTAGAACCATGGGGTTACTGTTCCATCATCCCAGACGACTTCAACCATAGTTCCAATTCGATGAACCATCGATTCAAGGTTATAAAATCGGACTTACACAGCCTCGAACTCGATTCCCAAACCCCTAACTCGATTTGATTCAATTCGTTTAAATTAGACTGAAGAATCAAAGGGTTTTTAGTTAATAACAGATTTCGAACTCCACTGGGTTCTTTAATTTGTATCTCATCATCACTCAATCCCAAACCCCCAATTCGTTTTCTTTTTAGAACCCTAGAATCAAGAATCATTTAATTCGTTAATGAAACGTCAATTTATCTTAGGGTTATTGTTAATCGGGATTTTCTGGAACTATTAGTATCATTTAATTTGATTTTTAAACTCATTTAGATCGAAATCCCCAAAACATTTTTATATAAGAACCCTAAATCTTGAAATCACTAAATTCAATATTGTTTGATACAATTGACTTAGGGATTTCATTACACGCATGCTTTCGAAATTCTCTGTGTAATTTAATTTGGTTTTTAAACATGTTTACATCAAAACCCCCAAAACGTTTTTCCTTGAAAACCCTAGAATTCGAAGTCTATCAATTCGTTGTTATTTGATCCAAATGACTTAGGGTTTTCATCAAACATATGATTATGAATCTGTGTATATAAATTAATTTGATTTTGGAATTCGTTTGATCGAAACCCCCAAAATACATTCTAGGATGAACCCTAGAATTAGAATTCGTGCTATTCGATGTTAAAAGCCGAAAATAAGATGTGGCTATGCTTAGTTGGCATATTTAGAGTGTGTAGGAATCGATTTTTACCTGGTTAGATATCGAATTGATGTGGTTCAACTTGTGGCTTAAGTTCGGTCGACCCCCGATCGACTTCTTTAATTCGCAGCTTCTAAGATCGAATTGTGATGTGTAACAGATGCTAATAGTGCCGATTATGGTCTGGGAATGCTCAATGGCGAGAGTTTTGATCGATTACTATGAGATTAGTAGTTAATGGGACGGTTTTAATCCTTTGGAGTCGTTTTGAGTTAAATTCGACCATTAAAAGACCTAATAACGTATGATTACTGTTAATGATTATTAGTATACGTTAATAGGAGGTTTAATTTGACTAATTTCATTGAATTCATGTGAATTTCGAATTTTATTACCCACTTTGGCCGAATTTTGACTTGTAAAAGTCAAAATTTATAATTATAACCATTTACAAGTTTAATCTTTGCAAATTAACACATTGGAATTGATTTTTTTGTTTGATTCAAAACCTTTGGGTTTGATTTTGTTCGATTTTATATACTTTCTGTTAATTTCTAGTTAACGGGGTTACACCGAAAATATCGAATTGTCACAGTTCAAGCAGGAGAAGCCAAAACAAAAGACTCAACGCTTTGAGTAAGCTGGCCTCTTTAACTTTTGCTCATCTTACAAAGAAAGTGCTAATAGAAGTTCTACATACGTGTTCCATAGAATCACCTGAAGTCAATGATGTAATACAAGAAGAAGGGAATACGTGGATGACTCCTATTTATAATTATCTTTCCCAAGGCGTTCTACCAAACGATAAGGATGAAGCTAAACGCATGCGCTTGAAAGCAAAACAATACACAGTTCAAAATAGTGTGCTATACAAGAAAGGGTTCCTATCCCCCCTGCTTAGATGTGTTGGTCCAGAGCAAAGTAATTATCTTATTCGGGAGGTCAACATGGGGATTTGTGGAACACATGTGGGTCTACGGTCTGTGGTATCACGCATTATGTATATGGGATATTATTGGCCTTCCATGCATGGAGACACAATTGAAGAGCTTCGCAAATGTGAATCGTGTCAGTAACACGCACCGAAAAAACGCCTTCCTAAGTATGACCTTATACCCATCACTGGAACATGGCCGTTACACAAATGGGGGATGGATATTGTTGGACCATTATCAATGGGTAGAAACAAGGTGAAGTTCTTACTCTTAGCAGTGGATTATTTTACCAAATGGCCCGAAGCCAAGCCATTGTCTACTATTACGGGATAACAAGTCATATGTTTTTGCTGGGAAATGATCATATGTCGATTTGGGCTTCCAGGGGAGATAGTTACAGACAACGGTCGTTAATTTGGTGAAGAATCTTTCATAAGCTGGTGTGCGGAATTGCACATAAAACAATCATTCACGTCGGTGGCACACCCTCAGGCGAACGACCAAGTGGAAAGAATGAATAGAAGTATTGGATGGATTGAAAAACTGATTGGAAAACATGGAGGAGTATGGGTGAAATAGTTACCTAGCGTGCTATGGGCCATTAGAACAACTGAAGAAACAAGTAACGGTCATTCTCCATATAATTTAACATACGGATTAGAGGCCGTTATACCTGCAGAAGTCAGAGTACAAACAACACGAAATAGATCTATCATGGAAGATGATAACAAGGAACAAATCCTCCTAAATTTGGAGCTTCTGACAGAGTCTAGACAGCACGCCAGCAAGCGCGAGATGGAATACAAGTGACAGCTGGAACTATACTACAATGCACGAGTAAGACTAACAACTTTCAAGCGGGGTGATATGGTGTTATGAAAGAACGAGGCAAGTAGACAATAGCCAGAAGGGAAATTAGGAGTAAAATGGGAAGGGCCATGCCAAGTCAAGGAGGCCCACAAAAAGGCTCTTACAAACTAGAAACAATGGACGGAAAATCCATACCAAGACATTGGAATGCCGTTAACCTTTGCAGTTTCTATGTTTAAGAAATGATGTACTTTTCCTCTTTGTTTTTGTGTCATATAAAAATGGAGACAAACATCCACCTTTTGTATGCCAACAACTGATCATATTAAGGAAAAGGAAGACGTTGGTACATGATGATGTCTAAGGGAATGTTTGGTATAACATCTGCAAAATTAACAAAATTATAAATATCATATGCTTATGTTTGGAATTGTTCAGATATTATTTCACAGTTCACGAACAATCAAAAGCTTATAACAAAATTGTTTCTTCCTCTTCCTCTGGACCTGCACTCTCTTTGGCACCACGATCACCGATGCTCCAACACCGACTTCTTGGTAGACGATCTCAGCTACACCAAAACTACAACATCCGAGCAAAACAGAAACCGAAGTCGTGCATAGGAGGCTTCCAGCGGTGGCTTTCACGGGCAGATAACCTTTGAGAAGTGGCGGTGGCTTTGACTGGCGCACAAGCTTTGACGGGTTGTGTAGAGGCGGTGGCTGTGTGGATGCGGCGGGCATGGAGGCAGTGGATGTGTCGATGGGAGACCTTTGGACGGGAGAGGTGATAATTCTAGGTTAAAACAAAAGGGTATAAATGATCCCTTGTAAATTTTCCCCATTCAGACCTCCATCCAGATGTTAGCTCCCATTCAGGCATGCTATTTTTTAGTCAAACAAACGGCCTGAATCTGAAAGACACATTCAGATCTATTCAGACCTAAACAAACAGCCCCAAAGTATCAAAACAAAAACAAATATCTTCCAAGGGTAACAGTATCATCCTACCCAGGAAATACTTAAAGGAGTTCCGGCTGCCTAGGAAATACTTAAAGGGGCTCCGGCCCTGTCCTGCCCAACAAAAACAAATTTCTTCCAGGGGTAACGGTATCATCCTGCCCAGGAAGCACTTAAAGGGGTTCCGGTCTTTTCCTGCCCAACAAAAACAAATATCTTCCAAGGGTAACGGTATCATCCAGCCTAGGAATTACTTAAATGGGTTCTTCCTTGTTCTGCCCAACAAAAACAAATATCTTCCAAGGGTAACGGTATCATCCTGCCCAAGAATTACTTAAAGGGGTTTCGGCCTTGTCCTACCCAACAAAAACAAATATTTTCTAAGGGTAACGGTATCATGCTGCCCTGGAATTACTTAAAGGGGTTCCGGCCTTATCCTGCCCAACAAAAATGAACATTCTCTAAGGGTAAAGGCAACATCTTTCCCAGGAATCACTTAAAGGAGTTCTGGCCTTGTCCTGCCTAACAAAATATAGCAATTTTCAAGGGTAACGATATTAACCTCGTACACCTCAAACATAAACTTCCTAAGGGTGCTGACATTGTCTTATTTAAGATTTCCTTAAGTTTGACAACAGGCTCTAAACAAATATTACATAACAAATACGCCTAAAGACATAAAACATAGTACTTTGTTTTTAGAAAAGCGAGCTGGTCACATAGTGAGACATAAACAATGATGGGATAAACATGATATCCTCACAAAAAGAAAAAAAAGAGGCATTCATGCTCAAGACAATATCCACAAACACAAAAGTCAAATATTGGTTAACATCATGAAAGAGATATCTTTCCATACACAAGCTACAAACCACGGTTAATTAAGTACTAGAACAAAGCACAAAATAACATGTTCAACATGGCAAAAGCTGAACAAAGTACCACAACGCATAAACAAGGAAATTGTTCAAACACAACAATGAGAATTTCAAACATCCAAAGCCTTCTCACCATCCTTCCCGTCATCAGATGCAACCACTCCTACATCAGCCTTTTCATTACCAACAACCTGAGATACATCCACACCTGTACCAGCAATGTCTTCATGGCCAGAAGGTTCACCACTATCATTCTTGGACCCAGGAGTGGCACCTTCCATCAAAGGAATGTCAAAATTCAACTCATAAAGACCTTTGGCTCCTAGTCCCTTAAGGACATCCAGGATTTCTCCAGACAAGGAAGCTAAATCCTGCAAGTAAGAAAGCTCAGGGAATCAATGTTAAAAGAAGCTTCCTGCATTAATTTCTCTGCATCAGGCCTAAAATAAGTAGTCTCGTTCATAGCTTTATTCTTCAAACAATTCTAGTACCTTGACTGAACACCAACATGCAACCCATGGGAAAATACAACCTTCTGCAAAGCCCCAAGGGCTGATCAAAACTCTCCGCTCCCTACCACTCGTTTAACAACATGCTTGATACCCTCTTCAATCAACCACTTCCGATCAGCTTTCAACAACCCCAAGTTCTTCTTAAGACTCAGGTACTTCCTGCACACATTTTCAACAGCATCTTCACTAACCTTTAACATCTGTGATAGCTCAGCAATGGTCGCCCCATGCTTTTCTTCCAAACTAGCTAATGCATCAGTTTTTCTTTTTCAAACAAATCTACTCGTTGTTTCAACTCAGCCACCACCTTCTTGCTATCTCCTAAACGCCTCTGAATGACATTCACTTGACCATCAGAATGAGCAACACTCAAAGCACACGCCTCAAAGTGGATAAGTGCAACAGGAAGAACACCACCAAGTTGAGCAAACGATGAACACACTTTACTTATAACAACATCATTGCTCAGAGCGTCCACAATCATTTTTTTCCTTAGGAGAGGCAAAATGATTGACCAATTTGCAGCAAACAAGACTGGACCCAAGCATATCGCCATTGTGCACATCCCAGCAAGGGACGTACGTTTCCGCAGCAACAGCCGGGTCCAACTCATTGCTATCAACAGTTTTTTCCTTCGTAATAGGATTATTGACTAGAGGTGTCTTACCTTGGGAAGAGGACCTTGTCGAAGATGAAGCATCGTCCTTCAGCGACACAGTGACCGTAGCACCTTTCCGAGTATGTTTGGAAGATCGGGTGGTTAATACTTTCTTCCCCTTGCGCTTCCCACCGGCCACAACCTGTCTACTTTTGGGGCAACTTGAGGTTTTTCCTGTTTTTCATTCTCACCAGATCCTTCATTCGTCCCACCAATCACACTCGTATATCCACTACAAACTTCATGCAAGTTACACTCCAAGGGGACTTTATCCCCATGTTTACGTCGATGAGATGAGAATTCCACATCGGAAAGGGACTCCAAAATAAGAATCAAAATAACATCCATTTCTGCCACAAAATCAATGATCACAAATTACAATTCATTCATCATAAAAATAATAATATCAAATGAAAAACGGATGTCATACCAACATCCTGCGAAGACGCACCGGAACAAAGGTTGAGGGTATGACCGAATGTAAGTACGGTGATTACACAATGCTGAAAACAATTTAATATCATACAAGGGATTTCGAGGGATCTTTTCGGGACGTAGGAAAGGGAAAATACAAGGATGAAATCAAAAAGAAGAAGTTTTTCCAATATTTGGGGGATTGGGAAATGCCATAGATACACTAAGGATACATATCCCTGTACCTTTCGACAGTAAACAAATCCCCATTCTTCGCTAAACGAAAAAATTTGCGAAAAAGGGAAAAGGTTAGAAAACTACCCAACGCTCGACACGCCATATCAAAATTTCAAATGACGTTAAGACCACAAGATGCCATATGTGAAATATGTACCGCAAAGTGTTCTAACACGTTTAAAAGAAAAATAGGTAATGGTATCCGAAGATTGGGAAAAAAACGGGTATATAATCCAACAAATCCAGGAGGCAGCTCCCGGATATTACTCGATGAATCAAGACGCAAAGGGCGGAACTCCGGACCAATACGATACCGAACACAAACTTCAGAGAACTCTTTCTTTGATAAATCACATAAACGCGAGCGCATATGACGCTTCGTGTCCGTCATCTCCGGATAAATCAAAGACACAGAGGAAATGGAGACTAACCTGCAACAGCCGAAGCTTCGAGCACACGAACGACGAAGAAAAGAAAAAGCCTTCGGGACTTTTCTGCAGGAACCAAGGGACGAAGATGGAGAATAAGAAATGATAAAAAAAAATGACTCTACCCAAGGAATAGGCCGGCTGATGGTTACAGACACATCATCTACAGTTGAGGGTATATTTGGAATTTCGATTTTTAAGTCAGGGTCATTTATGTAACACTAGGTTAATAACACTGACTGGGGGCTGATGATGGGGGTAGGATCATTATGGACAGGATAATGTATCCTGCCCACAAAAACCATGGAACACAATATGGACAAGACAACTTTACCTGTTCATTGTGCTTTTGCGTCTTCTTCTCCAAGATAAACATCGAGTGTCGAGTCCGGATTTGATAGCAAAAAGCTAATATATACATATCAACCCACAAAAAGGTGATAGAAGTCAGCTCTGCCAAAATGATAAAGGTGATAGAATTCATCATCATAAAGCAAAAACATAATAAAAGAGATCATGGAAGACAAAGGAAGGAACTCTTTCTATAAAAGGAAAGGTACGCTGGTGAAAGCCAGGAACCCTCATCTCCCTCTAGGATATAAATACCAACCTCAGATTAGGTAGTTGGACATACTAACTCACTCTTACATTCCATATTTTCTCTCATATGAAACATATACTTATTCTCACGTCGGAGGCTTATTGCAGGGACTCCTCCCTGCGATGTGACTAACAGTTTGTGGTTGCACGTACCCAAAGCCATGGACGGGATATACTTGGAAGACCATCCTGATTTGTTGATTCAAATCAACACACTGGCAAAGTCCCCGCCATCATACGCAACTTTTTTATGACTACTCACCACGTCATCCTCACCATCTAACAACAGATGGGGAGAACTCTCAAATTCTGAGTGTGTATCCAAATTGATTAAATCCCATAATCCCATGGCTACAACAAAAATAAAAATAGAGTTAAATAAAGAAAACTCACGACAAACATCAAACACACAAACAAAGACACCTACTTGTACCCCGGCGAGAAAAAGAGGCGATAATGTCTATCTTCTCCCAATACGGACTTAACCCACCAAGAACTAACATATCCTCGCTAAAAGGATGGATGCGAGTCTTGTTCGAAACTAGCAAGTAATAATGTTCTAGGTTTACAGAAGGATCACCAAGAGTAATTTCGTAAAACGCCTCTTAAGGATCATGAAACATAGGGGAAAACGAAAGAACGTTTGCAAATACCCAGAAAAAACAATTTGTCCAAAGTTCCACAGATGGATTTATAGGAAATCAAAAGAGCATCCCCATCAATTTTCTGGAGTTGAATGGTGAACCAATCCCCATTCTTGGCCAATGAAAAAAGCGACAAAACAAAGATATATTTGGAATCGCACCAATGGCGTTGTAGGCCATTTCAAAATGCGTGATTTTGCTTACCTCGAAGGGAGCCAATTGGAAAAAACTCACACCATAATATTCAAGAACGCTGAAAAAAACAGTTCGAGGCAATCGCAAGTTCGAGAAATCAAAGAAACATGTATATAAATAAAAATGGGAGGACAATTGCACACATGTTGCCAGAACGGGGTAACGTAGGGGAAAATTCAGACACTATATGATAATGACTACAGACCGATCGAAATTCCTCTTCGGAAAGTTCCAACAGTCATTAGCGCATGTCAAACCGGCTCAACATCGGCAAATATCAAAAGCAAACGAAGGAGATAGTTTCCTGAAAATTCTCGCATCGACAAAGAAGAAACCAATTCAAAGTTTGGAATCACCAAAAACCGAATAAAATATAAAGAGGTGGTTTTAAAACTATTGGGACAAGTCACAAGGCACTCGATACCCTAGTCACATCAATTGGGGGCGGCCATGAGCGGGAAGTGAGAAACCGGAAACAAAAACGCACCCCAGAAGAAACCACCGAATAACAAGATAGTCAGGAACAACCATGTGCAGAACCGCTTGGTTGTCCTGACTAGGGCTGATGACGTAGGAAGGTAATCCGCCATATCAACGAAATGACAAGCGACTACCAAAGAAAGGGGAGCATATAACAAGATAGCTGGATAGTAAAACACCCAAGCTAAGGAAGCAAGTCAACCAATGAAGATAAAGACAAAGACAAAGAAAAGAAAGATGTAGATAGCTTGGGAGGTTACACGAGGGGACACTCAGAAAGCAAGAGGCTACAACTATAAAAGCAGGAAGAGCTAATTCCCAGGCAACTCAAGCTTCTAGGTAGTTCAACAGTATAAATCATTTTGCCCAAGGTCACAACCAAGGGCAATTCTGTATTCTCATTTCTCCGATCAAGTTCTTATTTTCACACCGGAGTCCAATTGCAGGAGGTCTCCTCCAGTGGTAAGGCTAACGGTGACTGTTCATTCTTCTTAACAGGACAGCCAAGATTCCAGTGGAAGACTTAACAGGAGACAAGTTCATTACTCAGTTACTTCAACTGTAACTTTTTATATTTTTTTATTTTAGATACAAATTTTTAAATACACTTTAATCTTGCTACATACGATAGGTTACTAGAATGATTAAGTAGATATTTAAATAATTGTTTATTTAGTGTTACTGTAATGTTAGAGTTGAGGTATAAAACAAAAATCAATGAAGATCCATGAATTAGATTAGAATAATATGTTTTGTGTTACTATAATGTTTGAATTATATGTTCACGATCCATTGTTTTGTTATAACAGCAAATTTGATTGTCAATCAAGGTCCATCGATTTGTTTTTTAAAAAAAAATCATTGGATCATGTTATAGAATTTCTAGATCAAATATTTTTTTAGATTTTTTTAACTAATAATTTTCCGTTCGTATTGTTTGTTCGTGTGGTTCAAAGTTTAAAATTTACAGGATGTACGATTAATGGTTGTATTGGGTCACAATGATAAAAATTTTAAGTTGTCAACGCTGCAGCCATAATTTTTGAAGCTTATGTAAAATTTGTCATGGTATGGAATGTTGGTCCAAAATTATTTGAACTTTTAAAACAATTAGCCATTGTGTTGTCACCATTTTACCCACATATTACGTTGGTGTATGCTTTAGCTAGGTTTTCACTCTTCATCACGAGGCAGATAAATACTAGTTAAAAATAATGTTTATCTGTCATAATTATGATATGTGAGTTAATTAAGTTTCCAGTGTCATTATTTTATCATAAACAATTGATTTACAATATATATTGATGTTATTATTATTATTATTCCATACAAGTTTATTTAAGAATCAGTTGGTACTGGATTACATTAAGAGGTAAAATCTGCTTCAGGTAATATTGTAACAACACAAGCAGGAAATATGGCTTCTTTAACTGCCCACACTTTCTCACAAAAAGCATTGATGAGTAACTTGTAGAGATGTATATAGGAATATCCATATACAGTAACCGGGAAGAATGATATTATGTATAATAAAACATTTGTCCAATTTCGACTGCTACTAATAGTTAGTATAAGAGTGGCTGCAAACGCTACCATCATCATTGACACAGAGAGTATCAACATTGTGAGGCCTAGTAATAGTTTATTATGAAGTGTGTATCGAAAATCGTTTAAACGAAAGGAAGATGTGAGGATGGATAGGAAGACGATAACTGATGTCAAAGAAAATGTGAGAGAAAGTGCATCGGAAAGAGCAAAGACGATGAAAAATGGCTTGCTTTTGAGAAGTGGATATCCTGTTTCTTGATTTGGACCTCCGGGTACTGTGTATGCTGCAGCAAAGGCAACCGTGGCTATAAGCACAGCAACGATGGAGCAGTTTTCGGCTGTGTTCTTCATCCATTCTTTGGCATCAACTCGTAGTTGGGTCGTTTTGTCAAGCAACATCTGTTCAGCAGTCTCCCCGTTAAAATTTAGTTGTAGTCTTGATAAGGTTGTGCATACTTTTCTCATTCTCTGCAACAACAATAAGAAGCATGCTTTCAACATGGGCCAAATGTAAAATCAGTATTCCCATACACACACATACACATATTTATCTATGCTTTCACTCTAAAAGTACCATTGCAACGTGCTCATTTTTGTTTATATTTTTGTAAATTGAGCCGGTACAAGTTTTAATCATTCGATTTGTTACAAGTTTCCATATAAATTTTTACTCAAAACTGTTTTTTAAGTCCCTTTAGAATATGTTTTAATGTTTATTGGCATCTAATTCTACAACGATGCAAATTTCCTTTTCTTTTCAGATGTTCTTTTTCTATGTTTCGATTTTCAAACACAACTTCATACGTCTCTTTTACTTGTCGTCTATTATTTTTTATATATTTTTAAAATGTACCTTAGCTACATGTTTTTTTTCTTTATATACTTAACCATGCCTCTAAAAGGCATGGGGTCAAAGATAATTGTTTACCTCAAACAAAATCAAATCATCTCTGAGTATTAAAGCTGGGTTTCTGATGTCATCATCTGCTTTGTTATCTTTAGCTTGTACACTTAGCATGTGTAGTAATGAGTATCCTTTTTTGTCTATCTTTCCTCTTAACCTCCTGATGGAATGTGCCATATTGGTCACAATATCAATGATATCCATTCTTCTATATTTAATAGCAACATGTAGTATGTTACGCCCATCACCATCAATGTGTTCTACTGCTTGAGGGTAGACATTTAGTATTTCCTTAACAATATCTGTACAACCGCTTTTTGTTGCTAACAACAACGGAGTGTCGGGGGCCCAAGCAAAGTCTCTTTTTTCCAACGCAGCATCGTGCCCTTCGTATTTGTGGAATTTAGCTCTGCTCTTATCCAATCGCGATTTCGTTGCTTTCCAAGACTTGTCCTTTTCAACCAAAAGCTTTGCAAGTTCCTTTCCAGATTCACATCTATGCTTTATCTTTCGAATTTCTTCAAACATTGGCACTCTGCTACGTTTTTCTGAACTACAATCGATGTCTGCAGGCAAATAAACTAAAGTCAGTAGTAATATTTGTTAAATGTTGGTTATATGTCACATCTGTTGCAACATGTTCCACATATATTGTCTTATCTGGTAGCAGTATTTTACTGAGATTGTTAGAACACGGTTCGGATATAACCATGGTCAAAATGTTGTAGTCAAAGGCCTTGGTTGGGTTCTGTGTGCTGCTATGTTAGTGACAATTCTTGAAGCAAAATCAGAATTATAAAAAGCTAGATACACCATCCATATCTAAATGGAAACTTGTGTTCTTTATTGTTTTCTTGTTTTGATTTTATTCTATGATTTTGGTCTTAGATGAGGTGATGTGATTGTTAGACAAAATCTGTCATCAATAGTTTTATTGGCTTTTCAACACATAACCACACCTATCATAGACCCTCACATCAATTTTAAAGGAACCATGTCCAACTAGCCTATTAAGGCCATCATGGTCATGGTAGTGTAGTTCATGGTTATCAAAGGTAGAGGTTGTGGTCAGGGCTACATAGTTTGAGGTTGAGGCTGTGATAGTAAATCCTCCTCAACCTATAAGGCCCAACTCTTGGCACACCAATAAAAATCTTTGCCATCACCTTATTAAGCCTAACAACATCCCACTTATTAACAATCAGCCTAAGAACAACATTGACCTCCTATGTACTATGGGCCTCCAAAACAATCCTCTTAGGCACAGTTTGTTGCAACATAACCAACTAGAGGTGGGCAAAAAACCCGGAATTGGAACTGACAACCCGAACCAGAACCGGATGTACCTGAACCGGTGGGTACAGGTGGTTCCGGATTCTTAGAAAAATTGGAACCGGAACCGGAACCTAGAAAAGCAGAACCAGTTCCACTTTTACCCGGCCAAAAACCGGAACCGGTTGTTGACTTTGTTGACTGGATAGGAACCGGTTTAAAATAAAAACCGGTTTGCCCACCTCTACAACCAACAACACCAAGCCTATTAGTATTAGCTCCCACTCAAGGCATAAGTAAAATTTTTACACCTTTGTCATCTTTTCCTCTATGCCCATTTTTTTTGTCGAAAATAGTAATTCCTTGATGATGAAAGGTAAAATTTACATCTAAGCCCATTTTTTGTTGAAAATACTAATTCCATGACTATGAAAGGGTTAGCCATAAAACCCATACCATACCCAACTGAACCTACCAATTAAACAATATTTTACCTACATTATTAAAAACTGTTAGGATCAGGTGGCTAAATATTCGAAAAGGTTCATGCAAATAGTAGTAATTGTAGCGGAAATATGCCTGGCAAAATGGGCGGGTTGGGTCGGGTTGGGTAACGGGTCAGAACTGGTTCGGGTCAGGATGGGTGCGGGTTAGAACGGGTTTAAAGCAAAATAAGTTCGGGTCTAAATGGATTGTTGTTAAAAAACATCAATTTACTTTAACTTTAGATGGGTTATAAGTAAACAAATAGTCCATTTGGATCATTTTTAGTGATTTTCTCATTAAATATGTATTTAATCATTCTTAAATGTTTGAATCCATTGTATTTACATACTTTATTGGTTACCCGTCTTGACCCGCATTGTGTTCAAGTGCTACCCATCTCAACCCATCCAATATTCTGATGTTACCTATTTCAACCCATTATACTACAATTGTTTACCTAAACCAACCCATTTCCTTTAACATGGGTAACAATTGCCACCTCTAAGCGGAAATAATAGAATCATACAAGCAATTGACAATTGAATATCGAGTTCACACATATGATACAATCAACCAGATATAAAGAGCCAAATTAAATACTTAATGAACTGAATAGGATTAATGCTTGTTGAGGCTCACTTTCTAGAACAACGCGTGGTTATAAGAGGAAGTGAAGATGTAATTTTACGATTAACAGTGTTGATTTGGTAGAGGAGGAAGACTTTCTATTCCCGGGACATGAAAAATAGTTGCCTTAACCTATGAAATTTAAGCTTCTTGAATATGCAGATAGTAGAACATCCCGACCCGCACCCATCTTGACCCGTTACCCTACCCAACTCAACCCGCCTATTGTGCCAGACATAATATTGATAGGTGGTTCTTCCTTTGTTTAGAATGGGCTTTTCACTAATCATTATATTCTAGTGCATTTTTAAACCGGTATCTTTCATGTTATATATCTCTTTTAACATGTTTTTAGTAAATCTGATCATCTTATCATCACTAAGTATATCATCTGCGTGATTTCTTTAATGAATTCTTTCAATTGATGTCCTTTTGAAGAAGTTACCGATTCTTGGTAGGTTTTGTGGTGTTTCTTGAGTCTAGTTTTTGGTATCTTAGGCTTTACCCTTGTAATTATACTAGTAAACTCGGAATTTAAACAACCACCTTTGTATGATTTAAGCCATTAATGAAGGGGAAGCTAAATAGTCTGGCCATTAACGAGTAAAAGCTGAACATTTTACCCGTTTCAAGGGTTTAAACATGCACCACATGAGCAAACAAGCAAGCCAATTAGACATAGTAACCGAACCGCATATTCGTTATACTTGGGGTGTAAAAGAGCCAAGCAGAGCTCGAGCTCACTAAGTCTCAGACTTGATTTGTTTAGACTTTAATAAATTTATTATTAATTATGTCACATTAATGTTAGCTTCAATTTTGGCACAATTTGGTTCATTAATTATGATTCTTTCACATAGTAATTTTTTTTTGAACAGCTAAACAAGTCCTCGGACCTAACAACCCACGCGCTGCGAACACAGACCACTACCAACCCCCGGAAACATTTAAAGCCGGGCGTTGGCGAGTGCCGAATCGAGGAACCGCCACACCATCTAGGAGGAAACTCACACTGAGAAAACCCCCTAGCTCACCCAAAACATTTTTTTGCTCTAGGCGAGACTCGAACCCAAGACCTGCCATTGCTGGTGGTCAAGGAGTACCATTAGGCTATAAGCCCAATGTTATTTTGGTTCATAGAATCATAGTTATTTTGGTTCATAGTTACTAAAAAAACACGCTTTAACATTAATATGTTTAAAAAATGCCTTACAATTGTATATGAGCTTCTTCAAGAAATTGTTCCCAACTCCATTATCGAATGCCGAAGGATTGCATGCTAGAAGTTGAAGACCTGTCAACCCATCTCCATCTTTGGCAGCTATCAATCTTGGATATCTTTGAGCAATAAAAATGGCCAGATCTATCCATTTATAACAACAGAATCCAGTCAAATTTATTTTGGCCATAAATTTGCAAGTATTTAGACAATGTGTAACGCAGGGGTGAAACATCTATAGGCCAGGAAATTGTTCCCTTTTTTACACTAGTAGTGTTAATTTTTCGGTCAAAATTTTATTTTTTATTTTAAACATTGATTTTTTGGTCCTGTAAATCTCCGCCCTACTTTCACTATGTTTAAGCTCTTTGTCAATCCTATGACACCTAGAACAGCGCCTCCTAGGGGTGTTATAAGGGTTCTAGTGATTGTAACCCTTTTCAATTTCCAACACTCAAACCACTCTGAATAATCTTAGTTAGATATCAACATCGTACTCAGTATATCCTATCATTAATTAGCAAGCTAAGATAGGGTCTTAGTAGGGTAAGATGCAAGCAGCCTTACGTCTACTCTGTAGGAATAGAAAGTCTGCTTCCAATTAGACCCCGACTCTTTAATCTTAGATACACGAATGTAAATTAAAAGCTTACCAAAGTTCTGGCTAAGGATGGCCACGTGCAGTATGGTAGATTTATCATTTCTGAGAAGAAACGTCTCTACATTGGCTCCTTTTCGAACTGTTGTTTCCACTTCATCACTGAGGAACTTGAAAATTTTGGTCTTGCCATGACGGGCTGCATGGAATAGAGGGGTCTCACCCAACTTGTTGGTCATCATGAGCAAAGAAGGAGCCCTACACAACATCTCCCTAGCAGCCTCAACCGTCCCATTGTTCGTGGTGGTCTCGTGAAGGATGGTGTTTCCACTGCTGTTTATCCATGTGAGTTTCTCGAATTGGCTTTCATTTAAGGAGCCGAGTAGCGCGACAACAAGTCTATTGCGCTTGTTGAAACTGGCCGTATGAAGAACCGTGTCATGATGTATGGTTAGTATATGAAACGGGCCATTCGTCAGGTCACGACATATCTCAAACACCTTCATATCTTGGCCCATTGACAGAGCATTATACAGCTCCGTGTTAGTCCAGTCTTCATCGACTCTAGATACAGTTATATTCATTGAAAGATAGATTGAGAAGATACACATATATCACAGTTGGGTTTCTTCTATTTAAATATACTAAAAAAGAAGTGGTCGATTGGTAAGTAAGGTATATATCCTTTGCTAATACAACTCAAAATTTAAGCATCTCTCTTTTAATTTTTGTGTGCTTTTTTATAATACATGTAGACTAAGACTGCGTATATCAGCCTTAGTCTCTTTCTGAAAGCGATCACACTACCAGAAAAAAGGAAACTTGCGGCACAATTCCGGCGATAAATGAAACCCTAATTTTGTCACAAATTTTACGACAAAACAGCGACGGAAACAAAAAATACTTGATTTTTGTCGCAAATTCGTTGCAAATAACGACGCAATTCCGACACAAAAAGATAAAATTTGCATATTTAAACTTTGTGTCACAAATAGCTTATTTTTATTTTAATTTACTTATCAATCATAATATATTAATAATAATACACATAAAAGAATGTATAAAAAATAAAAAACTAAAAATTTATGACATATTTATTAATCAAACCTTTTTTTGTAGAGAGTAAAGTTGGGTAAAGAACCTACTTTTTTGGAGCTCTTTCTTGAAACCCATCTCAACAAAAAGTGCAAAAAAAGATTACAGGTTGGAGACCTTATTGTTAAAACTTTGGAGGGTTGCAATTTTGCACTAAGCGTGCAAAAGAAGCTTACGAAAGTTTTACTTTTTATTATGTATAATAATTGTGTTAACATTTTGTAGGTAATATTCTGTCGTGCTGATAAATTATAGGCGAAATATTTGAAAGAGATGACAAAGGAGTATGTATTAAACTTCATACAAGATGATGCTCGCATTTGAGAACGGTTGCATGGAAATGGTGGTCCAAAACGAGACTTTGGAATAGGATCATCATATTTTTAGATTTCGTGATGATCGGGACACCTTCCTCATCTTAAGGGAGTACACCTTCATATGTTGACAAACAAGCACAACAAAAAGTATTATTATTTTCATCGTCGTCGTCGTCGTGATCATCATTATTATTATTAACTAGTTTTTGTGTATGTTTTAACCAATATGTAGTTGCAAGATTTGGAAGCTCGATTGGAAATCGAGCGAGAAGCGAGGGAGGAGTTAGAAGCACAAACGAAAAAGATGAATGAATTCATGAAAAAGTTTACTCCACCCGATAATTAGTGGTAGTTAGTAATTCTATTATACTTTTGTTAGACATTATTTACAATTATGTTAGTTTGGTAGCATACGCTTTACAATTTGGTTTTTGGTTATGTTGGTCTGAATACTACAATTGAATTATGTTAGTTTTGAGTTTGGCTTGTAAAACAACAGGTTTTGGTTATTTTCGAACCTTTTTTCAGGAAAAAATATAAATTATTTTGATTATTCAAAAATATAGAATTTTTTTTATAATTTGCGTCGCAAATGCATCGTAAATGTGTCACAAATGCGTCATAAATATTTAAACTCGCTTGTCACACATTTGTCGTAATATTAGAAAAACTAGAAAAAAAACTTTTGTTGCAAATGTGTCGCAAAAAAATGTCGGAAATATGTCACTAATATATTTACCAATTTGTTACAAATTTGGCGCAATATTAGCAAACGGGAAAATTAATTTGTGTCGCAAATGTGTTGCAAAATTTGTGTCAGAAATGCGTCGTAAAATTTAAAAGAACCGTATACGGTCTTGTCGAAAATGCGTCTTAAAAATTATAAAAATTGTATACGGTTTTATCAGAAATGCGTTGGAAAATTAAATTAGTTGTATACGTTTTTTTAATTGTTATTATTATGTATAAAAAAGATGCATCGAAACAGCGTCGGAAGTTTCTACGCTTTCTTTTTGTCGCAAACGTGTCGGAAATTGCTTCGGAAATGAGTCACAAACGTTTTCCTGCAGGAGTTTTTACTACAAAAAAATTCCGTCGGAAATGTTTCGGAATAATGAGTTTCCAACGCATTTGCGACGCAAATAGTGTCACACCCCCACCCCTCGTCACCTCGTGTCTGGTCTGACGTCACTGAACCGGTTGCGGAAGCATAGTGGTGATGTCTCTGAGGTGAGGAGTGACTTACTTGAACCAATATCATAAGCACACAGATTAACTTAAAGTAATTACATTACCAGGGTGTCGCAATCACAAACACATTACAACTATATTTATTTAATTACAATACTAATTATTAAAGTGCAAATAACTCAAAGTGCATCCTCACCGGCTATTCCTGCTTACCTGCAAAAAGGTTTGAGTTTGAAACGTCAGCACAAAGCTGGTGAGATCGACAGTTCAATTTAAAACAATATGATATGATAAGCACGTTCTCAAAAGTTCAGTTCCGGATAACCATGGGACCTGTATCTAGTTCCTTTCGGACGTCTAGTCTGTCTCAAGATATTACCTGTCGGTACATATCTTAGTGCCTCATTATCTTAATGTCTATCACAACATTAAGAAGTTCAGGAAACAGATAACAAACATTCACACAAGGGGAGATGCAATCCTCCCAGCGAATGGGGTGTCAACCAATAGTACTATCAATGTTTTCTGCTCGGCCACACATGGGTTCACTAGATACAGTTCAAAATGAGGACTTTCAGTGTCATGATAGAGTTCAGTCTACAGGCCAAAATCCCATGAAATCCCACAAAAGTCACAACAATCACATGAAATCACACAGATATCAGTGATACATATCATATGTTCATTAAAAGTTCAACAATGTTCCCCGATGTTTGAAAAAGATTAAAAATAAAAGGGGTTGTACGAAACTCACCTGATGATAATAGGGTAGCAGTGTATCACCAAACTGATAGTACAGAGATGATTCTACATTTAGTTATCTTTAATAAGTTATTTAGGTTCTAGTTTACTGATTAGATTCTTCTAAACGTTCAATGTCAAAGACATTGCTTAGTAAATCATCAACTCGATATTAATTATATAATTAATTAATTTAAGGTTATATCATACAATGTATGATAATGTAGGAACCTATACTGATTCAGATTCCTAATACAAAGTTGATGACACTCTTGATTAATCAGAATAATCTCAGATTAACCAAATAGTTAATGTTGTTGATTATAATGCTAAAACAGTTTCTAGATGATTTAATGGCTTAGGAATGATAAATCCTTGTTGTTGATTACCCAAATATCATGAAATATCACAATGTAGCATCAAAATAGGTGAAATAATCAGATTTAACATACTAATCTGACTGTTATCACAAACATCAGATAATCATTCCAATGAGTATGTTAATGATTATGATTAGTTTGAAACACTTGGATTTAACCTTTGCATTTCAAAGATTAATCAAACTAATCACCTACATTGTCATAATCAAATTGTTTAAACCATTATAATCATAGGTATGATTTCATGCAAACCGGGCATCACAACGGATCAAAACAAGGATTTAACCGTTAGAACTTCGTGTTCTTCGTTTATAATCAATCCTAGCCATCATCTAGGCAATAATCAACAATCCTAACTATCTCATTACGTTCAAAATCAAGATCTAATCAATCAAAATCAAACTAGAAGGTTAAAACGAACCGTTACCTGTTCTGACGAATTTCTGCGGTTAAACAGCGATCAGGACTTGTATATACGATCCCTGGTGCGATCCACACAATCAAGAGGCTTCAAAATGGTGTTTAAAGGATGAAAATATGAACTTAGGTCGTTCAAAGGGCGAGCAGAGCGTTTAGAAGAAGAATTATGATGATCCCCATGCGTTCTGATCACTTAACCCATTTTTTTGCCGACATACCCGCCAGGCGTATCGCCTGGATTGGAGGGCCGGGGTGGGCGTACCGCCCCACGTCATCATCAGTCACCATTTTGGTTTTTAACTTCGTTTCGCGATTCCGGGAGCATACGAACTCCGTTTTGCGCACGGTTTTCGCCCACGTTCATCATTTTTCACATACTATCAATCCCCAATAACAAAAGTTACTAAATCCTCGTGGATTTCAAGCACGACCAAATGTGCTCACGTTATTAATGCCGAATTCTTCGTACGCAACTGTCACAGTCTCCTCCTGTTAGAGGAATTTCGTCCCGAAATTTAGTGAAAGACTTACGGGATAACAATTGATCATGAAAATAAATGTGGGTATTTCTGTTTCATCTGATCTTCACGTTCCCACGTATATTCGGGTCCACGCTGTGAATTCCACCGAATTTTTACAATAGGTATGCGACTGCGTTTCAGTACCTTCACCTCTCGATCCATTACTTCAACTGGTTCTTCCCTGAATTGAAGTTTCTCATCAGTTTGGATTTCTTTCAGAGGTACGATCAAGGATTCATCGGCTAGGCATTTCTTCAAATTTGATACATGGAAGACATCATGAACGTTATCGAGTTCAGGAGGTAATTCAAGTCTGTAAGCCACTGGTCCAATTCGTTCAAGAATTTTAAATGGTCCTACAAATCTTGGTGAAAGTTTACTTCTTTTCCCAAATCTGAATATACCCTTCCACGGTGAAACTTTCAACATTACTAGATCACCGATTTGAAATTCCAGTGGTCTACGGCGATTATCAGCATAACTCTTTTGACGATCGCGAGCAGCTTTGATTCGTTCTTGAATGAGTGCGATCTTATCAGTTGTTTCCTGAATGAATTCTGGGCCAATGATTTGGTTTTCACCTACTTCTGACCAACAGATAGGTGATCTACATTTACGTCCATAAAGTGCTTCGAATGGAGCGCATTGAATACTGGTATGGTAGCTGTTATTATATGAGAATTCAACAAGTGGAAGATGAATATCCCAGCTACCTCCAAAATCAATCACACAGCTTCTGAGCATGTCTTCAAGAGTTTGATTTGTTCGTTCAGTCTGCCCGTCAGTTTGTGGATGATAAGCTGTGCTCATATTGATTTGCGTGCCCAGAGCATTCTGAAGAGTTTGCCAAAATCGTGACATAAATCGACTATCTCTGTCAGAAATGATAGAGATCGGTATTCCATGTCGAGATACAATCTCATTAACATAGAGTTTAGCGAGTCGATCCATAGAATAGTCTTCTCGGATGGGTAAGAAATGCGCAGATTTCGTAAGGCGATCAACGATAACCCATATAGAGTCATGATTACGTGATGTTCTGGGTAATTTAGTAATGAAATCCATAGAGATCTGATCCCATTTCCACATGGGAATCTCAGGTTGTTGTAGTAACCCAGAAGGTCGTTGATGTTCAGCCTTGACTTTGAGACATGTTAGACATCGGTCCACGTATTCAGCTATTTGTTTCTTCATTCCAGGCCACTAGTAAAAGTCTTTAAGATCTTTATACATTTTATCAGCACCTGGATGAATAGAATACCTGGATTTATGCGCCTCATCCAAGATAATAGTTCGAGAGTTACCGAATAAAGGAATCCACATTCGGTCTTTGAAATACAACAGTCCATCAGCCTTAGTATCGAGTTTCTTATCTAATCCTCTCAGTCCCTCAGCAGAATAGTTCGTTGCTTGTAAAGCTTGTTGCTGAGCTTCTTTGATTTGAGGAATTAGACTAGTTTGAATAGTCATACCTAATGCTTTCACACGTAAAGGCTTGACTCGTTCCTTGCGACTTAAAGCATCAGCTACAACATTTGCTTTGCCTGGGTGATAACGAATCTCACAATCGTAATCGCTCAACAGTTCAACCCATCGCCTCTGTCGCATGTTCAACATTTTCTGATCTAGAATGTGTTGGAGGCTTTTGTGATCAGTGTATATAATACACCTAGTTCCGTATAGATAATGTCTCCAAATCTTGAGTGCAAATACTACTGCACCAAGTTCTAGATCATGTGTGGTATAATTCTTCTCATGTACTTTCAATTGTCGAGAAGCATAAGCAATTACCTTATCCTTCTGCATTAGAACACACCCAAGACCTTGACGTGAAGCATCACAATACACTATGAAGTTATCAGTACCTTCCGGTAGTGCCAAGATAGGTGCATTACAGAGTTTATGTTTCAACAGTTGGAACGCCTCCTCCTGTTGAGAACTCCATATAAACGGTTGATTTTTCTGTGTCAATGTAGTCAGTGGCAAGGCTATCTTTGAAAAGTTCTTGATAAACCGACGATAATAACCTGCCAACCCCAAGAATTGACGTATTTCAGTCGGGGTTCGTGGTGTCTCCCATTGTTTCACCGCCTGAATCTTACTGGGATCCACTTGAATACCGTTTTGATTTACTACATGACCAAGAAATTGAACTTCTCGTAACCAGAACTCACACTTGGAGAATTTGGCATATAATTTTTCACGTGCCAAAAGTTCTAGAATTAATTTCAAGTGTTGAGCATGTTCTTGTTGATTTCGAGAATAAATAAGAATATCATCAATAAACACAATCACAAATTTATCCAGATAAGGTCTACATACTCGATTCATCAGATCCATGAAAACTGCTGGTGCATTTGTTAAACCAAATGGCATTACTAAAAATTCGTAATGTCCGTATCGAGTTCTGAAAGCAGTTTTAGGAATGTCATCATCATGAATACGTAACTGATGATATCCAGATCTTAAATCGATTTTTGAAAAATAAGTAGCACCTTGTAGTTGATCAAACAGATCATCGATACGAGGTAGTGGATAACGGTTCTTGATTGTCAGTTTATTGAGTTCCCTGTAGTCAATACACATTCTGAATGAACCATCCTTCTTTTTCACAAAAAGAATAGGTGCTCCCCAGGGTGAGAAACTAGGTCTGATAAAACCTTTGTCTAACAGTTCTTGCAATTGACCTGAAAGTTCTTGCATTTCGGATGGTGCAAGCCGATACGGGGCTTTAGCAACAGGTGCTGCACCTGGAATCAAGTCGATTCGAAATTCAACTTGTCTCACTGGGGGTAATCCTGATATATCCTCAGGAAAAACTTCAGAAAAATCCTTGACTATTGGGATATCTGTGATTTGTTTAGGTGAAGAATTGTGCTCAGTCACATGTGCCAGGAAAGCATAATAGCCTTTCCTTAAGAATTTCTGAGCTCGCATACAAGATATGAGACCAAGTTTTCTACCTGCTCGTTCTCCTTGAACTATCAGTGTATTACCGTTAGGTAATGGAATGCGGATCACCTTGTTTTGACAGATAACTTCCGCTTGGTTATTAGAAAGGCAGTCCATACCAACAACAACATCAAAGCTCCCAAGCTCAATAGAAAGTAAATCAATTTTAAAAAGATGATCATTCAAATTCAAGGAACATCCTTGAATAACACTGTTAGTTTTGATCAACTTGCCGTTAGCAAGTTCAATAACATAAGGAGTTTCTAGATCTACCGTAGGCAATGAAATTAATGATGCAAATTCAGGAGAGATAAAGCTCTTATCCGCTCCTGTGTCAAACAAAACTGATGCGTATAGATTATTAAGAAGAAACGTACCAGTAACAATATTTGCATCATGTCTCGCTTCGGTCGCACCAATCTGAAAAGCTCTTCCCCTAGCTTCAGTTCCCGGATTGGTGTTATTGTTCGGACAGTTTCGTATGAGATGATCAGGGCTTCCACATTTGTAACATGACCGGTTGGTTTGAGTGGTTTGTCGTGGTGCTTGGTTTGGTGTCTGAGTAGGAAAATTGCAATATTTAGCATAATGTCCAATTCGGTTACAGTTCAGACAAACAGGACATGGTCCCGTGTGATGTAGTGGACACTTATTGCATTTGGGTGCCTGCCCAGTATAAGTTTTCCTCTCAGGAACATTTGCACCATAGTTTTTCACAGTTGGCTTGCTCTGGGTGATCTCAGCCGGAGCCTTTGCCTTGGTTTTGCCAAACCACTTTCGTTTGGTACCTTTTGACACATTCGAGGTACCGACATCACTACGATTATGAACCGTCTGAGGTTTCAAAGACAGAGTACCACTCCTTACCGCCTCATTGGTAAGCTTAGTGGTCAAAAGAATCGTATGTTTCAGGGTTGTAGGTTCAGCAGCAGTCACCATTCCTCGTATCTGAGGAATCAGACCCTTAATGTACTTCTCGATTAAAGCGGCTTCCGTAGGAAACATGTCGGGAAGCAAACAAGTAAGTTCATGAAAACGATCGGTGTAAGCAAGACAGTCAGCACCGATCATCGAGTGATTCCAGAATTCTTCCTGGAGTTTTTGAATTTCAGTGATGGGACAGTACTCTGATCTAATCAGAGTTTTGAAATCGTTCCAGCCCATCGAGTCAACTGTGGCTGAACCCAAAGTCTTGGCCTGGGTATTCCACCAGGTCAAAGCGGAGTCTTTCAAAGAACAGGCAGCATAAGACACCTTATGCTCCTCCAAACACTGACTGATTTTGAGCTTAGTTTCCATCTCCTCGATCCACCTTATTAGACCAGCCGCTCCTTCTTTGCCAGTAAAAGTAGGAGGGTTACAGGAAGCAAAATACTTGTAAGTACATCCCTGTCGGGGTGGATCAGGAACAATAGTAGTTGTACCGGTAGTGGTATGAGTTTCAACGTGACCACCAGTAGCATTATGTTCAACATGATCGTGTTCCCCACCAGAACCTGCAGTGATATGTGGTTGGTGTTGTGTCAGAACACCACAAGCAGATAGTTGTTCACGCACAATACGAGCTATCATAGCCTCATTTGTTTCAGATCCGCTTGTACCAGCAGGTGGAACAATGCCTGCTCCAGGGTTCACTGGTGGAGTAGTATGCGTTTCCAAGTTCCCAGGTGGAACTACGTTCGCTTCCGGATTAACATGCGGATCCGGATTTGAGTCAACAGTCAAAGGTGGAATTTGATTCTGTTCAGGGTTTGTAATGTTCTGAGTAGCTCTCTTAGCTGGTCGACCTCGTTTAGGAGCCATTATTCTGCTCACAAGCAGACAAAACTCAGGTCAGTTCAAGAACATTAAAGATATAACCCGTTCTATCACATAAATACAATCCCATTCAGTTACACTGAAAATTTGCATTGACATGTGATATAAGAATACAGTATAACTACATGAATTCAGTCCAGACATGTTCACATTACACACAGATCACACAATTATTCGTAGTTATACTTAGTCCTGTTATTTCAAAAACATGTTAGAGTCTTACCCAGCTCATTGCATTGCAACACATGTTTTTAAAGATATGTTCATACAGGACTAGGATATGTTCTCAGTTCATGCACTAGGTTCCCATATAACCAATAGATATGTTCTCGTACAGTATGGCTCTCGTACTGTACTTTAGTTACAGACACATTCACAATTAGATACGTTCACAATTCAGACATGTTCTCGTACAGTATGGCTCTCGTACTGTACTTTAGTAACAAATATATTTGCATACAGTATTGCTCCGTACTGTATTCCAGCAAAATATATATTTTAGTTCGATATATTCGCATACAGTACTGCTCCCGTACTGTATTTCAGCGAAATATATGTTAGTTTGACATGTTCTCACACAGAATTGTTTATAGTCCACACAAGGTTATTAGAAAAACATAATTCACACAACACCCAAATAGTACATTACACAGATCGATACACAAAACACCCATTTTATTTCATCATTATCATTATTGATTTTATACAGACCACCAAACAACACAAGACACTACCATCACATAAAGAAAAGAACAGAAAAGAACTCCCCTATCTACACCCTGATGCTCTGAAAATCCCAAACTGATCTTCTGTACATACTTATCGCATAAAGTATGATAAGAAGGAAAGTATCATGGCCACTATTGCCATGACTACTGCCAGGATCATCATCCTGGTCTCGGTACTCGCCGCTCCAAACCATGCCAAAAACTCTGTCGCTCTCTCTCTCACCCAACTCCATCCCTCAGTCATCCATGCCACTTGCCGCCAAAATGCAGCAAGCATAATCTGTCCCCATGTCATCCTCAGTCTATCATCCATCGCGGTTCTCCAGGCTCGAGTATCGGTGTCCAACGCCTTCACTTGATCCATCAGGGTCAAGTGAGAAGTGAGGATATCTAATATGGTCATACGTGTATCCTCAACCGTAGCCTGACACTGCTGTAAACTCTGCTGTGTCCCCTGCAAGTTCTGAGTAACTTGCTGCAACTGTGCTCTCAGCTCTGCCTGATGGGAGGATTCTCCCATCTCGTGTATGGCATGAAACTCGTCCCTGGGAGCCAGCTGCTTCCGGGGAGGTAGTCCTGTGGTCTTGCGGGCTTGACCCCGCATACGCCGCAACCCGTCCCAAACGGGTACTCTAGGAGGTGATATACTCTGCATCCGATCCGCAACGGGATCAACCGGAGGTGAGTGAGGAGGACTAGGTATGATAGGAAGTGCTGGTGGTGGTGGTGTAACTGGTCTAGGCTCTAATGGTGAATGTGGTAATGCTGGTTGTGCCTGTGGCACTACAGATGGAGCTCGTGAGGCTGCAGTCGATGCCTCCGAAGAATCTGAATCCGGTGCTGAGCTAGAGCTCGGAGTACCATCCCTCATATCATGAGGAGCTAGCTGATACTGTTCGCCTCGATCTGCCATCGCTGTATAATAAAAATCTCTAATCAGTATCATGAAAGAAATATATTGAATAATAAAATTCAACATACACATGATATGAGACGTCCTCCTATCTTAACGCAACTATTCGTCATTACTATTGTTAGTGTTTTGCTTGAATTAAATCAAACTAGAATGCACACGTGTTGCAAATTTCAGTTATGCTGGCCACTCATAGCTGGAATTTGTACCACCTGATTATCCTGGCTTAATTCAAAACAAGTTTGGTTCAATATTAATGTTCGGTGCTCTCTGTGTTACTATACGAGCCTATGGTTATAGTCAAGGTCTCTAAGTCAACCTAATTGTCTATAACCTGTGGCTCTGATACCACCCTGTCACACCCCCACCCCTCGTCACTTCGTGTCTGGTCTGACGTCACTGAACCGGTTGCGGAAGCATAGTGGTGATGTCTCTGAGGTGAGGAGTGACTTACTTGAACCAATATCATAAGCACACAGATTAACTTAAAGTAATTACATTACCAGGGTGTCGCAATCACAAACACATTACAACTATATTTATTTAATTACAATACTAATTATTAAAGTGCAAATAACTCAAAGTGCATCCTCACCGGCTATTCCTGCTTACCTGCAAAAAGGTTTGAGTTTGAAACGTCAGCACAAAGCTGGTGAGATCGACAGTTCAATTTAAAACAATATGATATGATAAGCACGTTCTCAAAAGTTCAGTTCCGGATAACCATGGGACCTGTATCTAGTTCCTTTCGGACGTCTAGTCTGTCTCAAGATATTACCCGTCGGTACATATCTTAGTGCCTCATTATCTTAATGTCTATCACAACATTAAGAAGTTCAGGAAACAGATAACAAACATTCACACAAGGGGAGATGCAATCCTCCCAGCGAATGGGGTGTCAACCAATAGTACTATCAATGTTTTCTGCTCGGCCACACATGGGTTCACTAGATACAGTTCAAAATGAGGACTTTCAGTGTCATGATAGAGTTCAGTCTACAGGCCAAAATCCCATGAAATCCCACAAAAGTCACAACAATCACATGAAATCACACAGATATCAGTGATACATATCATATGTTCATTAAAAGTTCAACAATGTTCCCCGATGTTTGAAAAAGATTAAAAATAAAAGGGGTTGTACGAAACTCACCTGATGATAATAGGGTAGCAGTGTATCACCAAACTGATAGTACAGAGATGATTCTGCATTTAGTTATCTTTAATAAGTTATTTAGGTTCTAGTTTACTGATTAGATTCTTCTGAACGTTCAATGTCAAAGACATTGCTTAGTAAATCATCAGCTCGATATTAATTATATAATTAATTAATTTAAGGTTATATCATACAATGTATGATAATGTAGGAACCTATACTGATTCAGATTCCTAATACAAAGTTGATGACACTCTTGATTAATCAGAATAATCTCAGATTAACCAAATAGTTAATGTTGTTGATTATAATGCTAAAACAGTTTCTAGATGATTTAATGGCTTAGGAATGATAAATCCTTGTTGTTGATTACCCAAATATCATGAAATATCACAATGTAGCATCAAAATAGGTGAAATAATCAGATTTAACATACTAATCTGACTGTTATCACAAACATCAGATAATCATTCCAATGAGTATGTTAATGATTATGATTAGTTTGAAACACTTGGATTTAACCTTTGCATTTCAAAGATTAATCAAACTAATCACCTACATTGTCATAATCAAATGGTTTAAACCATTATAATCATAGGTATGATTTCATGCAAACTGGGCATCACAACGGATCAAAACAAGGATTTAACCGTTAGAACTTCGTGTTCTTCGTTTATAATCAATCCTAGCCATCATCTAGGCAATAATCAACAATCCTAACTATCTCATTACGTTCAAAATCAAGATCTAATCAATCAAAATCAAACTAGAAGGTTAAAACGAACCGTTACCTGTTCTGACGAATTTCTGCGGTTAAACAGCAATCAGGACTTGTATATACGATCCCTGGTGCGATCCACACAATCAAGAGGCTTCAAAATGGTGTTTAAAGGATGAAAATATGAACTTAGGTCGTTCAAAGGGCGAGCAGAGCGTTTAGAAGAAGAATTATGATGATCCCCATGCGTTCTGATCACTTAACCCATTTTTTTGCCGACATACCCGCCAGGTGTATCGCCTGGATTGGAGGGCCGGGGTGGGCGTACCGCCCCACGTCATCATCAGTCACCATTTTGGTTTTTAACTTCGTTTCGCGATTCCGGGAGCATACGAACTCCGTTTTGCGCACGGTTTTCGCCCACGTTCATCATTTTTCACATACTATCAATCCCCAATAACAAAAGTTACTAAATCCTCGTGGATTTCAAGCACGACCAAATGTGCTCACGTTATTAATGCCGAATTCTTCGTACGCAACTGTCACAAATAGGCGTCGGAATTTTTTTTTTCTATTAATGTGATCATGGAAGGACGTCTCTTGTTCATGGGAAACGTCTATTTCGCAAAGCGGTCCAGTCCTTTGCAAAGTGAGAAATAAGTTAAGAACCATGTACGTCTTTTTTACACACACACATAATCAATGACGAAGCTTTCACTACTAGAAAAAAAATAAATTTGCGACGCTAATTTTCGTAGCAAATGCGTTGCAAATCACACTTTACGACACATTTGCTACAAAAAAATTTTGTGGCAAGAACCCTTGTTGCAAAATTTTAGCTACAAATTTGCAACACAAGTTCCAACAAGTTTGCAACAAAAAAATTGCGTCGCAAACTTCCTACGCATTTGCTACGCCACACCCAATTTTCTATTTATCCGTTTAAATATTATTACATTTACTAAATTAATTATTTGGGTTTTTCATTAGCTACGCATTTGCATCATTTTATATTTACCGACACATTTGCGACGTTTTTAATTAGCTACGCATTTGCATCATTTTATATTTACCGACACATTTGCGACGTTTTCCATTAGCTACGCATTTGCATCATTTTATATTTACCGACACATTTGCGACGAAACATAATTTTTCCAGTTTGCGACCATTTCGCGACGAAACATAATTTATCCAGTTTACAACCATTTTGCGACGAAACATAATTTTTGCTTGCAACAGATTTGCGACGAAACGTAATTTATTTTATTTTAGGTTGCAACAGATTTGCAACAAAATATAATTTCTTTTCTTTTGGTTTGCAACAGATTTGTGACAAAACACATTTTATTTTCATTTTTCTTTGCTACACATTTGCAACAAAAATGTTTTCAATAAAAAACTATTTAAAAACAAAAATATTCAGATTTTTTTAAATACTAAAATGATCTAATTCATCCCAAAAATTTCAAAAAATTGTTTCACAAAATCAACCATAAACATAACCACCTAATTAAACAAGAAATTCATACATAAATCTTCCAAGTTTTGATGTCTAAAATAGAAAATTAACACAATTTAAAATGTCCAAAATAACAACCAAAATTCAACCCAACAATTAGTTTTTATCACGAGGACCAAAGCTACTTATAAACTCCTGCATTTGTCGTCGCATGTTTTCTTGTGCCAGCTCATGTTGCTCTCGCAAACTTTGTTCGATTCGTTGCTCTGACTCCTCCCTTAATTTTCTTTCAATTTCAAGTTGAGAGCCAAGATTTTGCACTTGTGATTCCAAATCTTTAACCTAAAATTTGTTAAAACATGCATAATAATTAGTAAAAAAATTCAATCTTTCTGTTCTTGATTTCAAGATTTCATCTTTTCATATATGTATGGATTTCTTTCATATCCATGTTTCCTGCTCACCTGCCTTAGTCAAAGCATGTTAAGGGAATTTTTCTCAAGTGAATCAATCATAAATTCACCTTAAAAACTAGCTTCAAGTACCAAATATTCAACAACACTTAAAAATTCTATAATCTTGAGTAATTCAAGTTTCTAACTTCTAATCATACTATTTTATTCTATTTTTAATACTATTTGATTGGCCAATTATGTAACTGGTTTGAGCACCTCTTGCTGTCATACAAATATGTAGCATAATAGATGTTTGCTGCTTGAATAGGTTTTATTTTAAGTAATTAAACAGTTTTTAGCCTGTTGACCTTGGTCTATATATGTAAGAATCCTTTTGCATATTTACAGTTGGCATGGAGGTGGCAATTGTGATCCATGTATATGTGAATGGATCAATCACTTGAATAAGAGGAACAGAACAATGCAAATTGGTTTGAACAAGGCATACTGATCAAAAGTACCCTGAAGTATATTTTTAACAAGTAGAACCTCTTTTTAATCAAGTTTTCCAGAAAAGAATTACAAAAAAAAAATCTAGTTTTCTAATCATATCTAACAGTTCAAAGAAAATGAACATCCTGCACAAAATGTGTTTTTGGTCAACCAAACTTGGATAGGTACTAGTAAGCTTGTTGTTTTCTAATTATATATCACAACCAGAATGGTTTTCAGTTTAAATATTTACACAGTTTTTTTTTAATTTTTTCTATTGAATCCCCCTATTTTACCTTCTTTGATAGCACAACCAGAATGATTTTCAAAGTTGCATACAAACCTAAAGAATAATATAAAATAGAGAAGATTTTGATGAAAAACATGACTGATTGACTGCTAAAGCTATAAATAAATAAATAACTATACCTTTTCTTGCGACTGCCGATACTCAGCATATGATTGAGGTACTCCGTGAGATGAGGATGGTGCCCCAGTCACAACAAAATTAATATCAGAATCTCCAATTCCATATACCCGTTGGTTCGAGTAACGACTTGTGGGATCTTTTGCCTGCACACGCTCCCACACATCTGCATTATCCTCAGTGAAGTCAGGACCGTACATATCTGTCATCGCACTCAAATATGCTTCCTACAATATATAAAATAACATGATTATTATTGAACTAACAATTTAATGACAATTATATAATAATGATAAAGATAACCTACATATGATTCTTTAGACCGTTGTGTGCAAAATTCCATGTCCACCAAGTTATGTAGGTCAAAATCTTCATCCAAAAGTTTTGCTTTAGACTTCATGGTAAGATGGGTATTAAGAAAGAGTTGCAAAAAACACGGGTCTTTTCCCAATTTTTTTTTCTACATAAACATAGAACATAGTCAATATAATAATTGTTGAATTCAAGACAACTATTAAAACATATGAATATATATGATTAGCTTACCATATTGATACGATGCTCGTCAAACCCAATTGACCCGCCTGTATGTCGAGAAGTTAACCCACTACTATCAGTGGAGGCGCGGTTACTTGTCCCACTAGTGGACCTCTTGAGCCATTCTTTTGTATCCCAAGCCTATAAAGATTATATATATATAAATATATGTGTGTGTGCGTTAATATACGAATAATGTCATTTTAAATTGCTTACCATACACAGGTCACGCCACATCTCGAGAGGCACCGTATCAGGCGGGTAATCACGGATAATGCGAAACTTTGTATAATCCCTTTCCGCAATATCATGTCCGTCGGCCCTAGCTTTATCTGTGGACTTTACTCTCAACCGTCTCATATAATCTCTAAAACGTGACTTTAGCACGTTAACAAATCCTTCATAAACTCTCTCTTCTTCTGCCGGATCCCAAGTCCAAAGAGTATGTGATAATAAAAGTTAAAAATCCAAACTTGAAATAATTAATCATATAAGGCATAGAAATAAGTAAAATGACATCACCCCAAAACGGCTATACACACGAGCCACCACATCATTTGGGACTTGTTTGAACGTGATCCATGCTTTATCATAATGCTCCTTGAAAATAGGTAAGATACTCCGATGAACAGTATTGTTCCCAAACCTACAAAATTGAAATAATCAAATTAGTATATTTATAATATGAACATTGATTAAAATGTTAAAATTAAAGACATACTTTGCCCCAGCCCTTGTGATCCACGGTCTCCGAGATATATGAGGAAGCACCTCTGCGAAACTCGATTCGCGCTGATCTAAATGAGTATCATCGTCATTATCCTCATCGTCATTATCCTCATCATCATGCTCATGGTCAGAATCCTCATCGTCATACAAAAACCGATGTACCTGCTCCGTAGCAACTATGTTGTCACTTGTTCCTCGATGACTACTAGTGCTAATGTGTCCCCCACGAGTGATAGCGTGTCTCCCACGCTTGACCGTGTGTCTCCTACGCGGGGAAACCCCCTCGATATCAGCTATGGGGTCACCCGTTCCTGCATGATTAATATTGGCATTGTGTCCACCACTCGTGAGAGTGTGCCCCCCGCGCGTGAGAGTGTGCTCCTCCCGCACGACAATGTGACCTCCACGTGTGGGGACGTGACCCCCACGCGTAACAGCGTGACCCCCACGCGTAACAGCGCGACCCCCACGTGTAATAGTATGTCCTGCTGAAACATATGTGCGTCCAGTAGTTCCATCACTACTTGCAGGACTATCTCGTCTACCTCTTGGACGAGGAGTGTGTCCACGACTACCTGACTTAAATATAACCTGCATTTGATAGAAAAATAATACTCAATTAGATAATATAATATTAACTCCCATATATTAGCAAACAATTTTAAAGTAGACATACCATATGATAAATTGTAAATATTATAAAGTGTAAAACAAGAAACAATTCCTAATAATCAAGTTCATCATCATCTGAAGAGTGGTCTGAAAAAACCATTTCATCATCATCATTGGATGTATCCTCTTCATCTTCATATTCTCCCTCTTCAATTGGTTCAGATGAGGATGTATCATCTGCATCTGATTGCCCAAACCGTTCATCAATCTGAAGAAACCCGTGTTCTGTATTTTCACCGGTTTCGGGTGCGGTGACTTCATATACGTGTCGAGCCTTTGTCTTGACAACAGCCCATAGATCTTTTGTTTCACGTTTTATGGCGGGGTACGGTGTGTAAAATACTTGTTCCGCTTGTAATGCCAAGACAAATGGGTCGTTAGTTGAAAGTCGAGACTTAGGTTTTACATCAACGAGGTTATTTTTGTTAACTATGACACCGTTGTTGTTGTCAAACCATGTACATTTAAAGAGTACCACGGTTGGACGCCCGGTTCCGTAATACTCAAGCTCTAGGATCTCGTCCAACAAGCCGTAGTAGTCTTCAGACTCTTCGGCGTTATACACATCTCCTCTCACGCACACACCATAGTTATTAGTCACTCGTTGCTTACCATGCTTCTGTGTATGGAACTTACAACCATTTACAAAGTATCCGTTGTGACATTGAACGTACATTAATGGTTTCCTTGCTAAAATCTCCAAATGTCTAGTACTACCATTAGATAAGCCCATCATTACCTACATTGGCAAACACACACATGTTGGTTAATGATGCAATAGTATTAGTCATTATGAATTAAATGGCTTTACTTACGCTATTTTCAAACCATTCCGCAAAATACTTGTCCCTAAGACACGAAATTAGGTCATTCGGATACCGTTCTGGTGCCTCTTTATCAAACTCGAGGACGTAATGGGAAACCTCTTTACAATTTAGAAGAACATAAGTGTGCGCCTTTTTAAGTTCTTCGGTACCCAATAATCTTCGTGTTCCAAAATAATCTTCGTGTTCCACCCTTTTGATATAATCTTTTTAATGGAACAACAAAAATACTAAGTTGAGATTCTTCACTCGAAAAGCTACGATGTTGTGGTGCAAAATTTCGTGGCTCTCGATTATGACGTGTCTCAATCGTATCGTCAAAGTATAATGAACAATATGTGGCGAGTTCATTCACTAAGTGTTCCCTTGCAATTGAACCCTCTACCCTTGATTTGTTTCTAATTCTTTTTTTGATCATGCCAAGCTTCCTACATTTAGAAATTGTCAACCAATGTATTAGGAATGCTTAAAAAATATCTAAAAAATAATTGATGTATAAGATTACAAACAGTGTTATTACCTCTCATACTGATACATCCATCTATATTGCACCGGACCACCAAGAAGAGCTTCATGAGCTAGATGTATAACCAGGTGTTCCATGGAATTGAAGAAGCCAGGTGGGAATATTTTCTCTAATTTGCATGTGGTTAAAACAATGTTGTGCTTCATTTTAACCAAGTCATCCACATGCAACGTTTTCGAGCATAAAACTCGAAAGAACATGCACAACTCTGTTACAGCCTCGTATGTCTCTTTTGAAACAAAACCTCTAATACTAAGTGGAAGCAACCGTTGCAAAAACACGTGACAGTCATGACTTTTGAAAGGATAAAAACTGTTATCTTGCATGTTTACGCAACTTCCTATGTTTGATGCATACCCGTCCGGAAATTTAAGTTGTTTCAACCACTCACAAACTTTTTTAACATCTTTTTTTTGTAGAGTGTAATCCCCCCTATTTTTTGTCATCTTTCCATTGTTATTATATATAGGGTTTAACAGAGGTCGGTCACAAATAAGCATAACGTCTTGTCTTGCCTTCATATTGTCTTTGCCATCTATAACTTAATGTTGCAACTCTGGTGGTTCTTGAATGTTTATAAGGTTTCGTTTGGTTTGTAATATAAAGGAAATAAAATTAGAATTACCTTCGTTTGGTCCTGTCGCACGTCGGTTGCCGCAGGAGAAGCCGCAAAATGAAGCAACAAAAGAACCGAATGGTCGCTGGTTGTCGCTCGGTGGTCGCTGGTTGTCGCTCGGTGGTCGCTGGTTGTCGCCGGAGGGCAGCCGGTGGTCGAATTCGATCGATTCGTAGCTCTGAAAAACCTAAGAGCCAATTAGTTGGAATGGGGGGAAATGGGGAATAAATGGGGGGGAAGCTCTGAAAAACCTAAGTCTCCAATTATCTCATTTTCTAATTTTAAAAACTTTAAAAAAATCTGGAAAATTAATTCTCTTATAAGAAAATTAATGTTATATAAATTTTACTCAACAAATTAAAAAAAAAACCCATTAGTTGGAATGGTTTGTGTTTACATTTTCTAAATCAAAGCATCTTGGTTCGAATCATATCTCGCCCGTTTTTTTTTTTTAAATTTTGTGAGATTCCGACGCATTTGCAACATACTCTTTTAAACTACTCGACACATTTGCGACGCAAAAAAATGCGACACGTTTGCGACGCAATTAATCATTTCAATGTGAAACTCGACACATTTGCGACAAAATTAACGAATAAACTAAAAGACTCGTAGCAAATGTGTAGCAAAATTGCTACACATTTGCTACTATTACATACAACCATAACATGTTTTAGTTCTTTCAAATCTCAAATGATTTTATTTTTCATCTATCTTTTGCAAACACTTCATATACATGAAATAATTTCATTTTAAATACTTACATCTATTGCATACTAACGAATGTACATATGTAATATTAGAACTTATAGCTAAAGACATTTTATATAGTTCTATCTATAAACATATAACTCTAACGGTGTACACACACATCTGCGTTATTAAAACAATATACATGTTTGCGAAGTAAAGGTATTACATGTATCACGAAGTTTTAGAAAAGCTAGAATGAAAAATAACACGTTTGGGTATCGTTAAAAAGAATAATTATATTTTATTATGGTATTGCGTAGCAAATATGTCGCAATTTGCCACACATTTGCTACATATTATCCACGATATGAAATATTTGTTGGAAGTGTGTCACAAATCAGCGACATATTTGCGACGGAAACATTTGTTTTTTTTTTTTTGTTTTGTGGCTAATTTGACGCTAGCTGAAAATAAACTAAAAACTGTCGTAAATGCGTAGTAAATTTGCGACGCACTTTATTGTGTCGCAAAATCCATAAGCAAATTTTTAATATTTGCAACACATTTGCGACGCATTTCTAAATTAAATTACATGTTTGTCGAAAATGTGTCGCAAATTTGCAACACATTTGCGACGCAATATGATTTGAATATACGAGTTCCTTATTATTATTATTATTATTGACTGAATAAAATATTAAAATGATGATTTACGACACGTTTGCGACACAAATTATAATTAGAGCTCGTGTTGTCGGAAATGTGTAGTAAATCTGCAACACATTTGCGACGCAATTGGATTTAAAAAAGTATATGTGTAATTAAACATCATTATTATTTTTAATTATATCAAATATGAATAAAAATATTATTAATATAATTATTTGCGACAAATTTGCGACACATGTATTAATTAACTAAATTAAATATATTGTATGTCGGAAATGCGTCGCAAATTTGCTACGCATTTACGACGGAACATTCATTTTTTAACTCCCGTCCCTAATCTGTCGCAACTTGAAAGCAAACTTAAGATTTTTTTCTTAGACTGAAAAGTGTCACTAAAGCGTAGCAAATTTGCTACGCATTTTTTTTCGTCACAAATTTTGGTTGCAAAAAACATTTTTTCTAGTAGTGTTTTGAATGGCATGAGGGTGCCCTGACCCACCGCTTTTCCTTTCAAAATTAGGTATTTAGTTTGGTATTCTTCGTTTTTCTTCCTTAAAATTCTTCAGCTATGGAAATTTTTTTCAAGTTCCGTGCATGAGTTGGGTTTCCTTTGCTTCGTAACTTTATTCCATGGCATTGTTTATTTATGTATGAATTTATCCATTGACCGAACAATAGTCTGGCTAATAATTTATTTATTGGGTTTTGTTTGCTTGGTAATTTCATTTTTTGTGTTGTTAGCCGGCAAACACATCTTCATAATCAGGACTCGAGGGACCATTTGTGTAAGTAAAACAAACCTTTAATTGCCCAAACCTTTATTACATATGAGGTGTGATTAATGCTTGAAAGACTACAAGTGAATATGCTCTTTGATCATCTCACCATCTATAGAAGGAGCCAGAATGTGCTAATGCTGCTTGGTTTGCATGACTTCGCTTCGCTCCTTCTTTCGAAGACTGATCATAGGTGAAGAAAAACTCCAACCAATCCATTTTTTTTCCTTTTTTTTTATTTAACGATATAAACCAATAATAAAACCTATATAACCCTTCTCTTTTTTATTAATTACATTTTACCATTACACATATTTTCTACTCACACTCACTAACTGCCAATTCGATTACGTGGCACCTACATGTCATGCAGTCAATACACATCAAGTACACCATTACACACAACCCAGTAAAAAATTTATTACGAGTCTCTGATGATTCATACAAAGATTAGAGTGTGTTGTACGTGTTGGTCTGGTTGACTTGGGTCTTAATTATGAGTCTCATGAAAGGTTGAAGGAAAAAACTTACAAAATCCTTTGATGTGGTGTGGAGTTAATTGGTTGGTCCTTTGAACGCTTAGGTTTCGACGACTATTTTTAGATAATTGGATTAAGCCTTTCTCATTCATGTCTCAAAACTCATTCGACATCAATTAGGTAAATATTTGTCGGACATCATGTTTATCCAAGAGTTTCATGTATACTCGTTAGTTATTAAAAACATATGTTTTGTATACTGTCCTAAAACCCGACGAGTATTTATCAAACAGTGATTGATCAAATTGTACTAATAAAATAAATAAATTTTAAAATTATTTATTTTAAATAATATATCATATATTCTTAAATATGTTTTATAAAAAAAAATAAAAAAATGAGACTTATAATGTAATTATACTATTTATAAAATTATATAAAATCCTTACTATTTTAATATAAGAAATAGGAGAAAAAATAAAATTAAATAATGTCATATAAATATTTAATATAAGAGAGAGATAAGAAACTAATTTTTAGATGTCACAGAAACATGACATGTGTTTTTAAAAGTCTTTATTTACAATTATGTTATTACCCTATGTATTACAAGGAATAAATATAAAATATCAAATAGTTAAAACTAAAAATTTTGAAATAAATAAAGATATTTTTTTATAAGATGATTGAGCTACGTATTAATAAATAATTTAAGAAGTAAAACAATAATTAGAAAGTTTAATAACTATAGAGTTGGTTATTGATAGGTAAGATATTATTTTTGTAATATATCTATTATAATAAATTAAGGTTTAGAGGGACACATGGCGCGTTCTTATAACACCTCAACTTTGATTTCCCGTTTATCTCTCCTATTAAATACATCTCATATTAAATAATAATATTAAATATATATACTTTTTATATATTTTTTAAATCAAGAAAAATAATTTTTAATACATTAAAAATGTATTAATATTAAAAAAGCACATTTTAGAAAACCAATATATTATAAAATATACAATTTCTAAAAACAATATTTAAAAAAATGTTTAAGGAAACAAACATTGAAAAAATTAGAGTTTGAAAAATACAATAATAATTTTCATTGATGATCAACCCGCGTAATACACGGGGTACTAACCTAGTTCTTAATATATTCTTGAACAAACAATGAACACATAAAAGAATGTTTAATATGAATTGAATAAATTTATCATGTTATGAACTAAATGAAATTTTGTGTGTTCAATATTATATGAATTGGTAGTGAAATAAGAAACTAAATAAGATTTAGAAATTATAAATAACAAATATTTATAAAATATAAGATTATATTTTAAATATAATATAAGTGAAGTCTACTTATGAATATTAATTTATAATAAATTATTAGGATAAAAAAATTATATTTTTGCATTTAAGTATAAAATTTAATTCTTTAAAGTTATTTATATTAAATAGGAGAGAGTTAGTAAAATATAATTTTATGAGAGATAAATATAACAGTGACAAGTGTTAATTTAATGATAAATGAATATAAAAGTGAAAAGCGACAAAAATTAATGATAAATAAATGTTATAATAAAAAGTAACAAATTTATAATTCTTTTATTATAAAGTATAGAAGTACAGATATAGATATAGATATGTACATCTTATACCCTTTTCATATATGTGGAAAAAAAGATCGAAAGAAATCTCATACCTCTGTTTTGCCTTCGATTATTAGGTCAAGGCTACATTGTAAAAACCCACAAAATTGAAATTACAGAATAAGGATTATATTATTATGAAAAAAAAAAAGACATTAGTTAAATATTATTATAAAAATAAAATCATATTAAGGAGTAAAAATATAAGAAAAAAAAACAATATTGGGTGCATGATGACACATGTAACACTGTTTTTACCTAACATAATTAAGATTATACTTATTTTTTTTATTGATTAACATTTTACATCATCTATTTTGATGTAAGTTATAACATGAAAAAAAATAACAATGATAGAATCAAAATAAAAAATCATGAACATAAAAAAGTAAAGCAATAAATGCTATTTTTTTATTGTTATTAAAATGTTAATGATTTTGTTTATAAATTAACATTTTAGATTTTGATTTGTTTCCTTTGACAAACAATATTAACCAGTTAAGAATATTTTATGTCTAATAATTTTTCATTAGTTATTAAAATTTTATTATAACATAATTATTGTGGAGATGACATGTGCCAAAAATACTAAGCGGATGCCCTAAATATAAGATATGTGGACAATATTTACTTCTTTATTAGATGTAGAAGATATACGATCACAAAGCTAAAGCATGGCCGTGGATTCTGTTAATTACAGTGCATCACAACCCAAAATCTTTTCAAATCCACTCAAATTTAACTTTTTTATTTAATATTGAAGGAAGAGGTGTAGTGGTTAAAATGGAGGAGAAAACTCAATGAATTTTTTTTTCTAGGTGGTTGCGTGTATTTTGTATGGGAAATAGGTGGTCAGAAGGTTTGTTTGGGAAAGTAGGGGTTTCGCTACTTGTAGTAGGGGAAGGTGATGATATGGACAACAACCGACACGCTAGAATCTTGGGGGTTTATCACAAGAACTAGTTCCGTTACCACCAAGGTTTCAACGTGTCAGTTCTTGTCCATATCATCACCTCCCTCTACTACAAGTACCATACAAAATACATGCAACCACCTAGAACAACCAAAAAAAAATCAAAACTCAATACCTACATAAAACAATTTTCCTTAAAGACCACGAGCCCGGTCGCTTCCATCTCGCTTTACATGTTCCTCTTGATTAGTCAAGTAATGGGGATACTCGGGGATTTACCACGTAAGTGGGTTCCTACGGTCATAAAAAATTAAAAAAAAAAAAAAACTTTTGCTCAAAATTTTTTTTATCTTATTTGTATAGTAAGCATGAACATTTGCATCGTGATTAAAGGTGCAAAACTCCAATATTTTTGGTAATCGAAGTCCAAACAATGCTAAAAGGAGAAGGAACTGATCAAGTAAAAAGCAGGAGGGTTATCAACAATCAACTCTTTACAAGAAGAACAACATCTGCCATATGATGTATGTGATCTGTTTCAAGATTTTTAACGAGCAATAACCGAGTATAGCTATAACTGGTTTGACTACCGCTATTCCACAACGGTTGGTTTGATTGCCATAGAACTTACACCAACGGGAAGAACTTTTGAAATTTGAGAGCGTTTATAACGTGATTTTGAGTTTAAAGGCTTTCTAACTGTTGTGATTAAACCCAAACATCTGCCAACTAATTATACTAAGTTATGAATGATAGAAATTAAAAAAAAAATCCTCAAAATTCAATTAACGAAATAATAATAGCATGGGCTTAAAGTAGATATGACAATTTTTACCCAAATCATAGGAAATGGGTTGGTTTGGTAAACAATTGTAGTATAATATATAGGTTGAAATTGGTTACATCATAATATTAAATAGGTTGAGATAAGTAATACTTAAACACAATGCGCGTCAAAACTGGTACCCAAAAAACTATATAAATGAAATGGATTCAAACATTTAAAAATGATTAATAACATATTTGATGAGAAAATCACTAAAAATTATCTTAATGGACTATTTGTTTACTTATAACACATTTTAACTTAAACTTAATTGATGTTTTTTAAAAACAATCCGTTTAGGCCCTAACTGATTTTGCTTAAAACTCATTATGACCAGTACTCATCCTAACCTGAACCTGTTCTGACCCGTTATCCAATCCGACCCAATCCGCTCATTTTGCCAGACATATTTTAAAGTAATAATAATAGCAAGAACTTGAGGTTGATTACAATATTTATCGGGCCAGTGGCCCAAGTACAAAGGTGGATGTTTTCTACATATTGGCATTTATGCAATATTTGCATAACGGGCTAACGGCTCTAACGGATGTTGGAGTCTTGGAGACATGGAGTGAGTTGGATCGGTTCGGGCATTTAAAAAATTGGGTATGGGTCTTGATCTCAAATGTATACCTCATCCACACGGACCACACCTACATGCTACGGGTAGGGTCTGTTTGGTTACAAGTATAAAATACCTTGGTACAAAAAAAATCTACTTTCAGGTTTTCTCTGGGTTCCGGACTTCCGGTTGTGCATTGTATACCACGAATCGTGATTATATCATCTAGAATAATATGAGAGGTTTTAAGTTCGAGTATCGCTTAGAGCAAACATATAATGTACATATGTGTAGGCTCTCAAAGGGTAAAAGTAAAATGAGACTAATTTTAATGTTATTTTACTTATTTTGTGAAAATAACGTTAAAAGCATTGGGATGATCAACTTCAAACGATAACTTTGAGCCGGGGACTCATTCGGATCAGCCTCTCTATCACAACATAGGTAAGGTTTGTGTTCATCCTTCCCTCCAGACCATACTGAATAGTGAGAATATACTGGGTAAATTTGTTTGTTTATTTGTTTGTTTTATCGCTTAGAGCAAAATGCTGTAAGTTGAGCTAGAGAATTTTCCCAAGTTGTGAGTTTTCTCCTAGATGGTATGGCTCGTCTCACCCGACTCTTTAGCGGGGAAGGGATTAATCGTTTAACAAGGTTAGCCAAGTTGGTGAGTCTTTGTTGGTAAAAAAAAAAATAACTGTAAAAAAAGAATATGATAATCTTATCTTACTATTATAATAAACAAACATCTTTTATACCACTTGTCAAAATTTTATACCTTTGATGTCACTTATCACAATGTTTTATACAACCTCATTATCTCTCATATTAATTAATGAAATTTAATGACTAATTATGTTATTTATATTTTTCATATTAAATATAGTTATTTAATAAATTAAGAATCAACTTTTTTTTTATTAAAAAGCACACTTTAAAATATATAATATTTTCTAAAAATCAAAACTTTTAAAAGTAAGAAATAAATCGGTTTTTGAAAATAAAAGTTTTATAAAACCTAGTTTTCTTGAAAACAAAACTTTTAATAAAATAAACTATCAATTGGAGTTTTTAAGCAACATAACTTTTATAAAAAAATTACATTTTAAAAAGATATTAATAAAATTTTAGAAGCAGAAACTTATCATAATTATAAAGAAAATTACATTTTTTTTCCTTTATGTTTAATAATATTTAAATTGAATTTTTTAACTTTAAAAATAGAGAAATGATCCTTATCTTCTTGATATATAACCAGTTAGTTTTAACGTAATACTCAATGAAGTTTTTAATGTCAGTTAATTTAAATATCTCAATTGTTACAAATCTAAAAGGTTATGTACTAATTCTATAATTTTAAATCAAAACATAGTTTTATCATTTTTAAATTTTTTTTACAAACTATTTAATATTTTATATGCAATCCGTGTAATACGCGAGCTTATAGCCTAGTCTTTAATATATTAACAGAGAGAGATCGTAACTCCAAAAATCATACAGTAACAAATGTAAGGCTATGTGTTATGGTGTGTGATAGAGGTCATGATAGGGGGCGTGAAGGGTGGAGGTGTGAGCCCTTTCACCCCGAGACAACCGTTTGAAGCCAAGAAAAAAAAAACAAAAAAAAATCAACCATTTGACTGTTGGAAAAGAAAAACAAAACTCAAAGCATTTGACCGTTGGAGGAAAAAATATGATTTTAAATCACTATAAATAAACCACTTCTCTCATTAAACCAACATTTAACGCCCTACAATAATCACCCCTCTCTCTAAAATAACCATTATATTTTTATAAAAATAACCCAATTTACAATCCAAAAAAATGAGTTGAGAGGAGGAAATTACGAAAGCATCGACCTCTTTGTAATTTTGGCAAATAGCTTCAACTCCCTATATTAACATCTGTTGTAGCTAATATTGAAGAAAACTCTACGCATGTGTCACCACGAAAAAAAATAAACCGTGATCGTAAAGGTGTTAACAGGCGTCTTGTTCAAGATTATTTTAGCAAAATCCAACTTACAACGACAAGCATTTCAAACGCCGTTTTCGAATGAGCCGCAATTTATTTTTTCAAATTTTTAGCGATATGAAAAAAAGTTTTCCGTTTCGAGTGAGCCGCAATTTCACAATATTTACTGATGTCAGATAAAATCAAATATGCTTATATCTATTAAAAAGTCTAAATCAATGTGGTTAGTGTACGAACTAGGACTGAAATTGCTAAGTTAAAAAATAGTTTGTTCAAAGTTGATGGTTAGATTCATTATGGGGATTAACCAGTTTGTTTATCATATTCAATAAACTCATTCCAATTACACAATTCTCGTTCATGTTAGTTTTTCCTTTCATTATATTCAATCAATTCATTCGTGACAAATAAATGCATTCGATTAAGTGTTGTTATTGTGTGTAGTTCTTTAATGCAATTCATCAACAACTGGTATTAGAGTCAAGTTTGTGGGCTCGGTTCAAATAGGTGTTATAATACTAGAGTTGAATAGAAGGTCAAGATGATAGTCTACAAAGTTCGAGATTATATAAGTTTCAATTGAAACTTGGGAAATCCCTTGAAGATCACAGTAATGAATACAATAAGTTAGTGTGGGATTTTGAGAACATAGAAGTGGAATCTATAACACATTATTCATATGAATGTTTTAGTTGATATATTAATGCATTAGGATAGTACCATGTGTATTATACAGGTTAAATAAAAAATATAATTAATAACACTACAAGGAAATGGTTCTAAAAGGGCGATCTCTATAGGAACGAAAAAAGTCGTGCCTATAGATTCATCTATAGTGACGACAAGTGGTCGCAATAGACAACAAAAAACTTTTTTGACTTTTCCAGCTATAGCGACTACGGGTCGTTGCAATAGGGTATCCGGAATGAGCGTGATTTGACCAAATTTTTGGCGTTTTTTAGTAAAAGTATAGAGACGACATGTCATCGTTATAGGTGGATTTTTTTTATTTTTTATTTTTCTAATTGTTTTGTAACTGAAAACTGGGTAAACAAAAAATCAAAAAAAAAAAAAAAATTTTAGAATAAGCGACGACATCAACAATGACACGTCGTTGCTATACGCAATTAATAAAAAAATAACTTTTCAAGAAGTATTCAGAGCTGCTTTCTATCATAAGAACCAAATCAGAACACATTTCCATGATAGTCGGCAACATAGTACAACTATCAGATAAGGAGAAGATGCTCCTCATTAATTCCTTTTGTAGTCTATGTAATTGATGTAAAAGTCAAAGGAGTCATGTGCATTAATTGTAATTAACATAACTTGTCATGTCAAGTTATAGCAAAATACTAGTTTTAACATTAATTTGTTTCTAGTGTGTAACACCTGGAATTTTGAAATACAAGTTATTTAAACTCACAAGTGGGAAACTGGATTTAAATAATTAGAAGAAGAGTGGACGAGGAAGGAAGGAACGCTTATAAACGAACAATGACAGAGGAACCAAAATTAAAAACAAGGATAAAGATCACGAAAATGGAAGTATCCAAAAGTACCCAAGTTCACGAAGCCATAGTACACGAAATCAGCTTCGTGAACTCCATTTCGTGAACCCTAATTCATGAACTTGGCCTATATATAGTACTGCCTTGGGAAACGTGCTCACTTTTGGCTAGCATCACTCTCTCCCAAGTACTCAAAGTGGACAAGTTCAAGAAACAGTGTTTGCTCGATCTACAGGAGGAGGAACCCACGAGAAGCTACAGGAAGGTTCATCCAACAACGGGTGAGTGGTTGATTTGAGAAAGTTACGATTTTCATACAAATTTAAATTTATGGATAAAGCTTCTACTTTTAAGCATAAAGTTTGTTCCTTTTTAGTTTCTAGGTATTGACAAGGCCATTACACCTAGAACTAGCCCCACGAGTCTTGAATATTTTCTGAGATGTTTTATGAAGGAAAGAAGGGTATTAGAAGAGTACACGATATAAAAAGTATCTGAACCTCCCTTTTGTGAACCTAAGTTCGTGAACCTTAAGTTCGTGAACCTTAGTTCGTATGCTTTAAAGATTTCGTGAACTTCAATTCATGTTCAAATATTATGTAAATTTCAGTAACTTAAGGATTCCCGGATACTGGGCTCGTTAAGTGAGCTATGAGGACTTAGAATAAATTCTAAGTCTAGGAATGAAATGTAATGACGTAATGTAATGATGTAGCTTCTTGAGTCTTAGCCCAGACGAACCAGTCTAGGAATCAGAGAGCCATACTCCTATCAGGTGAGTTCTAGATGCCCTCTTTTATACACATTATGTGTGAATATGTTTTGGGCTGACATACATGCTACAACCTTGTTAAATGATGATATGCGATGATATGATAGTGTTAAGGTAATGAATGCTCTGATAATATGCAAGCATGATGAATATTATAATGATGAATGATACGAGGCTAGTATGACATGATTATGATGCTATGTTATGATGTTACGATGATACGATGCTAGTATGACATGATTATGATGTTATGATGACACGATGCTAGCAAGAAGTCATTATGATTATAATGTTATGAAGTTAAGATGATATGATGCTAGCATGACCTAATTATGATGCTAGGACGTTATAATGATATTACACTATGATGTGTTAAGAATGCAAGTATGATGATGCTCATGTACTCGTCATGGGTATGTATGAACGATGCTCCCATATTCGTTATGGGGTAAGTATGACGATGCTCTCGTACTCGTTACGGGGTAAGTATGGACGATGCTCCCATCCTCGTTATGGGGTAAGTATGATGATGCTCCGGTACTCGTTACGGGGTAAGTATGATGATGCTTCCGTACTCGTTACAGGGTAAGTATGAACAATGCTCCCATACTCGTTATGGGGTAAGTATGATGATGCTCCCGTACTCGTTACGTGGTAAGTGTGATGATGCTCCCATACTCTTTACAGGGTAAGTATGAACGATGCTCCAATACTTGTACTGGGTAAGTATGGATCTGCGGAATGCTTCGGCGAGTCAGGTCAACGATATGGAACTTTGTGCCCGCATAAGCCCATTGTTTACGCTCAGTAGCAGTGGTTGTATGATGATTATGTGATATGTTTGCACATAAGGAATGTATGATGATTATGTGTTATGGTTGCGTATGATGAATGTGTGATGTTTTCAGTAAATGATGTTTTAACTCCCAAACGTTTGTTACAATTTGCGAAAACTAGAACTTACCAGCGTAAGCTGACTTTTTAGTATGTATGTCAGGTTGAGGTGCAGTTAAAAGGTAATGGAAAAGCTAGTGGCCCTTATCCAGAAGTTGAAGTGGTTTTTGGCAATCCAGGATGTTTTTGAATACAGACATTTATATGTATTTATGATTTTGACAAACTATGTTTAAATTCTGAAGCATGATTATGAAAGTTTTTTGTTTAAAACTATGTGATGATGATGTAAACCCAACTCTGGAAGGCATGTGCACTCGGGGCCTCTCATAGTGTTTGTCCAGCTTTGAGCTTGAAGTATTACTTGTGTTTTTATTGCTATTGTGTTTTGAGAAATAATTGATAGAGTATTTCGCATCTATCAATTCTATTAGACGAAATCTTCTCTCTAAGTGTTGTGCAGATTGCATAACCCGATCCAACATAAGTTCATTGTATGTGAAATACTTTTATTTCGTAAAGTTATACATGATGCAAGTTACATATAGAGTTGACATATTGGGTTAGAAGTTTCATGTTAAGACACAAAAAACGAAATGAATAGACATGAACACCGCACGAAAATTATTGTGTCTACTTTTCTAAACACAAACACTACCCGTTTAATACAGGTAAACACGAAATGACTCGTTAAGGAACATGTGAACAGTTTTCATTCTAAATAATATGATATAGAGCTGTTATGAAACCCGTGAAGAAAATAGCGTTAGAGAATTAGAATACTTAAAAAGTAAAAGGCTAGTCACTTATTTTATTGAATTACTTTTTTAAATCTTAAATTATAAATATGTCTTAACAGGCTAAGAAGTGTTTACTTGTCTAGACACTAAAATAAACATGTCTTAACATGTCAACCTGTTTTAGACACGAAACATGTTAAGGATAAACATAAAACATGTTTAAGTCGTGTATGTTAAGGTCACCATGTTTGAAATTTCAAGCCCTAGTTACATACATTATAGTTGTAATCATGGTTGGAGAAGCCATTAGGCGTTGTCAGGTCGGTCGATTGAGGAGTTACGAGTACTCATATATGTTGAATTATAAAAAAATTAAAAGAACTATATATATGTCAAATATCACAAGTTTATTAATATTTTATAATAGATAAAATGAATATTAATACGGATAAAATATAATAGGGAAAATCAAAAAATAATATGTGAACAACAATGAAAATTAATAAAAAACAACAAAAATGTAACATTCCTGTAATTTTAATAAACAATTAAATTTAATAAACGATTTATGACGTCACTTGAAATTTCAATTATAAGAATATACACACGCATGTGTAAGTATACATGAGAAACAAATTAAATGTAATTTAATATACATACATATAAATACATATATATGTATGTAGCCTTGTAGGAATTTTTTTATATATTTATAAAATCCAAATAAATGAGTAAATAAATAATCGAATTTCATTTTTGTAGATAAACTAGTTCATAAAAGGTTTTTATGAAAAATTAAAATTTTCGGTTGCAAATAAATAAATAAACAAATAATTTAGTTGTAATTATAAAATTTTAATTAAAAGTCATAAAACATTGTGAACTAATAAATTTAACATTTATAAACTTTGGTATTATTAAATAATACATTTATAAACTTAAAATATTACAATTGTATTAGTTTTAAAAATTTTAAAAATAACTTGGTTTTAATTATGTAATTTTAAAACAATCACGAAACATCCATAAATACATATATACTTTATTTATGTTAGTTTTTATAAAATTTAAACTTATGATATAAAAATTAAAAGGGGTTAATAAAAATTAAGGGTAAAAAGTGTCAAATTTGAAATTGTTCTGAAAGACCATAACTGCCAATATCCCAAAGTGGTCTCCTCTTCCACCCATAAACCCACCTGGGTCGAACCGTGACCCGTACGTGACCCGGGTTTACTCCAGTATGTTCCAGTGTGATTCCAGCTCCATTGGAACCATTTTGGAATGCATTCGAACGCGGTAATCTATTCAAGTCCTTAATTATTCGAATTCATTGCGTATCAATCGAGAACCATTGCCAAAAATACGAACACTAGACGCGTTAACCAAAATTGTTCATCACAAGTACAAAAACCAAATCAATTCACTCATACATAACCTCCAACTCACTACGAAACATTCTGTAATGTAATAACGAGTTCACAAACAATTTTTGTTACTGATCAAGCCCAAAAACCTCTCGGTTTGAGCGCATCCTGTTCATCATTCAAACTCCACTCAAACGTGAGCTAGGGTAAGTGTTTCTTACCTCATTCCCTTCGTTTTTAATCCACAAATCAAAGCCCCATGATTAATTTTGTTATCGAATTCAAAATCGAAACCATTTGGACGGGGGACGGATTAGGGTTCATTCGGATATAAGTCTGAATTGGGAATGAGATTTGGCTTATGTTAAAAGAAATAGCATTCGAGTATTCCCGTCCTCAGGGATCCAGACCGACTGGTCGGAGCTTATGATTCGGTGCAGAAGGTCGCGGGTTCTATTCCCTTGCCTGCCGGGTTTCGAGTGGTGGACCATTCTTCATATAACTTTTTATTTCAAACTCTATTTTAAAATCAGATTTCACATAAATTAATAAGAATACAAATATGAAATTCTGTTCAATTAAATAATTTTCTTAACAGAAAAAATTTATTTAAAATTTTAAAGCTTTATTATGTGCAAATTATGTCATATATTAACTAACATTGTATGAAGTTTTTTTTTTTATATTCTGATAGTAATTTTATTAAAATAATAATTTTTATTTTAAAATGTTAGTATTTGATAAACCTTTAAGTATATAATACTATTTATTTAAGTATATAATACTATTTATTTACTTCAATTTTATAAATTATTCATCTAAATTTTGGAATAATAAATTCTAATTAAATCTCAAAAGGTTAATAGTTGTAAATTACTTTCATAATGTTATAATAATGATTTTATTAAATTATAATAAAAGTTTTACCTAAACTAAACTTTATTTAAATCTTAGAGTGAGATTGGTTTATAATCCAAAGCAAATATTTTATAAATTACTTATAAATAACCTATATTATACAAATATTTTAATATACTAAAATGTTTTATTAAACATAAACATATATGTTTGCATTTTATAACATCTAAATAAACTTTAATTATTTAAAATATTTATAAATTATCAATTCAATTATTTTGTATAACAAAAGTAAAATATGTTACAATGAATGTTCATTATGACACATTCTTTAATAAATTCTTTGGAAAGTTTATTAAATATCATTTGAATTTGTTAGATGATAAAATCAAGTATTGTAATATTTTGGTTAAACATAAAATTAATTTAATGTCAAAACTTATAATTTATATTTTATGAAACATAAGCGATCTAAACATTGTCAAACATTACTACTACTTTCATTTAACCAATCCTAATGAAATATAAGTTTTAATTATTCAAAACAAATCAAACCATTGATCCATTTAGACTTTAGATAAATCCATAGAATAACATAGTATGTTAACATTATTGCCTAATGGACTATTTAGGTGAACTTTGAACTTATTGGATATACATTGAGCTATACTTTGATATACATTATCGAAGACTACCAAACATATTAAGGTGAGTCTTCATAGCCCCTCTTTTACATATCTTGAACTTTTGGGATGAAACATATTATCTTTGAACTTATCTTAACTTCTAAACATTTTCATGTGAACTTAGCTAATGCTTTATAGTTTGTGAACTTTAGTTAAAGATATGCATTGATCACACACATTTAGTGACAATGATATATCTATTCGACTGACCATCCTACCAATGTTTGATTTATCCTTTTGGGGAAGCCCGTGGTGATAGTTTGCTAGCTTGAGCATTGTTTGTAATGCTAAACATTGGTCAAACATCATTTGTTAACATTAGTTGATCTGCTATACTTGCTAGTTAATTTTAACTATGTACATTATGCTTTGTGTTCACATATGACATCATTTATAACATTTTTGTAAGCATATTTTGGTGTGAGTGTTCAAACCTATGAAACTCACCAACTGTTCGTAGTTGACACTTAATTTTAAACAAGTTTCAGGTGGAAATAACAAGTTAGCTTTTTTTTTTGAACGGCATTTGATCTCAACGTGTGAACCACTGATTTCCAGGCCACATCATCAAGGTCTAGTTACCATGACCTTCGTTGAGACCCCACCACCACCCCAGAAGGAAACCGCACCGGAAAACCTACCGACCTCCCAAGGACCCCTATTTCGCCTTGGGAGGGATTTTAACCCGTGACCTCCCACAGGGAAGCCAAAGGGGTAACCATTAGGCTAGAAGCCCTTGGTTAAATGACAAGTTAGCTATATTAACGAGCTTGGATTAGCTTACATTTAATTTGTATTCAATGTATTAGAATTGAAAGGATGTAATAGTTAGGGTTTGATCATTTGAAGCGATATAATAAATGTTCAAGTTTAATGTATGAACTATTTACAACTTTATACATTGTGCTTTGAACAATATACACTTCGTGCCTCCCTGATGTTTCCGCCATCGGTCGGGGTGTTACAGAAAATCAATTAAAAACAGTAAAAATTTTACTTGGCCAAGTTGGACCGATTCAAAGTTGAAGAAAATTGGATCGGTCGAGTGCCGAGTACTTGGCTGCATAACCCAAATTTTACAACATTAGTTGTAATAGTAATAATAAATAAATTAACAAACAAACATAATGATGATAATAGTTATAAATGAAATTAAAAAAGTTAATTCATAATAATAATTATAATATCTAGATCATTTATAAGATATAGAAATAAAAAAACAAAATAATTATCTATGACATATTTGTGATAAATAGTCTAATTACATAAATTAATTTTTATTTTGTCATAAATTGTTGACACATTTATATATATATATATATATATATATATATATATATATATATATAGGGGCTGGTTATTGTACAAAGAAAATTAACGTGAGAAGCGTAGGAAGCCACCAGAATACGACACGTGTAATCTGGGTAAGGGGTATAATGGTCCGTGTAAAATCACGGACCGCGTTATATAAAATCGCGGACCATCGTTTTAACATGCATAATCAAGGACCAACTGAATAATCACGGACTACTAATCACGGACCATATGTAACAAATCACGGACCACGTATAAAAATCAAAATAATTAAGAGCAAACTGAGTAATCACGGACCAATTATCACGTAACTAATGTAAAAATCACGGACCAACTGATAATCACGGACCAATAATCACGGACCACGTAAAAAAACGAAAGAAAACCGTAGCAATATTATACTCAAATTAAAGATAATAAAATTCTCTATTTTATGGTGTAATTTTTTTTAAAAAACTAATTAACCATTTAAAACTTATTCGACTTATAAAAAAAATGGTGGAACTTGATTTACCCAGAAAAAAAGTCAACAAATGTAGTCTATTACTTTTTTGCCCTTTAAGCTTTAATTCACGCAAGTTTTAAATGAAAAGTGGGGACCACCAGATCTTAACCGTTAATTAATTTGATCAAGGGCTAGAATTACTTCCTATCCTTCTCACGTTAAAGTCCCTATGTATTGGATCCGCCTCCTAATATGGGGCTGGTTATTGTACAAAGAAAATTAACGTGAGAAGCGTAGGAAGCCACCAGAATACGACACGTGTAATCTGGGTAAGGGGTATAATGGTCCGTGTAAAATCACGGACCGCGTTATATAAAATCGCGGACCATCGTTTTAACATGCATAATCAAGGACCAACTGAATAATCACGGACTACTAATCACGGACCATATGTAACAAATCACGGACCACGTATAAAAATCAAAATAATTAAGAGCAAACTGAGTAATCACGGACCAATTATCACGTAACTAATGTAAAAATCACGGACCAACTGATAATCACGGACCAATAATCACGGACCACGTAAAAAAACGAAAGAAAACCGTAGCAATATTATACTCAAATTAAAGATAATAAAATTCTCTATTTTATGGTGTAATTTTTTTTAAAAAACTAATTAACCATTTAAAACTTATTCGACTTATAAAAAAAATGGTGGAACTTGATTTACCCAGAAAAAAAGTCAACAAATGTAGTCTATTACTTTTTTGCCCTTTAAGCTTTAATTCACGCAAGTTTTAAATGAAAAGTGGGGACCACCAGATCTTAACCGTTAATTAATTTGATCAAGGGCTAGAATTACTTCCTATCCTTCTCACGTTAAAGTCCCTATGTATTGGATCCGCCTCCTAATATATATATATATATATATATATATATATAAATCAGTAAAAGTAATTATTAATAATAATATCTATATATATACCGTTCTATCCATTGCAATCTACTAACGTGTATTTAGTTTGGTGGTAAACACACATGTACTTTGATGCGAAGGTTGGGAGTTCGACTAATATCGATCAGCGACATTTTTATTTTTTTTTTTCAGTTATTATTTCAGTTAAATAATAATATTTAAATAACAATAATAGTGTCTCATACTTTTGTGATGTTTTAGTTAATTGTTTTAGGACCAATAATCCTCAGCTCAAGTGTTTAAGAGGAAGTACTCTTTGGCTTCAATATTGGGGATGTTATATGTTCAAGTTCTAGCATGGATAAAATATGGGTTCCATGCTGGCTAGGGAATTTTCTCCTACCAATGGTGGGTTTCCTCCTATTGGGTGTGGATATGACCGGGGGTCTATGACCCGTCAATGATCCAAATTGTCGTTCAAAAAAAAGTTAATTGTTTTAGGACATATTAACAATTATCGCTATCGGTTTTTGAACCTGTTTATTTTGTTATCCGTGATACTGTTACCATTGTCGTGACAAGATACTTATACAAAAAAAACGGTATAGTTCAAATTTGTTTTTTAATTGGGTGACATTGTGTGAGTCAAGTTTATGTTGTTTTTAATTATTTACTATCATTAAATGTTTGCAAATTAACAATAATTTAATTTAAAAAATAATAATTATTACTTGTAGGATGCAAGTTTTTTTTACACTGTGGGCTAATTTAACACTAATTACGCACAAAATTATGATTTTATTTCTGACTAATGTCACAAATGTGTTAATATGTTTTATAATTTATTTATAAAATATAAAAAATCTAAATATCCCGTTAAATTATGCAAAATTCAAAAATTCTAAATACTTGGATTTGGAATTGTTTTTCTTTTATTTATTTATGCAATGCAATTATAAAAATATGACCCTTCTTCTCCAAGAAAACGCACAGACCCTAAACCCTAGCTAACAGCCAATATAAAAATAGCTTCTAACTAATGGGGATTTCATAATTTTCCATTGATCCAAGATGTCTTCCTCACTACGCCTCATTACTTCCAAGCTCGTCAAAAGATCTGTTATTTTTAAATCTCGTTTTCTTAGCATCCAAGCTGCTGCTCACCGTAATTATACTACTAATATATATATATATATATATATATATATATATATATAAAATGATATTAATTGCATGTATATTTTCCTATAAATTAAGATATTGCATTTTTTTTTATTATACTTAATTAATCTTGATCCATTTTGATCAGATTCATTTGATGAAGCAAGGCCAAGAATCACGTGGCCCAAAATTTCTTCAATGGGCGTCCGCATGGAGATGAGAGATGATCATAGTATTTTTTACATGAATGTAACTGAAGGATCGGCCGAAGAAACTCATAATGGCCTGCATGTTTATCTGAACATGCATGGGATAAAACACAAGGACATGAGGCCATGTGCTGAACAAGAGAAAGACAGAACGCTAAATCTAACTCTTTCCAACGTAGAAGCCGAGGTCAAGACAAACATCATGGCTAACATAATCGCTAACGACATCATTAATAGTTACCGTGACATCACTGCAAAACGAAGTTGGGCTTACTATGGTACACACTTGCTTGATTTGCTCCCTATCGATCGAATTTTTTTAAAAAAAGGGTCCATTTTTAAAAATTGGTTATAAGAGGGGTTCAAATTTTATTTTTTTCACAAATGAGGTTTTCTCCACTGCTAGTGGCGATTTTAAGGAGTGATAAAATGAGAATGTAGAGGTGTAAGAAGTCAGTCAGCAACTAAAAATTATTTGACCCGTCCTTTTCGCCATTAGTAGTGGCGAAAATCACAAAAAGTCACAGGTCAAATTCGCCATTGGTAGTGGCGAAAAGTACACATATGTCCTTTTTTGCCATTTGTAGTGACGAAATTGATGTTTATTGCCACTCACAGTGACGAAAATCAGTGGGTGTACCATATTGTCCTTTTTCGTCACTGATTTTCGTCACAAACCTCATTTTCGTCACTACAAATGGTAAACAAGGACACATGTGTAGTTTTTGCCACTAATAATGACGAAAAGGACGTGTTAAATGATTTTTAATTGATGACTAATATATTGACTTCTTATACATTCTCATTTTATCACTTCTAAAAATCGCCACTAGCAGTGGAGAAAACCTCATTTTTGAAAAATTAAAATTTTTTGAGCCCCTTTGTAACCATTTTTTTAAAATGAACCCCATTTATAAAAAAAATTAAAATGGTATTTTGATGGATTATGTATATTATATTGTTTGTTCTTGGTGATTTCAGATATGTTCTTTGATAGATCGATTCTAAGCAAGAGATTTTACCCTCTAATATCGATGTCGTCGTCGCTGATTAGTTCATTCAAAATCTCTAAGGAAGAGAATGCTAATAAGAGGCTAGAGATACGTATTGATATTCCTGGACCTGAGAATACGAAGTTAACCACGCAAGGACTACGTGTGTCCTTAAAAATGTTTGGACTGAAGAGAAAAGACGTAAGGACATATTTCGATTATGGCACATTCTTCATTGAAGGAAAAACAAAGAAGAAACACCATATTACAGGAATACATTTACCAGAGGGCATCCACAAGAAACATAATATGATCAAGAAAGAGATGAAAGATGGAGTATTTTATGCAATTATTGCTTGTGTGAAAAAGAAGGAGATCAAGATCAAGATTAATTAATATTTAATTGATTAATGGGTATGGGTTTTTATTTCTAAATTAAAGAAAAAAGATTGATTGATTGCGAGGCTATAAATCCAACTTTGGGTCTTCATCTTTTATCATATGTACTAGTGAATGGCTATATGAATGGTACACCAACAAATTTATTTTTTTGACAATATAATTTGATTTTTTTGATATAAAATATGATTAAAATTTCATATAATTTTTTACTTTAAGTAATAAAATAATTATATTATATCTCAAGACCCTAGTTTTTCAACAGTTGTTTCTTGAAGTATTTTGTTCTAAAAAACCTTTTTTGAAAATTTTATATTTTATAAAAATTTGCTTTTATAAAAAATGTGTTTTTAGTATTAATATATTTTTAATGCATCAAAAAAATCTTTTTTAATTTAAAAATTACAAAAAGTATATTTAAGAATATTATTTAATATGATACATATTTAATATTAGAGAAATAAAGAAATTAAAGTTAAAATGCAATAATAAAGTGATATGTGTTCTTTAAACATTTATCTTTTAAAATAGATAGATAGATAAGTACACATGTAGATAATAGAGAAAGTCTAGCCATACTTGTAGTTCAAAAATAAAAATAAATAAAATATCATATTCTTAAGATGAAGTTGAAGATGGGTTGTTTGTATGAGGGAATGAGGGACAAAATTGCCAATTCAAAAGATGATTTGTTAGCTAATTAGACGGGATTAACAATTTGTTTGCCGTACTCGATGAACTCATATTCCAATTACACAATTTTTGTTCTTATTGTTTTTCGTTTTCATTTTATTAAATTGACTGATCATGATTAATAAAAGCATTGATTAATTGTTCTTATTTTATGTATTTCTCCAATTTTATTTCATAAACAATTGCTATCAAAACCTCGTTTATATGGACTCAATTCAAAGAGGTGATCTTCAATTGGAAATGAATCAAAGGTCAAGATAGTGTCAACGAAGTCCAAATTGGACAAATTTGATGGAAAGAATGACTTTAGCTTTTGAAGAATGAAGATGCATGCTCTTGTAAGAACTCAAATCATGTGGTTGTTCTACTATTGTGGTTGCTCTTGTAAGAACTCAATATGTGTTTGTTGTAAAATAAATGAGAATATATATAATATATACAATTTTTTTAAAAAATTTAGGGCCCCCTATAAAATTGGGCCATGTACGGTCACACCTCTCGTACTTGCTTTAAAACCCCATTGTAAACCATAAGTCGGTTAAAGTCGTTTTTGATTAAAATTGGTTATAATTTAAAGCGATTATCGGTTATTTTTCGGTTATGATGTTATAGTATGCGCATCCTATAGAAGAATTAAATAATGAAGATCATTTATATGAAGTTGAAGTTAGAGACATTTTTAACTAGTGAAATTCCCACCCTTTTTTATGCTTTAAAAAATTTGAAGGAAGTCAATTTTTTTTCCAAACGTGTATAGTCTAGTTACCGAAATTTCGGTAACGATGCCATAGACAAATGTTTTTCAAAGTTAAAATTGTTGAAGTCTTGCTTTAATTCATATGTCACAAGTAATATTTACTGAATTAACAATGATTACTATGTCTGGTAAAATGGGAGGGTAGGATGACATGTCAGAATGGGTACGGGTCAAGATGTGTGTTAGCCAAGATGGGTTTTAAGTTAAATCAGTTTTGGTTTAAATATGTCATTTTAAAAACATTAATTCCGCTCTAGTTAAAAATGAGTTGTAACTAAACAAATATTTAATTGAATAATTTTTAATAATTTTCTCATCTAATATATTATTGATCATTTTTATCCATTATATTTACATAGTTTTCAAGTTACCAATCTTAATCCGTATTTACATAGTTTTCAAGTTACCAATCTTAATCCGTATTATGCTAAAGTATTACTCACCTTAACCCATTATATGTCATAACGCTACCAGTTTCAACCAAAAATACAATAATTGTTGTTTCTATGGATCAAAATTGACAAGTTTAATGATAGTTATTGAAAACAATATATTTGACAATTCAAATTACAAAGAATTAGTTAATAGTTTTGTTTCCAAAAATGCGCGCTAAGAGAACCATATGATTTGTTTAGATATGTAAATTAGATCATTTTGTTATAATATCTTTGTTATATTTATTTTTATCACAAATATTGTTGTATACTCACTTTTTTATATATGAGTGACTAAATTTATATTTTATAGGCTTATTTTTTAGTTGGTTTCAAGCTATGAAATTTTTAGGAATTCTTGGGACTTCTATGTTTTTTACATAGATGTTATAACTATAATATCTTATATATATTAAAGATATATTGAACACAAGTGGTTTAATGAAGTTAATACACTACTAAGAAAAATTTTAAATTTCGACAAGTTTTTATCAAAAAATTATCGAAAGTTGTCATTACCGAATATACATACATAAATGTAGATAAACATGCATACATACATATAAATTCACAAGCACACACGTACATATAATTATACACCTAAACTTATGCACACACATGCACATATTATAATATTATTATTTTTATTGTTAATATTTTCTTAACATTAAAATTGAATATAATCAAACAATTATAGGTAAAACATTAAAATCGGTATTACTTTTTTAAATTTTAATGATTAAGAAATGGTTTAGTATAAAATGGAAAAAAAAATAGTTTGTTGGAATTTGGTCGAAAATGCTGATAATCTTATTAAGAAAATCAATGTCACACCCCCAAATTCCCACGTGCAGTGTCAAACCGCGCGGGTGTGACGTAGCCAGGATCACAGCTCAAGGTCATATAGAACGACTCTATATGAGTTACACAAACGTACAGTTTTGTAAAATAACACAGTTTGAACAAATATGCAACGGAAAAGTTAAAGTGTTAAGCAGCGGAAATGTAAATTAAACAGTTACAGCGGAAAGTATATTGTTTCAGACATTACATGATCAATATTGTTTTAAAATAGAGAAAAATAAAACACAAGCCTAAGACAAGAGTCTATATGCAAGTCAGACTCCTAAATACATCCTCGTGCGCATCCTAGCTTGGGTTCCATTAGTCACCTGAGAATACATGCGAAAAGTGTCAACTAAAAAGTTGGTGAGTTCACAGGTTTAGACAGACATAAATAGTAGACAGACATATACTGGGTATGTTAAGTTTAGTTGTTAGATTCTACGATCCGTGAGTGTGTCAGTTAATCTTACCGAAACTGTTTCCGTTTGCCTCCTCGGGTCATCGCTGAACCCGGTAATCAACATCGATATTACACTCGTTATGACCTCCAGTCAACATTGGTGCCGAGTGGGGCTAGTCAAATCCAGTAGTACTACGTAATAACGACTCGTTTGTCATACAACTAACTGTAAGGATACGTGAGGGCTTAATGCGATAATAGTTACACTCGAAAAAGGTTTTACAACATACCAGTCATATATCTAAAACAGTTGCATTGTAATCTCACCCCAAAAGTTTAATAAAACAGTTAAAGAGTAAAAGTGGGGCTGTAAACTCACCTGAGTTTGAGTGGAGTGCGTTCGTACAAGAACGGAGTAGCTCACCGGCTAGCAGTTACCTATATCACATAGGTGTTATAAGTTTTGTGTTCACATACACGTGGGTCTCACGGGACCGTGTTCGTGTCCAAACAACCCCAAGTTATTATGTGGGTCGAGTTGACCATGTTTGACCTAACGACCCGTTGGTGACAGTTTTAGTTCGCGTGATCGTGAAATGTGCGATATTGTGTCGTGTGAAGTGTGCGGATACCAAAGTCATATTTGTGAGGAAACTTTCTGTTTCAGGAATGTTCCTAAATTAAGCAAGTCATGCAGGATATCACTTCCCGATTATTCTATCATGCATAGTTAACCTAAGTGAGCATGTTATCACATAGCACATAGTTATAGTTAGACGATTAAGCACGTTTCGAGTATAAAAGTTACTAAACATAGAAAGTTGCAAAAAAAAGCATATTTTACTAAGTCTAGCTACCAATCTCATTATAGTATCATTACCCTAGTTTCAAATATCTACTTGATCATGCTTGTTTTACCCAACACATTGCCATTTACGTATTTAGCAAAATAAAGTTACTATTTATTGTAACTTATGACGAATGCTCATATTTTATTCATTCAAAGAAATCAAATCACATAATATCATCATGTTAACATCAAATAAGCATGTTGAACACATTACAACATGAATCTCATCATTTTTAAGAAAGTTGTAACTAAAAGTTACTATTTTTAGAAATATTTTAACAAATCACATGCATCAATAATCATCCATTTAGTTCCATATCATCATTTTTAACATAAGTCCTAGTTCTAAACATATGCATGTGGCCATTTCATCATTTTTTGCACATTTTGAAATAATAAACTTACTATAATTAGTAATAATGCAAACCATGTTCTTGACATCAACAACACCTCTAAATCTTGTAAATCATCACAAACATCACTTATAACAACATTTCAATATCAAGAATCATACGAATAGGCTTAGATCCTTCATGCATATTACTACAATCACCCATTTCATAGCAAATCCATCAAATAATCATTTAATCTTATCAATATTGTCATAGATCATTCCAAAATCATCAAATCAATAGAAATATCATCAAATCACAAATCTTTGACAAGTAAAATTCGTGCATGTGAAGATCTAATGTGTGCATGTGGCCTTGGAGGCTTGCATGTATGTGAATAAGTGATTTTAAGCTACAATGGTGCTAGAACTACCTCAAGGGTCTTCAAATTCGTGAAATGTGGCCTAAGATTGAGGGTTGTGGCTCCTAGAATCTGCTGAGAAGGTCTCTTAATCAAGATGGTGGATGTTGGTGCTTCCTTCTAGCTTCTTCTACCCCCAACACTTCACCAAAGGCCTTGAACACCTCCAAAATGGCTTTAAATTGATGGTACTGGCTTCAACAGAGTGCTTTGGGTCGGATATGTCGAGAATGGTCGAGAGTTTTAGAATAGGAGTGGCAGAAATGATTAAATCTTGGTTAAATAAGGATTTTGCGTGTATAGGGGCTTCGCGTACCGCCGACACTGACAAAAGTCTCTCTCGGCGTACCGTAATGAATATAATAATCATTTGATTCCCGAAACACGCCGCGTATCACGAAGAAGGAAAATGATCGGTCGTCGCGTACCGCGACGACTTTCGGTGAATTTAAATTTCCCGCCCATGCGTCGCGTACCGCTAAGGCCCAATCAGAGGCCCTCAGCGTACCGCGATGGGTCCTGGGAGAGCCCAATAAGCCCAATTTTGTTGTTTCGAATCGATTTTCGCGTTTTTCTCGATTACGATCATCGTTTCTCGACATATGAGCATTGTTCTAGCTAATTTAGGTTCCCCAGAACCTAAGTGCAGTGAAAGTGTACTGCAGTTTCACCAACGTTCGTTATTCAAGACACGTGCGTGCGTTTTGCGATAATTTCTCAAATTATCAGTGCGTTTGGACTGTTGTGCCACGTGTCACACTAAATATTCATTATTCTAGTGCCACGTAAGTAATAATAATACAGATTATTATTAAAATAAAGTTAATGCTGACCTAAAAATTGCGAGGTGTCACATCATCCCCCAGTTAATAGGAATTTCGTCCCGAAATTTAGTTCGTGTTGCTGGTGTTAGTCTGGTCGGAAAATAAGTGAGGGTATTTCTTTTTCGGCTGGTCCTCTCGTTCGCAGGTGTATTCCGGTCCACGTCGCGAGTTCCATTGTACCTTTACTATCGGTATGCGACTGAGTTTGAGCTTTTTAATCTCTCGGTCCATTATTTCCATTGGCTCCTCAACGAAATGCAGTTGCTCATCGATCTGAATTTCCTCTAAAGGAATTGCGAGCGTTCCATCCGATAAGCATTTCTTGAGGTTTGATACGTGGAATACGTTATGTACACTACTCAATTCTGGTGGTAGTTGTAGCTCGTAGGCCACAGGGCCTATACGTTTTGTGATTTCGAACGGTCCGATATAACGAGGATTTAACTTTCCCTGCTTCCCGAATTGAATCACTCCCTTCCAAGGCGAGACTTTAAGAAGTACACGGTCTCCCACCTGGAATTCCAAAGGCTTGCGCCTTTTGTCGGCATAGCTTTTCTGTCGATCCCGAGCTGCTGCCATTCTGTTACGTATTTGCACGATTTTCTTGGTTGTTTTGTGCACACGTTCAGGTCCAGTCAGTTGGCTTTCACCAACTTCCGCCCAACAGAGTAGTGATATGCACTTACGTCCGTAAAGTGCTTCAAAAGGCGCAGCTCCAATGCTGGTGTGATAACTGTTATTATATGAGAACTCCATCAAAGGTAAATGAGTCTCCCAACTGTTACTGAAGTCAATTACACATGCTCGAAGCATGTCTTCCAAAGTTTGGATGGTTCGTTCACTCTGACCATCTGTCTGCGGGTGATAGGCAGTACTCATATCCAACCTTGTTCCAAGGGCCTTATGTAAGGACTTCCATAAATGTGCTGTGAATCGCCTGTCTCGATCGGATATGATGGAGATTGGAACTCCATGTCTCGAAACGACTTCCTTCTAGTAGGTTCGGGTCAGCTTCTCCAATTTATCAGTTTCCTTAATCGGTAGGAAATGCGCAGATTTCGTGAGTCGTTCCACGATCACCCATATGGTGTCACAACCACTTGCTGTTTTTGGTAGTTTGGTGATAAAGTCCATGGAAATCTGCTCCCATTTCCATACTGGGATTTCCGGTTGTTGAAGTAACCCTGATGGTTTCTGGTATTCGACCTTTACTTTAGAGCAAGTCAGACACTTACTCACATAGGTCGCGATTTCTGACTTCATGTTAGGCCACCAGTAAGTGATCTTTAAATCATGGTACATCTTGTCGGAATCTGGATGTACCGAGTACCGGCTCTTGTGAGCTTCATTCATAACTATGTCTCTCAATCCCCTGTAGCATGGAATCCAAATCCAATCCATTAAGTAATAAGCTCCGTCATCCTTCTCCTTTAGTTGTTTATCCATACCCCGCATTGCTTCGAGAGTGAGGTTTTCAGTTTTCAGAGCGTCTTGTTGTGCGATGCGGATTTGATTAGGTAGCTCTGAGTGTATGGTAAGCTGTAGTGCACGTACGTGTTTGGTTGTTTCCTTTCGGCTTAACGCGTCGGCCACCACGTTGGCTTTCCCGGGATGGTACTTGATAGCATAGTCATAATCGCCTATTAGCTCGACCCATCTGCGTTGTCTCATGTTTAGCTCTTTCTGGTCGAAGATGTGTTGTAGGCTTTTATGATCAGTGAATATTGTGCACTTGCTTCCGTACAGATAGTGTCTCCAAATCTTTAGTGCGAACACCACGGCTCCTAACTCCAAATCGTGAGTTGTGTAGTTCTTTTCATGCTCCTTTAGTTGTCGTGACGCATAAGCTATGACTTTCTCACGTTGCATCAGCTCGCAACCGAGTCCTTGCTTCGATGCGTCGCAATATACTACAAAGTCTTCACATCCCTCTGGCAGGGATAGGATTGGTGCACTACACAGTTTCTGCTTCAATAAGTTGAAAGCAGCTTCTTGTTTTTCTCCCCATTCGAACTTCTTGTCTTTGTGTGTAGCGGATGTCAATGATTGTGCAATCTTCGAGAATCGTTCGATAAATCGCCTGTAGTATCTCGCCAATCCTAGGAATTGTCGCACCTTAGTTTGAGTCTTAGGTGCTTCCCAGTTCTTAATGGCCTCGATCTTGGCTGGATCTACATGTATCCCCTTCTTGTTTACTAAATGTCCAAGGAACTGGACTTCGCGAATCCAAAAATCGCATTTGGAAAACTTCGCGTATAATTGTTCCGTCTTTAGTAGTTCCAACACGAGTCTCAAATGTTCGGCATGTTCTGCCTGAGTCTTATAGTAGATCAGGATGTCATCTATGAATACGATTATGAATTTGTCAAGATACGGCTTGCACACCCGATTCATGAGGTCCATGAATACAACTGGTGCGTTAGTCAGCCCGAAGGGCATGACCAAAAACTCGTAATGTCCGTATCGCGTCCTGAAGGCTGTCTTTGGTATGTCTTCTTCTTGTATTCTTAGTTGATGGTAACCGGATCTTAAATCGATCTTCGAGTAATAGCTTGACCCTTGCAGTTGGTCAAACAGGTCATCTATTCATGGTAGTGGGTATTGATTCTTGATTGTTACCTTGTTCAGCTCTCGGTAGTCGATGCAAATACGGAATGATCCGTCCTTTTTCTTTACAAACAAGACTGGTGCTCCCCATGGTGAGAAGCTTGGTCTAATAAATCCTCTATCAAACAGTTCTTGCAGTTGATTAGATAGTTCTTGCATCTCGGTAGGAGCTAGTCGATACGGCGCCTTGGCTATTGGTGCGGCTCCTGGTGTTAGATCTATCTGAAACTCCACTTGTCGCTTCGGTGGTAGTCCAGGTAGATCGTCCGGAAAAACTTCGGGAAATTCGCGGACTACAGCGATGTCCTCGATCTTCCTCTTTTTCTTCGGTTGTTCCAAGATAAGTGCCAGGATAGTGGTGTATCCTTTCTGTAAGTACTTACTGGCCTTCATGCAGGACATGATGTTTAGTGGTACATCACGCCTTTCACCCTGAATTGAGATCTGCTCTCCATCTGGCAATGTAACTCGTACATTCTTCTCGTTGCATACAATCTCGGCATGGTTAGCAGATAACCAATCCATTCCAATCACCACGTCGAAGCTCCCGAGAGTCACCGGCATCAGATCGATCTCCAGTTTGTGGTCTGCTAGCACCAAGACACACCCTTTGATGATGTGTTGTGTCTCGATCAGTTTACTATCAGCTAACTCAACGGTATACTTATAGTCTAGCGGTGTTGGGGTCATATTAAGTAGTTTACTAAAATCACTAGAGTAAAAACTCCTATCGGCACCATATCAAATAACATGCTAGCATAGACATTATTTAAAAGAAACATACAGGTAACGGCATTGGGGTCATCTTTAGCTTCCCCTGATCCGATAACAAACACCCTGCCTCTCGCTGGATTGCCACCAGCATTCTTGTTCTGCGGGCAGTCTCGGCGCATGTGTCCCGGCTTCCAGCAAGTGAAACACCCCTTCAAGGTATCAGTCTTGTTGTTGTTGGGGTTAGGGTTTGATCGGCATTCCTTGGCTACATGCCCGTTTCTTCAACAGTTTGTGCACTTGATCCTTTTGCACGGGACGAAGTGATGGTAGTTGCAGCTGTTGCATTTTGGGCTGTTGCCCTGATATCCTCCCTTACCTTGATTGTTGGGTTGTGTGGCAGTGAAGACTTTGGCGGGTGCTGGGCGATGCTGGGTTGGTTGCTGAGGTGAAAAAGTATGGTTGTTGCTGGGCTCCCATTTTCGTTTGGGCTCTTGGGGTTTCAGGTGTTCACCCCTCTTAGGCAGTTTACCCTGAGCTGTTGCCTGGTCAGTCAGCTTGTGGGCCAGTCGGATCAGTGGTTGAATGGTAGTGGGGTCGGAAGCAGTCACCACGCTTTGTATTTGTTCGGGCAATCCACTAATGAACTGCTCGATCTTCTTGTATTCCAGCGTCACCATCGCCGGGCACAGTTTGCACAACTCATGAAATCGTGTGCAGTATTACTCGATTTCGGATCCAACCATCTTGTGGACCCAAAATTCCGCCTCCAGCTTTCGGATTTCATCTCGAGGACAACACTCCTCGTGGAGCATTCTGGTAAACTCCTCCCAAGAGATTGAGTTGGCAGCTTCTAGTCCTAGTGTCTGGACGTGTGTGTTCCACCAGGTGAGGGCTGGTCCCTCCAGAGTCCTAGTGGCGAACTTGACTCGATTTTCCTCCGAGCACTCAGACATAGAGAAAACTGACTCAAGTTTCTCTATCCAACGGAGCAGTCCCACTGCCCCTTCAGTGCCACTGAAGTTATGAGGATGACAACTTAGAAAATCCTTGAACGAGCATCCTTTAGTTGCGCTTCCATGAGATCCTGTGCATCGGGATTAATGTCACGTATTAGTGGCAACATTGTCTATACTAGGTGAGTCGGGTTAAGCAAATGTTAGTACCGTTATTGGTTCCACTGGTCTCGCTATGTTGACGGTTTGCCTCATACTCGGCAATTGCTTTGTTGACCCGGCGGTCAACCATCATCTTGATAGTTGCCGCTCCGATCTTTCGCTTGGGGTGGCGGACGTACGTTCCCTTTCCAGAAATAGTCGAATTCTATACGGAAGGATAGAGTGTTAGCCATCGTGTGTTAGAGTGTTAGTCAAAAGTTATGTTAGGTGTCATGTTAGTAGTAGTCATGATATATAACAAACGAAAGTAAAACATCATTTCATTAATGATAACAACTTTTGAGTACAATGATTTCCAAAAGAGATACTACTACTAAAGTTCATATGAGCACATCTCGCTCATCTAGGAATACAAAAGTAAAATAACTGAAAATAAGATAGTTTACCTAATCTGATGCAATAGTGGAGTGTGAGTCTTCGCTATCTGCGGGACCATCGTCGTCGACCTCCTCGGGATGCTCATCTGGATCCTCATCAAAATCCCCCTCCTCGAGATCCTCAACCTCGAACTGGGGTCCCTGCTCCTGCTCCGGCTCCTGCTCCTGCTCCACGATCAGCTACTCAGCCCAAGCGTTCTGAAGTGCCGCCTGGTTCTCTCCTGCAACATCCTCTACCATGACCAGCCGCTCGCCAAGGTCCTGAACCACGGCAACGACTTCTCCGTGTCGCTCTTCTAACTGCACTGTTCGGTTCGGAGCGCCCCGATCTCATCCACCACCTGCTCCCGCATATGGTCCAGTTGTCCTCGGAGATGTTGGTTCTCCTCTCGGAGAGCACTGATCTCCTCTTCACGCTCGTGGGCCCTACGGGCCTCCCGAGCTGTCCGGGCAACATGGGCTGCGAAAGCCAGTTCAAAGGATACTCCGAGTGCCGGTAATCGGTGTGCTCGGTCATCATCTGTCCAAACTCGCTGGAGAGGTACCCTCTCCTCAATGATCCAATCCCACACTGTAGAGGGATACCAACTCCATGATCTAGCGCGCTTTGCTATGCGCGCTCTCTCGGCCTCTACAGCATCAACAAGAGCAACCACAATAGTAGAACAACCACATGATTTGAGTTCTTACAAGAGCATGCATCTTCATTCTTCAAAAGCTAAAGTCATTCTTTCCATCAAATTTGTCCAATTTGAACTTCGTTGACACTATCTTGACCTTTGATTCATTTCCAATTGAAGATCACCTCTTTGAATTGAGTCCATATAAACGAGGTTTTGATAGCAAATAACAATGAATATAGCATTTATGCAATGTTTAGTGTAGTGTCTAAGGTAGAGCAGTGGCTATAGTCTAAGTTTACTACATGCGAACCCAGTTCCCTATAACCAAGGCTCTGATACCAGTCTGTCACACCCCCAAATTTCCACGTGCGGTGTCAGACCACGCGGGTGTGACGTGGCCAGGATCACAGCTCAAGGTCATATAGAACGACTCTATATGAGTTACACAAACGTACAGTTTTGTAAAATAACACAGTTTGAACAAATATGCAGCGGAAAAGTTAAAGTGTTAAGCAGCGGAAATGTAAATTAAACAGTTACAGCGGAAAGTATATTGTTTTAGACATTACATGATCAATATTGTTTTAAAATAGAGAAAAATCAAACACAAGCCTAAGACAAGAGTCTATATGCAAGTCAGACTCCTTAATACATCCTCGTGTGCATCCTAGCTTGGGTTCCATCAGTCACATGAGAATACATGCGAAAAGTGTCAACTAAAAAGTTGGTGAGTTCACAGGTTTAGACAGACATAAATAGAAAGACAGACATATACTAGGTATGTTAAGTTTAGTTGTTAGATTCTACGATCCGTGAGTGTGTCAGTTTATCTTACCGAAACTCGACTGTTTCTGTTTGCCTCCCCGGGTCATCACTGAACCCGGTAATCAACATTGATATTATACTCGTTATGACCTCCAGTCAATATTGGTGCCGAGTGGGGTTAGTCAAACCCGGTAGTACTACGTAATAACTACTCGTTTGTCATACAACCAACCAGTAAGGATACGTGAGACCTTAATGCGATAATAGTTACACTCGAAAATGGTTTAACAACATACCAGTCATATATCTAAAACGGTTGCATTGTAATTTCACCCCAAAAGTTTAGTAAAACAGTTAAAGAGTAAAAGTGGGGCCATAAACTCACCCGAGTTTGAGTGGAGTGCGTTCGTACAAGAACGGAGTAGCTCACCGGCTAGCAGTTACCTATGTCATTGTGACACCCGGCAATTTCAGGTAAATTGCAACTCTTACACTCTACGTATTTCACATTCATACTTGTTGCATTTCATTTAATAATGTTTAATTAGATGAGTCAAACACACACAACTGCGAAACGATAGTTCGATGAACTATCGAATCATACGTTGCACATTGGTTTTGGAAACCAAGTGTGGCAAACACAAACAATAACGCAAAGCAATAGTTCGGGGAATTATTGAATTGTGCATTACACGTTGATTAGGATTAATCAAGTGTGTAAACACTTCGTAAAACACGAACACAAACTATCGAAGATAATTCGAGGAATTATCAAAACGCACACATGAGTCTCACGAACGTTAGTGATCAGTCAAACTATGTGTTATTATTGTATTATGTGCTAAAGATGCATTAGATGTTTAGGATGAACGTTAGGAATCGATCACGAGCGAAATCGAATCATCGAAATCGAAAAACATGAATATAGACCCATCGCGGTACGCGACGACCCCCTGGCGACGGGCTTGGCGGTACGCGAAGCTGTAGCGGGGACTCTGGATCCCGAATTTCTTCGCGGTATGCGATAAGCTTTTTGATCGGCCTTCGCGGTACGCGAAGGCCATGCAGATCAAATTTCTTACAAAACCAACCCCAATTTATTTTCACTCGGTTCTTCTCTCATTTCTCCGAACTTTCACTTGTTCTCTCGACCAAAACACCCAGAAATCAATCCTCCAACCTCCTGGAATCACCATTGGAGCTAGTTCTTGGTATTTGGGAGCCACAGAATCATCAAGGAAGTCTTGGAAGCCATCAACACGTTGAAGAATCATCCCGATCCATTTCCAGGACCTGTTGCATCTGTTACAACTCAAATTCTAGTCTGTAAGGTAGTTTCCTATGTATATCTTTGGTTAGATCGAACATGCAATGGGTAAAAACCCACATGTATGAACATCCACCCACATGCAACTCCATGTGGTTATTGAGCACGAATTTGTTGGTGATTTTGTGTGATATTATTGTAGATCTACTGATTTTATAGTTTAGAAATATTAGATTCGAGTTTTGGTTGAGTTATGTTTGATTTGATAATGATTTTGGTACACTTGCCATAAAAGGAAACTTTTATGTTGCAAGTCATAGATTTGTGATGATCTAGACATGATAGACATGTCTAGATGTTGTCAAATGCATATTGGAGTGTTTAGAAACATATTTGAGTATTTGATTTTGTCAAAAACGTGGTTTTGTATAAACTTACTATTTAGGGAAACTTTTGTAAATCAAAAGAGGGCTTTTGATGTTTTTGAATGTTTTGGTGAACTTGGATTATTGAAATATGTTTAGAAATGGTTTATAACATATTTGGAAACTTCAATTTGTGAAAACGAGCTTTTAAACGAGTACTTTCCAAATAAGGAAACTTTATTTGGGCAAAACGGTGTAAATGATGATTTATGCACAAACAATGTGTTTTAAACGTTAAAACATATTTTATAAACATATTAAAAATATTAGCTTTATGAAATGGGATTTCATAGCTACACTTTCCTAAAACAGAAACTTTTCAAAAATGGAAACTCGTATGATTAGAGTCATAGGATGCATGTAAGTGTCCTACTTGTGCTTGTGACGCATTGAACGGTCATAAACACAAAAATCGTGTCACCAACGATTCGTAGAGTCAACACAAGTCAACACACACACAGTCGGTTGGGCACACCGACACTTGGAGTTGTATGGGGTACAACGCACCACAAAACACATACTTACACCTATATGGTTATAGGTGCTTACTAGTAGGTGCTAGCATTCGCGGACGCGAACACTTACACACCGGAACTGCTTTAACAGGTGAGTTCACGGCCCCTTTTACATTTTCTACCTTTGGGGGAGAAAACATTGCATACAACTGTTTTAGAACAACATACACACTTTTTGGTTACATTTGTACATGCTAATATCGTATATGCATATGTGTGGCATTCATCTACAAAACTGATAAGTCCTCATTAAACACACCTCGAACCGTTAATAGCGAGTTGCGCTTAGCGTGGTAATTCTGAATAGTACTATTTGGGCCTGACAAGCCCCACTGTTGCACGCTGTATGGCCACCCTGACTGGAGGTCGGAACAATGCATAATTGACCAAACAACATTGCCATATCTTGGATGGATATGGCGGGAGACAGCATGTTAGCTTCGGTTGCGAACCCGAATATGGTATAACACATATTGACTAGCTATCAATGGATATTGCATTGTATTTAAATGTAGACCTACAAACATTTACTTTAAACATTTTGGATGTTTATTGCTGATATAAAACCTGTGCTCTCACCAACCTTTGTGTTGACCCTTTTACTCGCATGTTTTCTCAGGAAGCTAAGACACGCACTCAAGGATAGGATGCTAGGATGGAGTCCATGCATCAGCTTAGTGTCTTAGGATATTTTTGAAAACATTTATCAATTTGTTAAGTCTTGTATTATTAAATATCTCTAATCGCTTCCGTAAACTTTAAACTTATGATGTTTTGAAAAACTGTTTAACAACGCTTCCGCAACTCATGAATTATATATGTTCTAATATTATTAAACTTCCGCAACTCTGATTTTATAAATTGTTTTGTCCAAGTATTGGATGTACGTATGCAACCAGACATGTAGGTCTCGCAACTATGTGACCGAAGACTGCGATCCTCTCAGGTCAGTCCAGTTGCACCCTTTCGTTCAGGCCGGGAAGGCTGGGGTGCGACAGATTGGTATCCGAGACCCCGGTTATTGTGAATTAGGTTTGCATTTATTGAACTTAGTCTATAACCACTAGTCTCCACACAACACATATCACTTAGTATTGTGATACTAGCATACATTATTGTACACACACTTACTACGCTCATAATAGATATGGCGTCACCATCGTCACCGCATGTGATGGCACATGAGGGGGAGCAGCCGATAGCTTTACATGTTTTCTTTTAATACCCACACACACACAATATTAGTCATCAGACATACACTAACACTTATTCTAGCTATGAAGATCATGGCTGGAAGACGTGGAGGACGCAGGAATGAGGGTGGACGCGGGGAAACATTAACTTCACTCAAGCTGAATTGAACGCACTCATCAACGAGCGAGTTGAAGAGGCGCTTGCTGCACGGGAAGCCAACCGTAATCAAAACCCACTGAACCAAGGTGATGAGTCTTAATTCACATTCACCTTGCATCACAATCACTCGTTTCCAATTCAACACGTTTGCCAATATTGAATACAACTTTATTCTTTGCATGTCTCAGGAGCAAACCTCAACCCTCCCCTCTGCACATTCAAAATGTTTCTGGACTGCAAACCTCACTCCTTCAGTGGCACAGAGGGTGCCGTTGGACTATTAAGCTGGATAGAAAAGGCAGAGTCGGCCTTCGCCATGAGCAATTGCAGGAACGAGGACCGAGTCAAGTTCACTGCGGGGACATTTGAGGGAGATGCCCTCACTTGGTGGAATGCCAACGTCCAGAATCTAGGGTTGGATGCAGCCAACGCTTTGCCATGGGATGACTTCAAGAGAATGCTGAACCGCGAATACTATCCTCGTGGTGAAGTGCAGAAACTTGAAACTGAATTCTGGAACCATAAGATGATTGGTTCTGAGGTCGAGGCATACACTGCCCGGTCATATGAGCTGGCACACCTGTGCCCGGAAATGGCAACCCCACCCTTCAAACACAATGAGAAATACATTGAGGGGCTGCCACCTCAAATCCAGGGAATGGTACTTTTTGCCGATCCCATCACCATGCAACAAACTGTTCGATTAACCCACAAACTCACTAATTCAGCTGCCACACAAGGACTCTTACCACTTCGTGGTACTGTAACCACGACCACTGACAACAAACGCAAATGGGATAGCACCCAGAGCAAAACTTCCACTCTCCAACCACCACCATAGCAACGTAAGTTTGGGGCATCTCAGTATTACGCACCACCCATCCCAACCACCGAGAACCAAGGAGGCTATGCTGGAAAACACCCCAAATGCCACAAGTGCAATTTTCATCACGCACAGGGTCAACGTGGAAAATTTCAATGTCGACGCTGCAGAAAATGGGACATGCAGCTAAAGACTGCAGGGGTGAACTGCTTGCAAAGACCCCACAGCCACAACAACAACTTGAAGCACCGAAGGGCTGCTTCGAATGTGGGAAACCTGGGCACTTCAAGAAGGATTGCCCACACTTGAAAAACAACAACAACAACAACCAACTAAACAACAACAATGGGAACAATGGCACGAGGGGACGAGCCTTCGTGATTGGGGCCAAGTAGGCCAGAAGGGATCCCAACCTTGCAATCGGTACGTATCACTTAAATGAATATTATGCTTCTATATTGTTTGGTACTGGAGCTGAGAAAAGCTTTATATCTAAGGATTTTAGTGAGATGCTTGCCATTACCCCAACACCCTTAGAGGTTGAGTATATAGTAGAACTAGCTGATGGTAAACTTATTGTAACCAAACATATTTTGAAAGAATGCACCCTAGAGATAGCAAACTACAAATTTATGATTAACCTCATGCCAGTTACACTATGCAGTTTTGATGTCGTAGTAGGCATGGATTGGTTGTCTGAAAACCAAGCTGAAATCATTTTCCACGAAAAGATTGTGCGCATACCTCTCCCTGGTGGGGAAACCTTAGACATCAAAGGCGAAAGGAGCTACACTCCTCTGAACATCATTTCGTGCATGAAAGCTCACAAATGCTTACGCAAGGGATACACAGCTATTCTGGCGCTTATCACCGACAAGACCGAAGAGGAGAAGAAAATAGAAGACATCCCAGTCGTATGCGACTATCCCGATGTATTTCCTGAGGATCTAGCAGGACTTCCACCGCCTCGACAAGTGGAGTTCCGCATAGACCTCGTGCCGAGAGCAGCACCAATCGCACAAGCACCCTATCGACTTGCACCTTCGGAGATGCAGGAACTATCCAATCAACTGCAAGAGTTTTCGGACAAGGGTTTCATTAGACCAAGTTTCTCACCTTGGGGAGCTCCAGTACTGTTCGTGAAGAAGAAGGATGGCACATTTCGGATGTGCATTGACTACCGTGAGCTAAACAAGGTAACAATCAAGAACCGTTACCCCTTACCCCGTATTGACGATCTGTTCGATCAACTGCAAGGGTCAAGTTATTACTCTAAGATCGATCTGCGATCTGGGTACCATCAACTGAGGATTCAGGAGGAAGACATCCCTAAAACTGCATTTCGCACTCGGTATGGGCATTATGAGTTTTTGGTCATGCCATTTGGGCTAACAAACGCACCCGCAGTATTCATGGACCTCATGAATAGAGTGTGCAAACCTTATCTAGATAAGTTCATCATTGTCTTTATAGATTATATTCTCATCTATTCCAAAACCCAAGAGGAACACAAAGAGCATCTCCAATTGGCTCTTGAACAACTACGAAAAGAGAAGTTGTACACTAAACTCTCCAAATGCGACTTCTGGATTCGAGAAGTCCAATTTTTGGGTCATGTTGTAAATGAACAAGGGATAAATGTGGATAAATCCAAGATAGAGGCAATCAAGAACTAGGAAGCACCAAAGACCCCAACTGAGGTGCGACAATTCCTAGGCTTGGCAGGCTACTATCGACGATTTATTGAAGGATTTTCCAAGATAGCCCAACCCCTTACAACTTTAACTCATAAGGATAAGAAATATCTCTGGACTAACAAACAGGAGGATGCATTCCAACTTCTCAAACAGAAGCTCTGTAGTGCACCTATCTTATCTCTTCCTGATGGAACAGATGACTTCGTAGTATATTGCGATGCCTCAATACAAGGACTCGGCTGTGTGCTGATGTAGCGAGAGAAGGTGATCGCATATGCTTCTCGACAACTGAAAGTCCACGAGAAGAACTACACCACCCATGACTTGGAACTTGGAGCAGTCGTATTTGCACTCAAAATCTGGAGACACTACCTGTATGGTACAAAGTGTACGATATACACTGACCACAAGAGTCTCCAACACATATTCGTGCAGAAGGAACTAAACATGAGACAACGTCACTGGCTTGAACTCTTAAACGACTACGAGTGCGCTATCAAGTATCACCCGGGGAAGGCCAACGTTGTGGCCGATGCCCTAAGTTGGAAGAATACTTCAAAACCCAAAAGGGTACGAGCTTTACAGCTTACCATCCATCCCAATCTCCCTGAACAGATATGCAATGCCCAGGTCGAGGCATTAAAAGAAGAAAATTTAGTAAACGAATCACTAAGGAGAATGGAGAAGCAACTAGAAGTCAGAGCCGATGGCATACATTATTTCATAGAACGCGTCTGGGTTCCACATCATGGGAACCTACGAGACCTTGTGATGGACGAGGCTCATAAGTCTCGGTATTCCATTCACCCTGGATCTGATAAGATATATCATGATCTGAAGATCCTTTATTGGTGGCCATATATGAAAGCAGATATCGCCACTTACGTGAGCAAATGCTTGATTTGTGCCAAAGTCAAGCTTGAGTACCATAAACCCTCAGGATTACTCACACAACCTGAGATCCCCATGTGGAAGTAGGAACAAATATCCATGGATTTCATTACCAAATTACCCCGTACTCCTAGTGGATGTGACACTATCTGAGTAATTGTGGACTGACTGACTAAGTCAGCACATTTCCTTGCGATCAAGGAAAACGATAAAATGGAAAAGCTAGCCAGAATCTATGTCAAAGAAGTAGTCTCACGACATGGAGTGCCAATCTCCTTCATATCTGATCGAGACGCTAGATTCACTTCTAAATTTTGGAAATCTTTGCAAAAGTCGCTTGGTACGCGATTGGATATGAGTACAGCATACCACCCACAAATTGATGGCCAGAGAGAACGCACGATACAAACTCTCGAAGACATGCTACGAGCGTGCGTAGTAGACTTCGGAAATAGCTGGGAAACTCACCGGCCATTGGTGGAGTTCTCCTATAACAACAGCTACCACACCAGCATCAAGGCAGCGCCTTTTGAGGACTCTATGGCAGGAAATGCCGATCACCCCTCTGTTGGGCGGAAATGGGCGATAGTCAACCCACTGGCCCGGAACTTGTACACGAGACGACAGAGAAAATTGTGCAAATTAGAAACCGCGTGGCAGCAGCTCGCGATCGTTAAAAGAGCTATACCGACAAACGCCGAAAGTCTTTGGAATTTCAGGTAGGAGATAGAGTCCTTCTGAAAGTTTCACCCTGGAAAGGCGTCATTCGTTTTGGTAAACGAGGCAAACTGAACCCACGGTATATTGGACCTGCCGAGATCCTGAAGAGGATTGGTCCAGTGGCATACCAACTCAACCTACCAGCTGAGCTCGACGGAGTTCACAACGTATTTCACATCTCAAACTTGAAAAAGTGTCTATCTGACGAAATGCTTGTAGTTCCAATGGATGAAATCCTGGTGGATGAACAGTTACGGTTCATAGAAGAACCGGTCGAAATCATGGACCGTGAGTTCAAACAACTCAAGCAGAGTAAGATTCCGATTGTCAAGGTCCGATGGAACTCGAAACGCGGACGTGAATTCACGTGGGAACGTGAAGATCAGATGATGCGCAAATATCCCCATCTCTTCAGACAGACAACGTCGAACGTCGACAACAACGAATAAATTTCGGGACGAAATTTCTTTCAACAACGGGACGACGTGATAACCGGAAAATTTTGTTTCTCAAAAACTTTTGTTACTCAAACACTACCAACAACAACCAAATTTCGGGACGAAATTTCTTTCAACAAGGGGAAGATGTGACACCCGGCAATTTCAGGTAAATTGCAAATCTTACACTCTACGTATTTCACATTCATACTTGTTGCATTTTATTTAATTATGATTAATTAGATGAGTCAAACACACACAACTGCGAAACGATAGTTCGATGAACTATCGAATCATACAATGCACATTGGTTTTGGAAACCAAGTGTGGCAAACACAAACACTAACGCAAAACAATAGTTCGGGGAATTATTGAATTGTGCATTACACGTTGATTAGGATTAATCAAGTGTGTAAACACTTCGTAAAACACGAACACAAACTATCGAAGATAATTCGAGGAATTATCAAAACGCACACATGAGTCTCACGAACGTTGGTGATCAGTCAAACTATGTGTTATTATTGTATTATGTGCTAAACATGCATTAGATGTTTTGGATAAACATTGGGAATCGATCACGAGCGAAATCGAATCATCGAAATCGAAAAACATGAATATAGACCCATCGCGGTACGCGACGACCCCCTGGCGACGGGTTTGGCGGTACGCGAAGCAGTAGCGGGGACTCTGGATCCCGAATTTCGTCGCGGTACGCGAAGGCCATGCAGATCAAATTTCTTACAAAACCAACCCCAATTCATTTTCACTCGGTTCTTCTCTCATTTCTCCGAACTTTCACTTGTTCTCTCGACCAAAACACCCGGAAATCAATCCTCCAACCTCCGGGAATCACCATTGGAGCTAGTTCTTGGTATTTGGGAGCCACAGAATCATCAATGAAGTCTTGGAAGCCATCAACACGTTGAAGAATCATCCCCATCCATTTCCAGGACCTGTTGCATCTGTTACAACTCAAATTCTAGTCTGTAAGGTAGTTTCCTATGTATATCTTTGGTTAGATCGAACATGCAATGGGTAAAAACCCACATGTATGAACATCCACCCACATGCAACTCCATGTGGTTATTGAGCACGAATTTGTTGGTGATTTTGTGTGATATTATTGTAGATCTACTGATTTTATAGTTTAGAAATATTAGATTCGAGTTTTGGTTGAGTTATGTTTGATTTGATAATGATTTTGGTACACTTGCCATAAAAGGAAACTTTTATGTTGCAAGTCATAGATTTGTGATGATCTAGACATGATAGACATGTCTAGATGTTGTCAAATGCATATTGGAGTGTTTAGAAACATATTTGAGTATTTGATTTTGTCAAAAACGTGGTTTTGTATAAACTTACTATTTAGGGAAACTTTTGTAAATCAAAAGAGGGCTTTTGATGTTTTTGAATGTTTTGGTGAACTTGGATTATTGAAATATGTTTAGAAATGGTTTATAACATATTTGGAAACTTCAATTTGTGAAAACGAGCTTTTAAACGAGTACTTTCCAAATAAGGAAACTTTATTTGGGCAAAACGGTGTAAATGATGATTTATGCACAAACAATGTGTTTAAAACGTTAAAACATATTTTATAAACATATTAAAAATATTAGCTTTATGAAATGGGATTTCATAGCTACACTTTCCTAAAACAGAAACTTTTCAAAAATGGAAACTCGTATGATTAGAGTCATAGGATGCATGTAAGTGTCCTACTTGTGCTTGTGACGCATTGGACGGTCATAAAAACAAAAATCGTGTCACCAAAGATTCGTAGAGTCAACACAAGTCAACACACACACACTCGGTTGGGCACACCGACACTTGGAGTTGTATGGGGTACAACACACCACAAAACACATACTTACACCTATATGGTTATAGGTGCTTACTAGTAGGTGCTAGCATTCGCGGACGCGAACACTTACACACCGAAACTGCTTTAGCAGGTGAGTTCACGGCCCCTTTTTACATTTTCTACCTTTGGGGGAGAAAACATTGCATACAACTGTTTTAGAACAACATACACACTTTTTGGTTACATTTGTACATGCTAATATCGTATATGCATATGTGTGGCATTCATCTACAAAACTGATAAGTCCTCATTAAACACACCTCGAACCGTTAATAGCGCGTTGCGCTTAGCGTGGTAATTCTGAATAGTACTATTTGAGCCTGACAAGCCCCACTGTTGCACGCGGTATGGCCACCCTGACTGGAGGTCGGAACAATGCATAATTGACCAAACAACATTGCCATATCTTGGATGGATATGGCGGGAGGCAGCATGTTAGCTTCGGTTGCAAACCCGCATATGGTATAACACATATTGATTAGCTATCAATGGATATTGCAATGTATTTAAATGTAGACCTGCAAACATTTACTTTAAACATTTTGGATGTTTATTGCTGATATAAAACCTGTGCTTTCACCAACCTTTGTGTTGACCCTTTTACTCGCATGTTTTCTCAGGAAGCTAAGGCATGCACTCAAGGACAGGATGCTAGGATGGAGTCCATGCATCAGCTTAGTGTCTTAGGATATTTTGGAAAACATTTATCAATTTTTTAAGTCTTGTATTATTAAATATCTCTAATCGCTTCCGTAAACTTTAAACTTATGATGTTTTGAAAAACTGTTTAACAACGCTTCCGCAACTCATGAATTATACATGTTCTAATATTATTAAACTTTTGCAACTCTGATTTTATAAATTTTTGTGTCCAAGTATTGGATGTACGTATGCAACCAGACATGTAGGTCTCGCAACTTTTAATTTGGATAGATGGAATGTAAACAAGAAGTATTATGTATTTGTTGATTAGGGAGCAATGAGTCACCGCGAAAGCCACTGAAAAGCTCAAGATTTTGAAGACACTCGAGATGACCCGAAGACTTTAGCAAATGATAATACGATTTATTTGTTTATTATTTATTATCATTTGTTGCACTTTATTTATATTCTAGGGTTTGGGTCATGTGACATATAAATAGAGGATGTTCTCTATTTTGTCAAAATAACACAGACAAGAGAGTGTGTGAGGGTGTGCTTCAATGTAATCTTGAGAGAGCTCTCCCCCATGAACTCCATGGATTCTTTATCCATGGAGTTTGAGAGCATGAGAGGGGTAGGTAATGTAATCTTGTTGAATGATTGAATATTATTGTTATAAATCATCTGCTTGTTCATCAGTTTACATTACATCTCAGATTCTTGTTTATGTTCTTCACCCATCTTCAAGACTTTTCTCTGTTCAGAAATGGTTAATCTTCACAAATCGGGTAGGTCCTATTCCGCAACCGTTTTTACAATTGGTATCAGAGCCAAGTTCTCGAGATTATCATTCTAACCATTGATTCTCTCAAACTTGTGCTCAATACCCTGTTCTTGTGAATTTTTGTGAAAGTTCTTTGAAGATGTTCTTGTTCTGGGTTCTCCGTTCTTCAGTTTATTTGGGTTATATTTTTTTGTGTTTTAATATGGTAAACACAAGTGGGTTTTGACTCTCCCTATTATATGTCAAAACCCCACCCAAATGTGATCTTAATCGGACGAGTTATCAAATTTTTGTTCATTTGAAAAAAATTGAGGCGGATGAAAAATTTTAGGGCAGCTGGGTTTGTTTCAAGAAAGAACATAATGATGACGACGGCGTTCTTGAATTTAGGGTTTTCAGAAGTTTTTATTTGATTGGTTTTCGGAAGCTCACAATGGATATTCTTTAAAATTATAAGCTTCCTATATGGCTATTGCTTCTTATGGATATTGCTTCCTATGGCTACTACTTCTGATTGGAAATTGCTTCCTAAGCACAAATTGCTTCCGAAGCATAAAAATTGCTTCCGAAGCATAAAATTGCTTCCTAAGCATAAAATTGCTTCCGAAGCACAATTTGCTTCCGATGCACAATTTGCTTCCGATGCACAATTTGCTTCCGAAGCACAATTTGCTTCCGAAGCACAATTTGCTTCCGATGCAAAAGTTGCTTCCTAAGCAAAAGTTGCTTCCTAAGCATAAGTTGCTTCCTAAGCATAAGTTGCTTCCTAAGCATAAGTTGCTTCCTAAACATAATTTACTTCCGATTGGAAACTACTTCCGAAGCATCTTCTGAAGACATCTCCTTCTGATGAGTGAAGCTTTTTCCGAAATTGAATTACTATTGCTTCCGAGAGTTACTTCCAAAGAGCAGAGGTATTATTGGTATGTAAGAAGTTAGTTTCTTAAATGTTAATTTGTGATGTCCAAGTTCTAATGCATCTATAAATCAGTACTTATGAAGTTAACCAAATATTTCTTAAGTAAAATCATCTCTTGATATGTAATGTCTTATTTCTAAGTGTTAATTTGGATGATGTCCAAGTGCTAATGCATATTCAAATTAACACTTTAAAATTTGACAACATATAATTTTACTTTTGAAACACATTAGCCTTTGGTTCGCTCATTCGATTTCATCATTGGAAGTACTTTACTCCGTGGCATGATAGAGCTGAAACTTATACATCATCAGAAAATCAAAATAAGTTAATGATGTCTATTCTATAAGTCCAATTGGTGTTCCAGTTCTGCTGCATGGAACATATTACCGGTTTGCATTGATTGCTTCCGAAGAACACTACTTGTTTTTGAAGACTTGATGGATCTTCACACGTCAGTTATCTATATCATCAATTCAGGGGGAGATTGATGGATTAAACTGATGGCAAGTGTGTTACCAGTGGTTTATCAGTGAAAGCTTATGTTTCATTGATGTGAAGATTTCTTATTCTGCTTTGAAGACTCTTAACTTTCAGATTGTTGGGATATGGTTTTCTTTTAGTTTTGAGCTTGCATTTGTCATATGTTCATTACAAGGATTGGTTGGAGTCCTACACTTGAACCGACATCCTATATTCTTACATCTTTTGGGTTGGGATGAAGATTAAGATTACACTCTATATTCTTCCATTCTTGGTGTTGGGGATGAAGATTGAGATTAGTTAATAGTAGGAGGAGCTTAATCAGAGGGGGAGAAGATAAATGAAGGCCATAGAAGTTCAATATGTTTGTTTTGGGTTTGAGAAGCGGATAAAGGAAGATTCACTTTGTTTTGCGATGAAAGAAACATGAATTGCATCTACACAAGTTCAATCTTATTATTCATGTTTGTTTCATCATACTTCTGCATTGGCTTACATTCATCTAACCAAATAGGGGGAGACTGTTGGGTCTAGAAAAGTCAAGACCAACAGTTAATTTGGATAGATGGAATGTAAACAAGAAGTATTATGTATTTGTTGATTAGGGAGCAACGAGTCACCGCGAAAGCCACTGAAAAGCTCAAGATTATGAAGAAACTCGAGATGACCCGAAGACTTTAGCAAATGATAATACGATTTATTTGTTTATTATTTATTATCATTTGTTGCACTTTATTTATATTCTAGGGTTTGGGTCATGTGACATATAAATAGAGGATGTTCTCTATTTTGTCAAAATAACACAGACAAGAGAGTGTGTGAGGGTGTGCTTCAATGTAATCTTGAGAGAGCTCTCCCCCATGAACTCCATGGATTCTTTATCCATGGAGTTTGAGAGCATGAGAGGGGTAGGTAATGTAATCTTGTTGAATGATTGAATATTATTGTTATAAATCATCTGCTTGTTCATCAGTTTACATTACATCTCAGATTCTTGTTTATGTTCTTCACCCATCTTCAAGACTTTTCTCTATTCAGAAATGGTTAATCTTCACAAATCGGGTAGGTCAAGGGTCTACAAATTCGTGAAATGTGGCCTGAGATTGAGGGTTGTGGCTCCTAGAATCTGCTGAGTAGGTCTCTCAATCGAGATGGTGGTGCTTCCTTCTAGCTTCTTCTACCTCGAACACTTCACCAAAGGCCTTGAACACCTCCAAAATGACTCTAAATTGATGGTACTGGCTTCAACAGAGTGCTTTGGGTCGGATATGTCGAGAGTTTTAGAATAGGAGTGGCAGAAATGATTAAATCTTGGTTAAATAAAGATTTTGCGTGTATAGGGGCTTCGCGTACCGTTGGGACTGACAAAAGTCTCTCTCGGCGTACCGTAATGAATATAATAATCATTTGATTCCCGAAACATGCCGCGTATCGCGAAGAAGGAAAATGATCGGTCGTCGCGTACCGCGACGACTTTCGGTGAATTTAAATTTCCCCGCCCATGCGTCGAGTACCACTAAGGCCCAATCAGAGGCCCTCAGCGTACCGCGATGGGTCCTGGGAGAGCATAATAAGCCCAATTTTGTTGTTTCGAATCGATTTTCGCGTTTTTCTCGATTACGATCATCGTTTCTCAACATATGAGCATTGTTCTAGCTAATTTAGGTTCCCCAGAACCTAAGTGCAGTGAAAGTGTACTGTGGTTTAACCAACGTTCGTTATTCAAGACACGTGCGTGCGTTTTGCGATAATTTCTCAAATTATCGGTGCGTTTGGACTGTTGTGTCACATGTCACACTAAATATTCATTATTCTAGTGCCACGTAAGTAATAATAATACACATTATTATTAAAATAAAGTTAATGCTGACCTGGAAATTGCGAGGTGTCACAATCAAATAATTATTAATAAAAATAATTTGTTGGAAAATTATCGGAATTTACTATAAGGTTCCGACGATAAATAGAAAATTAGTATTAAAATTGTTCTTGCTGGATATGCCATGAAATTTTTAACAACTTTCTTACGAGAAAAGTTGTGGTCGGGTATCAGTCAGAAATATTAGGGTTTTTTTACTGGTAATTGGTCGGAATTTTTTGTAGGAAAATCCTAATTCTAGTATTGATATTGGTTAAGAATGAAGACTTGATTACAAATGAAGGTTGTTCGTATGATGACAAACATATAAACTTAAAAGAAACAACAAAATAGATAAATAATAAAAAATTTAAAATAAAAACTACAATGACGATGAATATCTATGTAGAAGTTATTTTTACAGACATGATACATTTAAAACACGGATATGCTAACCATCAACTGTAGTTCGGGTTGTTGATGGTTGGTTTGAAATGAGGATTTGGGTTTGGTAAAAACTACACCTCATTATGATTTTTTGTTGTTTACGTTTTTATAATTAATACAAGTTGGTTAGAACTTTTTTTATTTTGAGATGTGTTAACGACGTAATATATTTCACAAAATTAACAATAATTTAATTTTTGTTTCACTAACATTTATAATATATTATTAGTATTATTTATATTGATTTTCATTTGTAATTAGTTACTTAATTCTTTTTATAAATAGGGATTTTTCATGTTTAAACATCAATCAAGCTACATTAGTACTGTGAAACTTTTTTTTATTCATTTTAAAAGTTTGTTAATTTTGTGGAATCACCAAAGTCTTACAAAAAATAAATAAATAAATAAATAAATAAATAAATAAATGAAAGGCCTTTTTAAATTTGTTAGATGACCGTGATGATAAATTTATGTTTTTTAATCAAGTAGTTTTATGTTTAAATTGTATGAAGTGTAGGTATTATGATTTTTAGAAGTAGAAAAAAATGTGTATTTGTAAAAGAACTAGATTATTAAATGTTAAATGTCTCAAAGTTTGTTAGAGTAGGGTCAAATAATAAAAGATATTTTTCCTGAGAATGTTAAGAATTAATAAGTGTTTGACATGTGTTAAACTAAAAAATAAAATGAGAATGAATGATAATTTATGTATATCATTTTATATTTTGTACTAATTTTTTATTTTATGTAATGAATTCTATTTTTGTACTATCTTTTTTAATTTTTTGTAATATATTTTTTGTTTTTTTACTAAATTTTGTTTATATGTTTTTAGCATACCATATGCCAAATTTTTATTAATTTACACTTTTCTTAAGTAAAAATGTTTTCTCGGTCAAAAGTTTTTTCTTATTGGATCAACCCTTATAAATTATAATAGAAATATATTTTGCAAAAGTTATAGTAATAATAATGCTTTTGAATAATTAGCCATTTAATTTTTTAATCGAATGAAACATAAAATAAATAAAAGATAAATAGAATTTATAAAGCTCGTCAATAAATCATTGATAATTTTTTGGCGGATCACTAACTTAACTTTAAGATAAGATTTTTCAGATCTTTTCGACCAAAATTTCAACCAAAATAATAATTATATACACTATGTGAGTCCTCAATAATTTTTACATTGTTCGTTTTATATCTCACTCAATAATTTTACATTATTTGTTTTGTATCTCACTCTACTTGTAATGATTCTCCATCATTTAATGTTTCTTGATTTCATCTTATGTTTATTGGAAGCGAATATCTATTTACAATATTTTCAGAACCGGATTGGACATGCTGATAGAATCAGGTATGGGCTAGAAACCGTTCGATTAGCCTAGTTATATATTGAACCACTAATTAAGTGAACTCGTGAACCAGCCTTTTTACTACTAGAAGAAAGATAAATTTGCGACGCTCGATTTTGTTGCAAATGCGTTGTAAACTGGATTTTTCTATGCATTTACCACCAAATTTTTTCGAAGCAAAAACCCTTGTTGCCAAAGTTTTGTTACCAATTTGCGACACAATTTGTAACCATTTTGCGACAAAAAGAATGCGTCGTAAAGTTCCTACGCATTTGCTACACACACTCTAATTATATTTTTCCATATTAATGTAATTACATGTTGTCATTTGCTACAAATTTGTGACAAGGTTTGATTTTTTTTTTAATTTTTTTAACGACACATTTGCATCATAGTGCTCTTTATGTTTGCTACACATTTGCAACTGAAAATAATTTTGTTTTCTTAGTTTGCAACAAATTAGCAACACTTATATATATTTTCCAAATGAAATAATTTTTTTATTTGCAACACATTTGCAACGATAATAATTTTGCGACAAATTAGAAACCATTGCAGATTTTTTAAACGAAATTTTTTTTATTTTGCTACACATTTGCCACAGGTAATAATGTTCTTTTATAAATTTGCTACAAATTAGCAACAACTATTTTTTTTTGCGACACATTAGCTACAAAAAATTTTTTAATAATTGAAATACTAAAAAATCAAGTTTTTTTTTAAATGCTAAAAGAACCTAATTCAATCCGACACCTTCCAAAACCTGTTTTGCAAATTCAACACAATCATAATAACCAAAACAAATTGAAAATACATGTATTACAATCAAAGTTTTAATGTTTAAACAAGAAACATAACACAAGTTAACACATCCAAAATGACAACTTAAATTCCATCCAACCATTAGTGATTACTTATAGCAATAAATTTACTAATAAACTCTTGCATTTGTTTGTGCAAATTTTCTTGCGCTATCTCATTTTGCTCCCGTAATCTTTGCTCAATCCGTTGTTCCGACTCTTCCCTTAATTTTCTTTCTCTTTCAAGTTGAGATCCAAGATTTTGTATTTGTGATTCCAAATCTTGAACCTAAAATTTTGTTAAACATTCATAATGATTAGTAAACAAACAGTACATTATAAATAATAATAATAACAATAATAACAACAATAACAACAAAATGATAAGGTTGAGCATAATCATGTCTTTACCCATTATACCCGTTGTAACCGTGGAAACTGACATACAAGAAGCATTTAAATTTTATAAGGTACAAGTTCATTGTGTATATGCGTCGTCTTGAAAGGCCAATGAGCATTCATGCATTATAATGCTTAAATAACTCGTTTTATAATGGACAACACGATGCTTGTTTTATTAATAATTGAGAACCCTTTCATAGCAAAAAATAATCATCCAAATCATACAAAAGCTTTGAATATCATCAATTCACTTAGATAGTGAGTGAGGCACTCTTTAAGGCTAGTAGGAAACAAAATTATGACTATAATGTATCAGCTACTTTTTGTTTGTGTTTTCTAGTTTTGGCTGTTGATTGAGTTTCATTCAAAATACCTAATAATAAAAAATAAATAATAATACCTTTTCTTGTGATTGTCGATACTCAACATACGATGGTGTCACCCCACAAGACGATGATGGTACCCCGGTCTCAACAAAACTAATATCCGAATCTCCAATCCCATATACCCGATTGCTCGTGTGACGGCTCGTGGGATCTTTGGCTTGCACACGCTCCCACACATCCACGTTATCCTGAGTGAAGCCAGGGCCGTACATCTCGATCATCGCACTCAAATATGCTCCATGCAATTCATAAAATTGTGTGGCTATAATTGTACTAGTAATTTATATGATAATTATATACATATTATAAAATGACCCACATATGCTTCTTTAGATCGTTGTGTACAAAATTCCATGTGCATCGAGTCATGTAGGTCAAGCTTTCCAGCCCAAAGTTTAGCTTTAGACTCCGTGGTAATATGGGTATCAAGGAAGACTTGCAAAAAACACGGGTCTTTTCCTAATTTCTTTTTCTACATTAATACAAAACATGGTCAATATAACAAGTGTTAAATTTCATACAATCACCGAAACGTATGAATATGTTTAGCTTACCATATTGATACGATGCTCATCAAATCCGATCGACCCACCTGTATGGCGGGAAGTATTCCCATTGCTATCAGACTAGGCACGATTGTTTGTCCCGCTCGTGGACCTCTTTAGCCACTCTTTTGTGTCCCAAGCCTATAATGATTAAATATACACGTACATATGTATAATGTTATGTGTATTTTAAATGGTGGTAGGGGTGCCTGCGAGATGAAGGATGTTTAGTCACACCCCGAGCCGGCGGGTTGGATCAACTTCCCCGTCGGGCGGAAGGTTCCCAGGGCGCGATATCGTGAGTCATAATCGGAATGATTAGATTGTTTACATTGCACATGATATATATAAATGAGAAACTTGCTAAGTAAAAATAGAATTACAAAGTTAAATTGCTTCAGTTAAGTTCATAATTTAACAATGTAAATCTACTATCACATCGTAATTCTTATATCTTGTATCTGCACAAGATATACAAAATAAATCTGTAAAATAATGCTTCAAAATATGCAGGTCCAAAAAGCTAGGTCCTCTAACTGGTATCCTAGTCTAAAAGAAATAACTCCTTAGTTGACATGTTCATCACCTCAGAAGTCATGCAAAAATAAAGTCAACACATGGTTGGTGAGTTCATGTAGTTTTATAAAAAATGAGTTTGAATAACCTTTGAATGACAACCTTAACCTCACCATTAACCACCTATACCATCCAGTTCAATATGCTTATATGTAGGGCATATGTAGGGTCGAACTTACCGCCCGCCCAGCCACCGTCCCACCACATACTAAACCACATGATATATTGTTCCTGGTGATAATTAAGCGTTTCATCCCACATCTTTGATTTCATAACATCTGATTCATAGAATTTGATTACCCTGAAAATGCTTACCTTGATCCCTCGAAATGACAACCTTAACCTCATCAACAACCACCTATGCTATCCAATCAAGTATGCTTATATATAGGGCATATATAGGGACAAGCCCCAGCCACCGTCCCACCACATACCGGAATGCTTAGCATATTGTTGTTAATGATAATTAAGTGTTTCACTCCATTCACCTTCAATTTAGATTTTGATTTCCACAAATAGATTCACCTTTGATCTCTTGAGTTCACCATGTATTCATGATTACCCCAAAGCATTTGTAGAAATATAATATTAAATGAGTAATTAAATTAATAACTAACCATTTAAATACAACTAAGACATGATGATTGGGCCTTATTTGACTCAATCAATTAGACTTAGTTGTTGGTGGTTGTCCAAGTTGTACCCTCTCACACGTGGCCCATATCAGGCATGACCCACAAGAAGTCTACCTGTATGTGTCGGGACTTTAATGATGCCCATATCAGCTTGACCCATTGGTATACTGTACATGCCGGGACTTTAAGGATATCCTTTGATTCTTGATCTTCCTTGATTCTCCTTATTTTGATTTGCTTAATAGTTTCCGTTATTGCCCATATAGCTTGACTACAAGAGTCTACTATTTATGCCGGAACTTTCCGTGTGTTATACGTGGTCTTGATTTCTATACAACGGATATCCACCTTAATTTAAGCATTTAATGATTTCATTAGATTTTAATGATTTCATTATTTCCATGATTCACACACGGTTATGATTCCCATGATTCACTTGATTCTGATCTTTTGATTTCCATGATTCCACAATGATTATAGATTCTTGATTGTAGATTTTTGATTAGGATCCTTAGTTTACTGATCACACACTAGATTAGATTCCATTGAATTTGATCTTAAGCTTTAGTTCTTTTGATTCCACTTTGAATTTAGATTCTTGGATTTGAGCTTGATGGACTAAGGGTTTGTTTAGAGTTTTAGAATTAAGGTATTACTCATAAGAGTAATTTAATTAACTTGTTAGTTAATTCTGCATAGCAATTACCTAGACAGGAGTCTAGGAGTATCAACAACATATATAATAAGCAATAATAATTAAAAGCATATACGTAAAACAATTTAAATAAAACAGTTTACGCATGCTTCTCAGTCCCGCGTTTGAAAACAAAAATGTTTAGAAAAGGGGCAATGAACTCACCTGTGTTGCTGTGCAAATGATTTATCACAAAACGCGCGCTCGTTGTTTGTGGTTTATGTATCTTCAGTACCTGATTCGTTTTAAAAGAATTCGAATACGATAAGTATGTATAACAGTCGTCGCATCTAGGGTTTGGTCTAGGTGTTGAACTAAGTGTCCTATGTTACTATTGTGCTTCTAAGATTTCATCTAACTAGTCTAACTCAAATCCCCATTTGTAACCCTAACCTCATGATTTATCATTATAAGTTCTTAATCAACATGTTTTTAATTTTAATTTATTTTAAGTTAAACATTAATTTAAAATCACTCATTTTAATTTAACAAAGTTTATAAACCATTTTCTTTTATTAAAATGTCATTAACTTGAATTAAGTTAACTTTTTAACATATGATGGGCTTAGGTTAGGCCCATTGGGTCAATCCCGGCCCATGACTAGTCTTTGAATTTTCAAAAGATTTATTATCAATAATTTAATCAACCAAGTCTAGATAATTTAAATAAATCATCTAAGTCAGTTACTTTTTATTATGGATCTTTCTAAGGTTTAGATGTTAACACTTGAATAAACACTCAACCTTTAGATCGTTGGTTTGCTTCATCATGACTTGAAATAAACTTCCAAGTGTTTTAAGCCAACTAAGTAAATGTTAACAACTCATGTTTCTTTAACGCATTCTCAACTTATACATTATATTGTTTAGCCCATATTGGCCCTCAAAAGCTAAGCATTGATTTTTTTTGTATAAGAAAACCCTAATGTCCCATGAATGGTTTACATACGCATCCCATGCACACACATATGTTCCATGCTTACATGCCCTTCGTTTATCATTGGTTTTGTGTATTCGTATCTCCTTTCCCATGGCTCGTAAACTAAAGGTGGCAGCCCTAGATTCAATGCACCATGATTAAATACAACTAGCTTCGGTAGACCTGGGTCAGCGAACCTTTTGACAACAACCAAGGGTTCGGCAAGAACAGTGGGTCCAGCGAACCTTTAGGTTTTGCCCATGGTCTCAGATTCGACGAACCTTAGGGTTCGGCCTACTGGTTCGTTGGTCTGGGTTCCAAGTTTGGTCGCCTGTTGTAACATCTGTGCCGGAATCGTTATCGGAACAGTAAGTTGCACTGTAGATTGCACAGTAACTCAGGTACACTTTACGTGAAAACTATATTATGCTATTGATACATTTTGATTTAATATGAAACTATTAAGCGATTTTCTGAATCTGACTGAAACCTTAGGGTTTAAACAGTCAGAAAACATGTCAGACAAAACAATGTTGAAACATAAATACTTGATGTGATATTATTTGGTATAAACGTATGTGAGGTTAAATGAAACAAAACTATAACAGTTATTGTTACGGAATGCTAAACCGACGAATTATTCGTATAGGTGACGATCTGTACAAATGATTCTGATAGTTTAATGTTCTGCAATAATAACTTAACAGTAGAAAACAAAAATCAGAAAGCCAAACCATCGTTGTGTTCGTTCGAATGACGATTCGAACGAATATGCGCGATGGCGACGCGATCTGACGAAACGAAAAAGAATAATGATACGATCGACCATAAATTTAAGGAAATATAATATTTCCTATTTTACAATTTTGAAACTCATCATAAAATGAATTAAAATAAACTATCTTAATTAAATCGCGAAGGAATTAATAAAACGCGTAAACTATTATAATTCGATAAATAAATAAACACAACGATATTTAAAATAAATTCCAATAAAAGTTGTAATCTGAACATCCTAAAATAATTCTTCATATTTTATTTACGAGAAACGCGCGTAACGTGCCGGATACGCGACGAAACTACGAACCCAGCAACCGAAACGAACCCGAATACCTACGGGATATAAAAGCCTCAAATGAGGTTAACCACCTCATTTAATTCACTTTCTCTCTCTCTCTCTCTACTCACCATTTCCGGCCACCACACAAACCCACTATTTTCATCCTTTGAAATCTCATATCTCACTCAATTCTTAACGAAATCGAGTGATTCTTGCGCCTAAACGACCATCTTGAAGTCCTCTACGCAAAAGTACAACAGATCTAGAAGTTTGCCCAGTCGATTTCGAGGTAAGAGCAAAAGAAAGTTATGGAACTTAGGGTTTTTGTGTGTGTATTTACTTAACAAAGGCTTTGGTCGGTTCTAGACTATCATCACCACCACTAGGTCATCGAGAATCATGCTGCATAACACCATTTGATAAACTAACCTAGGAACCAACACCTCGATGGAAATGATGAAGACAAGGGTGATGCAGGTTCGTGAAACAGCTGGGAGTGGCCGAACCCGTATTCCCGAACCCTGCTGAGCCGAACTCCACGAACCTGCACCCATCAGTGAACCTATGAGCCCCAGCCGAACCCACGAAACAGACGAACCATGGAGACCCACGAACCCTACTATTCCAGCTATGCATGTTGACGAACCCATGCACTCTCACGAACCATCACCATGCTCCCGAACCTTATGTCACCAGCGAACCTTCGACAGGGACGAACCTTGATGGCTTCACTCACGAACCCTCGAGCTAGTAACCACTTAGTCGAAACCAGTACTCATCAAACGAACCTCTTGGCTGGCGAACCTTGATGTTGACGAGCCTTATAGTACCGAACCCACCAGGATCAAACGAACCTTTGTTGCTGAAACCCACTGACGAACCCTTAACCACCTGAATCAGAGGTCGCTGGCTGTTGTAGCCAATGGGAAGGGTGTTCGGCAATCCACTACCGGATCAAGATATAAACTCAAGTAAACATTGGGCTTAAATCAATTTCATCGGCCCACCTTTAATTTAAATGGCCATAATTGTTGATCATGCCTAAAGCCCAACGAAAGCCCAACATTCATTAATTAAACCTCTTGATCTATCGGCCCACTTTAGCCATAGGACCAACAGTCCATGTTTCGGCCCACCTCCTATTCTGTATATTTGTTCGGCCCAAAGAAACTCAACTGGCCCAACTACTCAGGCCCACTTGTTTTCGCAGCCCATCTTACGCGGCCCAAATAGCTTAGTTCGGCCCATGTGTGGCTACTCGGCCCAAGAACCTTTTACGGCCCATGATGGGTTAGCAAACCCACAACTCTATTAGGCTCAAATCTACTCATGACTTTAGTATAACATTCGGCCCAAGTGAATAAGCTAGCCCATGTAATGTGAAGCCCAACCGATTTGATGAGTAAACTAACATACGTAACCGAGTCAAATGATAATATGCAAATGAGTTTATGACAATTTTCAACTTTTACTACAAAGGTGGCAAGCTAAATGGACTAGTTCATAAAAGTCGAAACAACATATATTAGAACATACTAGTAAATGATTTTTCCTTAATGATAAAGTAAAAGGAAACTTTGGGCCGAAAGGAGACCTAGGTCGAGACTCGCAAGTGTTAGCCAACTTTAGGGCTAACACTAACATTTACACGCGCACTAACCATTACGAACAAATACTCATAAACTACAAATACTATGAAATCAATACAGGAGCGTGAATATCATAACAAGTGCAAACAAAGAGCGCGTGCATTCTTGTTCTACTTAGTCAATCACTAAGGACATAAGGTGAGTTCATTTGTCCCTTTTCAAACTTATTTGTTTTACTTCGGGACTGAGAAGCATGTTAAACATTTTCATAAAACTCTTGAAATGTTATTTAATTCTTTAAACGTAAACATGATATTTATGTTGAAACTTATGCTGGAACTTAGAATACTTTGAAAAGCAATAAACTTGCAACTTATGCTTTAAACTTGGGGCTTGAAAACATATGTTGGATGCTTTTGAGACTTGATGGTTATGCTACAACAATATGCTTAAACTCGATGCTTAACACTTATGCTACAAGCAAGATGCTTAAACTTGGTGATTGATGCTTATGTTGCAAACTAGAAGCTTAAACTATATACTTGATGCTTAAACTAAGTGCTTAATGCTTATACTATAAACTATATGCTTAAACCACACACTCGATACGAAACTTGAATACTAAATCTATACGCTAATACTAAATGCTAATGCTAAATACTAATGCTACATGCTAATGCTTAACACTAATGCTATATGCTAATGCCACGTGCTAATGCTACAATGAAAATACTATATACTTATCATGCTTAAATGCTCGAAATGCTTGAAGTGCTCATAATGCTATAGACTTTGAATGCTATAAACTTGTCATGCAAAAGCAACGGTTTGGCCTCTCAGTGCTTGCCTCTCCGGTTGTTAAACTTTGAATGCTATAAACTTGCCATGCAAAAGCAACGGTTTGGCCTCTCAGTGCTTCCCTCTCCGGTTGTTAAACTTTGAATGCTATAAACTTGCCATGCAAAAGCAACGGTTTGGCCTCTCAGTGCTTGCCTCACCGGTTGTTAAACTTGAATGCTATAAACTTGTCATGCAAAAGCAACGGTTTGGCCTCTCAGTGCTTGCCTCACCGGTTGTTAAACTATTAAATGCTATAAACTTGAATGCTAAAGCTATTAACTATGATAGAACATACTAAATTGGCCTCTCAGTGCTTGCCATGGGGTGTTCTACATAGTTGGGACTTGAAGGAACAGACCGTTGGCCTCTCAGTGCTTGCCATAGGGTGATCTTCATAGTCATGACTTGAGGAGTAGACTGATGGCCATTCAGTGCTTGCCATACAGTGAATCCTCAATGTTCACTCATGCTATAAACTTAAACACAATGCTAAAGCTATAAACGATATGGATGGTAGGTAAGACGCTTAATTATCATTAACAGCAATGTCCTATGCGACTTAGTATGTGGTGGGACGGCGTCTGGGCGGGTCGTAGGCTCGACTCAGGGGTATGCCCTATATATAAGCATACCGAGTTGGATGATACAGGTGATGTTAATGAGATTAAGGTTGTTACCAAGGGGATGCTTAAATGCTTTTGGGTTAATATCATAAACTTTTAAACATGATGCTTTTAAACTAATATTGAAGCTATTACATACGAATGCTATAGACTTGTAGACTTTGAAACAGCAAACTAAAGCTATGATGAGAAATGAATCTAAGGGTAGGTAAAATGCTTAATTATCATTAATAGCAATGTCCTATGCGGCTTAGTATGTGGTGGGACGGCGTCTGGGCGGGTCGTAGGCTCGACTCAGGGGTATGCCCTATATATAAGCATACCGAGTTGGATGATACAGGTGTTATTAATGAGGTTAAGGTTTTACCTAAAAGGTTTGCAAAAAGCTATTTTACAAATACTAAAACTACATGAACTCACCAACCATTGTGTTGACATTGTTTTCTTAAATGTTTTCTCAGGTGACGCACAGGGATAGACTTAAGACTTTTGGATTTGCATACTAGGCTGCCCAGATAGAGGACCTAGTAGACTTTTGGAAAGCACATCTTTAGTTGATGATAAACATTACTTTTGATATCTTGTACATATACAAGATATAAACATGTTATTCTTTTGATAGGTTTACTTAGTTAAATTACAGAACATTGATAATGTAATTTAACTTTGTAATCCTAGTTATCATTTGATTGTGCTTTAGTTATTCTTAACATTGATGCTATGTAAACAATCTGATCATCTTGATTATCATCCGCGATATCACGCCCCGGGAACCTTCCGCCCGACGGGGACTCCGATCCAACCCCGCCGGCTCGGGGTGTGACACCTGTGGTTCAGCAGTCAAAGGAATTCGCAACTGGTAAGGTTCGGTAGTCCTTTGAGGCGGCGAACCTCTTTGCAGCATCTATCGGTTCGACAACATATCAGGATCGGCCAATTCATTTATGGTCCAGGTTCGTGGCCAAAGGATTCGGTCAAGGATGATGGTTTGGTTGAGTGCTAAGGTTCGTCACCTTTTGGGGTTCGTGTGGACCGAGGTTCGCTAGCACAGGGTTCGGCCACCCTTTGTTAGCCAGCCTGTTCACAGGTTCGGCTCCTCCTGTCCAGAGTTAAGTAGGTTCGGCCCTTCTATTCGTCGCGAACCAGCAGCTGTTTGCTGCTCATCACTTTCATCCTCAGCTTCTACATCCTGCAGATTTGGTTCTAAGGGTTCCTAATCGTTTACATCAGTTCCTCTACATGATTCTAAGTACATAGGTTGGCTTAAACAACCATAGTTCAAAATTTCGTGGTTCACACCCAAAAACCGAATTAAAACTAAAGATTTACCTCGAAAATGATGGATTAACGCTTAGATCCTTTGCACTTCTGTGATCTACGTCATGAGGTGATCGTTTTGACACCAAGAACACTTGAATTGGTCGTGATTTGAGTGAGATCTTGTAGAGAGATGGTGGTGGAAGAGATTTTAGAGAGAGAGTATGTAGAGAGAGACGAAATTTGTGAATGAGATGGTAGGTGGGTGGTGGTTGTGGTCTTTATGACCACATTAAATGAATTGAAATTACTCGGGTTCGTTCGGTTTTGCTCGGTTACGCGTAAAATGTCGGTGCTTCGTAGTTTCCGAAACGAAACGACTCGGATTTAAAAATAAGATTTATGGAATTATTTTAGGTGGTTATTCCTAGTAAATTAACTAAATATCTTTCGTTTATTTTAAATTCTTGAAATATTTAATTTAACTGTTTAAAATCGAATCGTACAGTCGTCGCGCGTATTCGTTCGAATCGTCACCCGTACGAACACGACAATAAGTATACTTTTCAATATTGTTTTCTAATTATCGGATATCATTCAGAATGTTAAAATTTCAAATTTATTCATACAGATCGTCACCTATACGAATAATCCGTCTATTTAGCATTCACGTAACGACATCCGTGTTGTTTTGTTCTGTAAAGCCTCACATACGTTTATACATAATAAAATCTTAACAATTAATCACATGATGGTTTAGTGTTGCTAGATAATTATCTGACTGATGAACCAGGTTTTATGAGTTTTTTTTCTCTGAATTGATTCCGAATTCACTGTTTGATAACATAAATGATAACGATATATGATATGAACATGACATGAAATGAAATATATATAACTTGTACCTGATTACTATTCCTGTTACTGTTTGAGATCATTGTTCCGGTACGGTTCCGGCACTGATGTTACATGTTTAGCCCCCAAAAAAGCAATAACATGGGGGTTTTGATTTTGGTTTCATATTGGCTGGCTGGGTGATGTTTATGCTGGGGCTAGGTGGCTAGTTGGGGCCTTCATACTCCGACAGGTGCAAGTTCAGGGCCTTATTGGTTTAGGTTTTGGGTCAGCCAGGAGTGTACCTGGGTGTGGGGTTTTTGCTAGTATTGGAATAGGTGTGCTGCAGGTTGGATAGGGTTCGTTATGGCCTGGAGGCAGATTGTTATGGGGGTGGCCTGTATGTGGTGCTTGGGTTCATTTGCAAAGAAATTTAGGTCTGGGTTGGGCTGAGAGTGTGGTTGCGGACTCTGCCCTTTAACAAAAAAAAGGCAATAATAATGATATATTTACTTGCTTACCGTACACAAGTCACGACACATTTCGACTGGCACCGTATTAGGTGGGTATTCACGAATTATGCTGAATTGTGTATAATCATTCTCAGCAATATCATGTCCATCAGCCCTAGCTTTAATCGTTGACTTGACTCTCAACAGCCTAGTATAATCTCTGAAACGTAACTTGAGCACGTTAATAACGCCTTCATAGATTCTTTTTTCATCTGTTGGTTCCCAACTCCAAAGGGTCTATAATAATAAATGTTAAACATGAAAACTCAAAATAATTAATTATATAAGGCATACAAATAAGTAAATTGTAGATTTCTCTGGATCGATCAATGTAATTCTATTAACAATTCAATCTATGCGGAATCTAGATTAAATCTATATGAGTCAATGATACACAATCATTATGATAAACATCATGTTCACTGATAAAGAAATCAGATTACAAGAACATGATATCAGAACACACAGTTCTTCACACTAATCACACGCAGGTTCTCTCTCTGTGATCTGTCACACTTACAAAACTACAGACAAACCTGCAATATATACACAACACAGACGAACCTAGCCGAACCAACAGGTTCGCTAGACGAAACTTTAGGTTCGTTGGACGAACCTCTGCATTACATATCAATAGGTTCGCCAAACCTTTACAACACTTGCCTAGGTTCGTGGGCCAGACGAACCCAACAAAAATCTAACTTAATTACAAACTTTTGAAAGCAATCTATTACAAAATGACCTAACAAACTCCCCCTTAATAGTTGCTTCAAAATCTTCAAAATCTTGATCTTCAACCTTCAATCTGAGTCCCACTCGACGATTGATCTTGACAAACATTATCTTCAGCACGAATAATCACTGACTTTGGAATCTTTGACAAACGCTCAGCTTCAATCTTTGCATCTCTATCATCAATCTCTTTCTGCAATGCCATTAACTCAACATACAGATAATTCACATCTTCCCAGTTGCATCCAGAATGAATTACCAAAGTGTAGCACATCCTTGCTATAGTTTGAAATTGCAAAGCCATATCTTTATAACTCACACCAGCATCATGAAATCCTTCACTTGCATAAATTTCAACTTCATTGAGAAGATCAATATCTTGTTTTGAACAATTAACCAGCCAAACAGGATCAAGCAATCTTATAACTTTCCATTTCTCTTCTTTTCTCAATAAAATGACTGCTTCAGAATATTTTTCATCATAGAACGAAAATTTGAAATAAGAATTCTAATTTTTTTCTATTTGTCTCAATCTTGGTCTGGAATAAACCTTTGGCTTTGGATAAACATAAGAATTATGCTTTAGCACTGAAAATTGAGGAACCAACCAATTCCATCCTATCTTGGCTTCCTTCTTCAACAACTTTTCAAATCTTTGATTGTGTTCAGTCTGAATAGGCTTTATCATTCTCAATCTTGGCAACTTCATGCACTCAAAAGAAGGTAAAGACATAAGATCATATGCTTTTCCAAAATATTGACATCCATCTGTTCTTTTCACCACATAACATCCTCTATTCGTCAAAACTCCTGGAATGTTATGAAAGTATCCATAACTCACAATTCTTCCCCGCATCTTGGATTTAGACCCAATCTTAAACCTTGAAAATTGTCTTGATTGATCTTCTTGAACTGATTCATCAAATACTTCAATCATCTGCTTAAAAATCATCAAATGATCAATGATATACTTTTGTTCTTCTTGACTTTCTCTCCAAACATCCATATGTGTCTTGATCTTCAAAGTATCATTTGTTGTGCTTGGAACTTTTCTCTAAACTTCAATATCAAAAATTTTCTTCAAAGTTTGCAAATTATACAAATTTTCATCAACATATTCATCATGTTCACCTTTAAATGAATGATTTGATTCTTCAACTATCATCTTTCCAGAAGTATTTGCATTTTGTAACTCATTTAATTTTACTCCAAACAACACATCAAGATCTTCTTTAGTATAACCATCTTCAATCTCTCCTTCTTCTAATTCTCTAACTTTACTAAATTCACCAATCATTCTTTGTAGATATCCATCAACAGCTTGTTTGAATAACTCCACAAATGTTGGTAATGAATAATCAACAACTGATTTTGGGTACTCTAACTCAGTAAGGTCTTCAATCTCCACATCTTCATTATCTTTGGCTTTATCAGGAGAAACAGATGTAACTGGATTTGCATCAAAAGATATCCCTGATGGTTTGTAAACTAGTATCACTCCAGTTATGGAATTCAATCCATTTGAACCTCTAACACCAGTTACATCACCATCATCATCTTCACCATCATCATTAAATGCATTTAAACCTGGAGTTCATCAAAATCAGAATCTTCATAATCAACCTTTTCTTCGTCCTCTTCATCATTAATGTTTACATAAACAAGATCAACATTAGCATCTTCAGAAATATGACCTCTTTCATTATCTGCGGCCTAAGATATCAAATGAAATCAAAACTATCAAATACTTTATGTTCCTCATTTACTTGAACACATCCCCGTTTTATGAATAATTAAACAAACAATAATGTTCTTGAAACAATTTAATTCAATTATAATTAGTTTGATCATGCAAAAACAAAATAGAATTTCTCTTTGAAAAATAACAAAATGTAAAACAAATTGAAATTGTTCAAAATCTTGGAATCAAGGTTGATACTTTCGTATGCTCAGATGATCCAGAAAATGAACGAAACAATAATTTAAGATTAAGCTTTTAACAATCAAATCGATATTCTTATATACGCAGAGACTGTCCAAAACTTAATCAAACCAAGAAAACAAATTTGAATTGTTTAAAGCTATAACAATCAGGTCGATACGTAAGTATACGCAGAGAATGTTTCAGCTTTAAACTAAAATAAAATGAAAAACAAAATTTAGAATTTCTTTTAAAATTGAACACATGATCGAAAACTGGCAACTTAGTAAATTTTTTTTCAAGAAACATATTGTAAGATTAATAACCACTCATTCAGGACAAAGCTAAGCACTGTGTTCTAAGCAATTGTTTCCCACAAAGTATAATCATAATTTTGTCAAATGTTATCTCAACTAAGTTATAAACCTACCAACATATCAAACTAAGTAAACGTAAATGCTCTTTATGTTTAAATTTTAATTTTTTTAATGTTTTTGTGTTTTTGATTTTTCTCAAAATTTTCTCCCCCTAAAAACTAAAAAACAAACAAATAAAAAATATTTGATGTTAATTCAAAAAAATCGATTATGAAGGAAGTTGATTTGAAATAACCTCACCCATGACCCGAATGACATTTAATTTGAGTAGATACTCAAAACGATTTTTATCAAAAGCCTTGGTGAGAAGGTCTGAATGTTGCTCATTTGTATGTATCTTCACCACAACAATAAGTTTTCTTTTCATAGCAATCACGTATGAAATGAAACCTAATATCAATGTGTTTAGAACGCGAATGATACACTGGATTTTTCGTAATAGCAATGGCAGGCTCATTATCAACATGAATTGGGGTTTTAAGATAATTCAAACCATTGTCTCTCATTTGTTGTTGTATCCACAAAACTTATGAACAACAACTGGCAGCAGCGACACACTCAGCTTCACAAGTTGAAGTAGCCACATATGTTTGCTTTTTACACTGCCAAGAAACTAACCGTTCCCCCAAAAATTGCGCACCAGCAGTTGTAGACTTTGCATATGTCTTACATCCTCCATAATCGGAGTCACTATAGGTATTAAAGAAAAAGTTATCATCCTTAGGATACCACAGTCCAGTGTCTAGTGTACCCTTTAGATAACGAAGTATTCTCTTGACTGCAATCAGATGTGACACTTTAGGTTTAGATTTATATCTTGCACAAATACTTGTAGCAAAAACAATATCTGGTCTAAAGGCAGTCAGATACATCAAACTTCCAATAATTCAACTATACAGTGTAGGATCAATCAACTCCCCGTTAATATCAGGCTCAATCCCGTGATTAGGCTGAATGGGCGTGGAAATTGGTTTTGAATCAAGCATGCTAAATCGTTTTAGCACATCTTGAATATACTTTGTCTGATGAATCAAAAATTCCATTATCAGTTTGATCAACTTGTAAACCCAGAAAAAATTTGATATCTAACATAGCACTTATCTCAAATTTATCAATCATCACCTCTTTGAAATCCAAACACATTTGTTCATCGGTAGATCCAAAAATAATATCATCCACATAAATTTGAACAAGAAGAATGTCCTTGTCCTTTTCCCGAAAGAACAAGGTTTTGTCAATCTGACTCCTATTGAACTCGTGTTCAATAAGAAGAGTCGATAAAGTCTCATACCAAGCACGCGGAGCCTGATGAAGACCATACAGTGCTTCGTCCAAGAGGTAAACCTGATCCCGATGGATAGGATCCTCAAAGCCCGGTGGCTGACAAACATACACTGTTTCCTTCAATGAACCATACAGAAAAGCAGATTTTACATCCAACTGAAAAACTTTAAACTTCTTGTGAGCAGCAAAAGCAAGAAAAATTCGAATTGCTTCCAATCGCGCCACAGGTGCAAAAAACTTCATCATAATCAATTCCTTCAACTTGTCTAAAACCCTAAACCACTAAACGAGCTTTGTTTCTGACAATTACTCCTCTGTCATCTCGTTTACATCTCAACACCCATCTAGTACCAATCTTTTTCTCTCCGTTTAGCAAATCTACCAAATGCCAAACTCCCAACTTACGAAATTGTTACAATTCTTCTCGCATAGCCTCCACCCAGGCAGGCTCACGTAAAGCTTCAGTCACAGTCTTTGGCTCTATTTGTGAAATAAATGCTGAATGTATCCAGAGCTCTTGACTGCCATGAGTTTTCTCTAACTCCACATACATACTTTCTTCATTTGTGACTTGATTTCATGTCTGTACTCTAGCAGTTGGATCTCCTATGATCTGAGCAATCAGATGATTAACATGAACACGTGTGACAGGCAATTGCGGTACAACTACATCATGATCCAGATTAGTAATATTCTGATCAGTAACTTGATCATGAGAAATAGCATCTTCAAAAACATCATTATCATCATCAGATGACCAATCATCATTAATAACTTCTGAAATACCTTGTTCTTCTGAATTCTGCAAATCATACAACATTTGTAAAGTTATTTCATCATCAGAAACATTTAAGGACATATTAAAAGACTCAAACAACTTATTTTAATCAAAAAGCCAATCTGGACCCTTCCCATTTGGTATAGGTGTATGTCATTGAACATCCACATGATACCATAATTCCAAAACACCCGTACGTTTATTAAACACACGTTTGTTAGGAAGACTATAGCCAAAAAAGAAACCCTCTTCAACTTTAGAATTGAATTTTGAATCTTTCTTTAGCATTGTAAAAGGAGCCCCAAAAGGTTCCAAGTGTTCCAAATTCGGTTTTCGATTCTGAAGCAATTCAAAACAAGTTTTATTGTGTCTTTTAACAATTAAGTCTCTGTTAAGGGTAAAACAAGCAGTAGCCACAGCTTCACTCCAAAAAGTAATGGGAAGTTTATAATCAGCTAGCATTGTTCTCGCAGACTCAATCAAGGTCATGTTCTTTCGTTCAGCTACACCATTCATCTGAGGCTCATAAGGTGCACTGAACTGCTGCTGAATGCCTTTGGAATTACAAAATTCCTCCATTTAGTGATTCTTAAACTTAGTCTCATTATCAGATCGTACACGTCTCACCCTCAATGTATATAAAGTCTCCAACCTATACTTTTCACATTAATTGGTCCAAACAAATCCATGTGAAGAAGTTCAAGTGGCATATCAATAGAAAAGATTTTCTTTTTTTGTAAGACTTCCTTTTCTGTTTCCCCATTTTACATGACACACACACATCCGGAAGTTTAAAATGTTTAACAGGTACACCCTCAACTAAATGATTATGCACAAGATGATTCATTTATAGAATATGAATATGTCCCATTCGCCTGTGTCATGAACGTGTATCCTGTTCAGTAGCTTTGGACACCAAACATGTTTCCACTTTATTTACTGTCTCCGCCTTTGCCATGTAAAGCACATAAAGATCCTTGCTACGATCAGCTGGCATCAGTATCCACTCCTCAGAAATTTGAAATCCTTGCTTGAGTACATAACACCTATCTTTTTCAAACATCACTTTGTAATGCTTATCACAAATCTGCTAAACACTCCACAAATTGTTAGTTAATTCTTTACTAAAATTAACATTATCAAATTTAACCTTTCCATTTGTCAAACTACCAAACCCTGTAATTTGACCTCCTTTATCTACAACAAAGTTCACATAACTTCCTTTCACCAATTTGAAATCACTTAACAAGTTCAATTTTCCAGTCATATGGCGGGAACATCTACTATCAAAAATCCAACGATTGTTAATATGGCCCATGGATGCAACCTGCACAATTAATTAAAAGAAACCTGTCAGTATTCAAAAGGGAGGACCCCCGCCATTTTGGCGTCGAGTCTCCCGGAATGGACCCCTTCCATTCTTTTGTGATGATCTGATCGAATACCCATCATCACTTGTGTCATCCTCTTTCTTAGAAACTTCATCACCTAATCTATCTTTGAGTTTCCAAAATGATTTAGATTTAAAATGTTGGTTTGAAAATGGTTTTGATGAAACATTTTCAAATGAATCATCATGAGAAGAAGTCACAATTTTCACAATCCTTTTAACATTTCTTTTTATTCTCAAAAAATCTTTTCTTTTGGTTGATTTCTTCTTTTACCCAAAAACAATCAGGATTGAATTTTCTAAGAACTCTCATCTCATCTTCACTAGGTCTATTTTTCTTAGGGCTTCTACCTGAACCATTTACCCCACACTCCTCATCAGAACTCTTTCTGATTTTGTTATTTGGACAATTAGCAGAAATATGTCCTTTACCACAACAAGTAAAACACTTTCGTGTTTCTCTTGGTGAAAAAGACTTAAAACTGCTACCATTACTTGAACTGAAATCCACATTACAATTAGCATCCAAATGACCCATATTACCACATCGGTAACACTTTCTATCCTTAATATGAATTATGTTGTGGGTTCATCATAAAAACTTGATGAAACAAAAGGTTTTGACACAACCTTTGAAGATGAGATTTTGTTTCTCAAACCGGTTGAATTCGTCTTTGAATTATTCATTTGTTTTTGAAAATTCTTTGATTTAGCCTTATGACCAATCCCAAAGTTGTCAAAGAAAAAATCTACCTTTTCAACTTTCTTAGAAATCACATTTTTCTTTTGAAAATTTCCACTAGACTCTCCTTTATGTGTATTAGATGATCTAACATACACAGTCGATTTAAGAGTAGTGGTTGGTTCGGCTTTAATCACTGGTTTGGAAACTTGAGTGGTTTTAAGCACCACATTCTCAACTTGTTTAATCTCAGATTTTGACTTCTGAGATTCCAAACTCTTTTTCTAAAAATTTTTTACTTTGTAACCTTTTTGTCTCAAAATATCATATGAATATTCTGACTCAGTGATATCTTCAATGATTGGAGCATCACTGTCAAGTGACACCTTTTCATCAGAAGATGAAACTCCAGCATTTTCAACAACATGTTCAGACTCATGTTCACTCAAAGAAACTGGATGAACTTCCAAATTTGGATCAATTTGTGGTCTTGGAATATAGCTTGAAGGAGGTGGTACAACATGAAATCCCAAGCCAGTAGTATCATTCGATGATCTTTGCATAGCAGCAAAATAATCGATAACATACTGAGAATTCTGATAATTCTCTAGCTTGCTTTTATTCATTTATGCTTCTGCTCTGGCTGATGTCAATTCAACTTTCAACTTTTATACTGACTCGAGCTGCACAGAAACTGCATGATTATTTTGCAGAAATTTAATTTTTAATTCTTCATTTTCTTTTCCTAAATCAATGATCTTTTTATCAAAAATTTTCTCTCTTGAAACCAACTTTTTGTTAGCTTCAGTGCACTCGATCAGTTCAGCAGTCAATTGAGCATTCATTTCTTTCAACTTTTCAATGACCTCTAAAAGATCATTATTTACCTCTTCAGCCTTTTATTTGCCCTTGCTTGCTTCTTCATCCATAGAAGCCATAAACACGCCCATTAAATCATCATATTATTTTCCCCAGTCATATCCTTCATCTGCTTCACTGACTAAAGCTTTTGTTGATTCTTCAGGCTTCTCATTTTTCTTTTGATAAGCTTCTTTTGGCTTGAAAGGATTCAAGTTTCCTTGCTTATTTGGATTTTTACATTCTCGAGCAAAATGACCTAACTCACCACAATTATTGTAGTCTTTGGATTGAAACCAAACTTTGTGTTCCGATCAAAAGTAAACTTCTTTCCTGTTTTCTTCTCATATCCGTTAAATCTTCTTATTGCACTAGCCAAAGCCCACTGAGTATCAATCAATTCCATCTCATCATCATCTATCTGCTCATAGTCTTCAAAAGTAAGATTGGAATTTCCTATCCTTCCAGCTATATGTTCATCATAGGCACTAACAACACATGAAAATATCGACATATTATCTCTAACAGCCTCCACAGACACCTTTCCCAGATTAGTTGTATTCAATTGAATTGGAGTTGATGAAGAATCAAACTTTTTCTCATTCACAGAATTATATGAACTTGAACTAGTGGATACAGATGGTACATAAGTACTCTCAGTAGTACTTGAAACAAAAGCTGTTTGAATTTTTGCAGATGAAACAGGAGGGGTAACCACAGATGCACCATAAAGTGAAGGATCCTGTGTTACGTTAACTCTTCTTGCTTTTCTTTTGTCTTTCATTTCTTGTTCCTCTAACTTTTGAATAAACTCAACCAGTGTCATTCCAGGAAGATTTTCTCTCAAAATCAACACCAACGAATTCCATCCTTCTGGAAAAGCATATGCAAAACTATATATTTTCTCTTCTTCAGAATATTCAATTCCACACTTACGAACTTCTGTCAACAAATGTCTATATCTGGTTATCAAAGCTTCAAGACTCTCATTTCCAATATAATTGAAATTGTCAAACTCTTTTCGCAAATCAATGGCATTCATTTTCTTGAGTTTGGTGTTTCCCTCAATTCTTGCTTTTAAAGCATTCCATAAACCATATGATGTTTTATGTTCATCAAATTAATGAAGAATTTGATTAGGAATAGCTTGACTCAACATCCAGTATGCTTTCTTTTCAGAATCATATTTCTTTCTTTGTTCAACATCCAGTCTATCAAGAGTTTGATCTAGATCTGTTTCAGCCACCTTTGGTCGTTCATATGGTGATAAGATTCTTTCCCAAAGATTCGTATCAGTACCATTGAGATGTGTCTCAAACCGACCTTTCCAGTTTTCATAATCAGTCAAATCAAGTAATTCTGGTACTTTATTTGTGCTCTCCAACTTAGTTTCACTAATCAAAATACTTTGTATCTTAGAATTTTGATTAGCAACAGCAGCAAAATATCAGCCATGATTCCAACTTTTTATATCAGCGAACCTCTTCTTGGATTATAAGCTCACGAACCTAAGTGTCAGACCAACCTTCTCCAAACCTTAATCTCATGAACCTTATCCAATGAACCTGTAACAAACCTTTATCAACGAACCTCTTCAACTGACCTTTGACCAACAAACCTTAGTCAACGAATCAACACCGAACCTTATTCAACGAACCTCATCAATAGACGAACCTTTGTCAAACCTATGAGACGAACCTCTCCAAAATCTTACTACACGAACCTCAACTAAAATCTTCTTCTACAGCGAACCTCTTCTTTAAACTGCAACTAAGATTCAATAAGGTTCAGCTCACGAACCTATCAGTTAAACTTGAAATTTTGGAGGGAAAACCTTCAAAATTTTTAGGAAAAACCTTCAAAATCCACTAATTTCAGCCAAGAATTTCGTAATTTCGATCAACCAAATAGCAGTAAATGATTATGACAATATCAGCAATCAATTAGATATAGTAAATCAACATTTCAACCATCTCTTGATCTCTAGATCTTCAAAATGATTGATAATCTTCAGGAACTTGTATAGAACTCCTCCAATACTCTGATACCACTGTAGATTTCTCTGGATCGATCAATGGAATTCTATTAACAATTCAATCTATGCGGAATCTAGATTAAATCTATATGAATCAAAGATACACAATCAGAACAAAACTACAGAAAAACCTGCAATATATACACAACACAGACGAACCTAGCCGAACCAACAGGTTCGCCAGACGAACCTTTAGGTTCGCCGAACCTTTACAACACTTGCCTAGGTTCGTGGGCTAGACGAACCTAGCAAAAACCTAACTTAATTTCAAACTTTTGAAAGCAATCTGTATACACGAGCCACCACATCATTTGGGACCTGTTTGAATGTGATCCATGCTTTATCAAAATGCTCTTTAAAAATACGTGTAATATTCCTATGAACAGTATTATTCCCAACCCTGCATATTAGAAATATAAAAATAAACACAATTTTCACATAAGCTAACAAATATATTAAAATGTTAAAATTCAAGACATACTTTGCCCCAACTCTTGTGATCCGAGGCTTCTGAGAGGTATCAGGACGTGCTTCTGCAAAACTCGATTCACGCTGATCTTAATGAAAATCATCATCATCATCTTCATGTTCATGGTCGTAATCCTCGTCATCATCATTGTATGATAGCTGATGCACTTTCTCATGAGGTAATATCCCTTTCATGCTAGCTATGGTATCACTCGTTCCTGCAAGACTACTAGTACTGCAAGTGCGTCCCTCGCGTGCAATAGTGTGTCCTCCACATGTGACAGTGTGTCCCTCATGTGTGACAGTGCGTCCCCCACGCGTGACTTCCCCCTCAATGTCAGCCATGGGGTTACCCGTTCCCACAAGATTACTACCGATAGCATGTCCCCCACGAGTGACAGCGCGTCCCCTACGCGTAACTTCCCCCTCGGCCATGTGATCACTTGTTCCTGCATGAATCAACAAAGAAAATCGTGCAAATCAGAAACCATATGGCAGTAGCTCGAGATCGTCAAAAGGCGTCATTCGTTTTGAGAAACGGGGAAAAACTAAACCCACGGTACATTGGACCATAGAAATCCTTAAGACGATTGGTCCAGTGGCATACCCACTCAACCTACCAACCAAACTCAATAGAGTTCGCAACGTATTTCATGTCTCACACTTGAAGAAATTTATATCCAGTAACACACTCGTGATTGTTAGAGTTTGATGGAACTCGAAACGCGGATCTGAAGTCACGTGAAGATAAGATGATGCGCAAATATCCCCATCTCCTCAAACGGTCAACATCTCGCGTCGACAGCAACGAATAAATTTCGGGACGAAATTTCCTTTCAACAAGGGGATGATGTGACACCCGGCAATTTTAGGTAAATTGCAACACTCATTTCACGTCCATACTTGTTGCATTTCATTTAATTATGTTTCATTAGATGAGCTAAACACAAACACAAACACAAAACAGTAATTCGGATAATTATTGAATTGTGCGTTACATGTCGATTAGAATTAATCAAGCGTGCAAACACTTCGTAAGACACGAACACAAACTATCGAAGATAATTCGAGGAATTATCGAAACACACACACGAGTCTCACGAACGTTGGTGATCAATCAAACTTATGTGCTATTATATGATTATGTGCTAAACATGTATTAGGTGTTTAGGATAAACGTTAGGAATCGATCACGAGAGAAATCGAATCATCGAAATAGAAAAACATGAAAATTGACTCATCGCGGTACGCGAAGACCCCATGGCGAAAGGCTTCGTGGTACGCGAAGCAAACCGGAAGTCGGGACTCCCGAATTCCGTCGCGGTACGTGATAGGCGTTTTGATCGGCCTTCCCGGTACGCGAAGGCCATGCAGATGAAAATTTTTATAAAACCAACCCCTTTCATTTTCATTCGGACTTCTTCCATTTTCTCCGAGTTTGTACACTATATCTCGACCAAAACCTCTGCCAAATCTATCCCAAACCTCTGTTAACACCATTGGAAGTCATTTCTCACAACATTGGAGTACTTTGGACCATTGGAGCTTTAAGAAAAGGTCTTGGAAGCTATCAACACACAAAAGAGTCATCTTCAACCATTTCCAGGACATATTGCTTCTGCTACAACTCAAATCTACACATCTAAGGTAGTCATACATATTTGTCTAGTGTTAGATCGAACATGCAACTCCATATGGTTATTGTGCACAAATTTGTTGGTGATTTGATGTGTTATTAGATTTAGATCTACTGATTTTAGTATAGGATTGATTAGATTTGAGTTTGGTTGAGTTATGTTTGATTTGATGATGATTTTGGTACACTTGCCATAAAAGGAAACTTTTATGTAGCAAGTCATAGATTTATGATCATCTAGACATGTTAGACATGTCTAGATATTGTCAAATGTATATTGGAGTGTTTAGAAACACATTTAGATATTTGATTTTGGCAAAAACATGATTTTGCGAAAACTTACTAAATATGGAAATTTTGAAAATCAAAAGAGGACTTTTGATGTTTTAAGATGTTTTAATGATTTGTGATCATTGAACTATGTTTAAAAATGGTTTGTAAGCATATTGGAAACTTGGATTTGTGAAAACAAGCTTTTAAACGAGAACTTGCTATTTTAGGAAACTTTGTTTGAATAAAATGGCATAAATGGTACTTTATGCACAAATGACTTATTTCAAGTGTTTGCATATGTTTTTACAAACATACTAGAGTGATTTGTTTTATGGAATAGGATTTCATAACTATACTTTCCAAAAATAGAAACTTTCTAAATATAGAAAGTTTCCCGAAACGAGAACATTATGATTTTCAAAATTTGCTTTCGTGTAAGCAATATGAGTTGAGTCATAGGATGCATTTTGGTGTCTTATTCGCATTAAGACACATAAACACAACAATCGTGTCACCAACGATTCGTCGAGTCTCACTAGTCAACACACACACACACACTCGGTTGAGCACACCGACACTTGGAGTTTTATGGATTACAACACACCACAAAACATATACTCACACATATATGATCATAGATGCTTACTAGCAAGACTGCTAGCACTCGCAGACGTGAACACGTACACACCGGAACTACTATATCAGATGAGTTCACGGCCCCTTTTTACATTTTCTACCTTTGGGGGAGAAAACATTGCAATACAACTGTTTTGAACAACAACTCTTTTATTTACGTATGGACATGCTTTATCACTATATGTATATGTGTGGACCCCATCACAACTAAAAGTCCTCACGATACTCCTCGGACCGTTAATAGCGCATAGCGCCTAGCGTGGTAATCTTGAATAGTACTATTTGGGCCTGACAAGCCCCACTGTCCCCGACTGGAGGTCGGATCAGTGCAATATTGACCAACACTTTGCCATTGTCTCGTGATAACATGGCGGGAGGCACAATCTGTTAGCTTCGGTACCAACAAGCATATAATATAACTGTATTGACTAGCTATCAATCGAGATCCGCATTGTAATGATATGTAAATCTGCAAAACTCTTACTTTAAACATTTTTTATGTTTACTGCTGATACAAACCTGTGCACTCACCAACCATTGTGTTGACCCTTTTACTCGCATGTTTTCTCAGGTAGCTAAGGCATGCACTCAAGGATAGGATGCTAGGATGGAGTCCATGCATCAGCATTAGTGTCTTAGGATATTTTGAGAACATTTAAACATTTGACTTGTTTTGTAATAATGAGTACTTAAATCGCTTCCGCGCTATTACTTAATGATGTTTTGAAAAACTGTTTAGCAACACTTCCGCAGTTTATGAACTATAATCTGTTTTGATAACTTATACTTACTTCCGCAACTCTGATTTCACAAACTATTTTATCCAAGATATTGGATGTACGTATGCAACCAGACATATAGGTCTCGCAACTGTGTGACCGGAGACTGCGATCCTGACAGTCTGTCGCGTTTCGCGCCCTGGAAGGGACGGGATTTCTCGGGGTGCGACATTTATGTATAATAAATTTTTCATGTTATGTAAAATATTCAATGGTTATGTTAAAATTTTCATAATATCTCATTAGTTTTCTTTTATTTGAAGAGTAAAATGAATATCAACGGAGCACTCATTCAAACAAGTGATTGAGAAATGTGTATAACAGATAGCGGTGCACCACACTCTATTCTGAAATCTAAAAAATATTTTCATGTATTGAAACCAACAAAGGGAACCATTAATACAATATCATGTCCTACAGACTTGATAGAAGGAGTGGGCAAAGCAAATTTAGTTTTACCAAATGGCACAAAACTCTTAATAGAGAACGCTTTGTATTCCCCAACAAGAAACTTGTTGAGTTTCAAAAACATATATCAAAATGGGTATGACACCTAGTCAACTATCACTGACAATGAAAAATATTTGTATATCATGAGAAAACAGGTCATACTAGAAAAATGGTCAATGCTTAATTCTGGTTTGCATTATACACAAATAAATATGGCTCAAGCACATATGGTAGTTAAAGAGAAATGTGGTGATCACGTTACCTTTAACTTATGGCATGATAGACTAGGTCATTCAGGATCTACAATGATGAAAAGAATAATAGAAAATACAAATGGACATCTATTAAGAGATCAAAAGTTACCCTAAATAGATAAAATACCATTATGTGTATCATGCTCTCTTGGAAAACTTGTTACAAGACCTTCACCATTAAAGATTGAGCATGAATCTCATTTATTCCTTGAAAGAATTCAAGGTGATATATGTTGACCAATTCATCCACCATGTGGACCATTTATATACTTCATGGTCTTAATAGACGCATCTAGCAAATGGTCTCATGTTTCTTTGTTATCGACTCGTAATGTGGCGATTGCAAAATTTCTTGCTCAAATTATAAAATTACGAGCACATTTTCCGGATTATACCATTAAAAGGGTGAGGCTTGATAATGCGGGTGAACTCATATCACGTGCTTTTAATGATTATTGCATGTCAATTGGAATTGTTGTTGAACACCCGGTTGCTCATGTACATACACAAAACAGTTTAGCTGAATCATTGATAAAACGGCCATAATTAATTGCAAGACCATTAATAATGAAAACGAAACTTCCTGTGTCTATTTGGGGTCATGCAATTTTACATGCTGGATCATTAATTCGTATGAGACCTAGTGCAAATCACAAATATTCTCCTATACAACTTGCTTCTGGCCAAGTGCCTAACATTTCCCACCTCAGAATATTTGGATGTGCCGTGTATGTTCCTATTGCACCACCACAACGCACAAAAATGGGTCCTTAAATAAGATTGGGAATATATGCTGAATACGAAACACCATCCATCATAAGATATCTTGAACCCCTAACCGGTGATGTCTTTATAACACGTTTTGTTGATTGTCACTTTGATGAGACAAATTTTCAAACCTTAGGGGGAGAAAATAACATAAAAGAAAAGAATGTCTCATGGTGTGAACCTTCATTGTTATATCTTGATCCAAGAACAAAAAAATGTGAGACAGAAGTTCAAAAGATACTTCATATGCAAGATATAGCAAATCAATTTCCAGATGCATTTACTGATACAAAAAGAGTAACAAAATCTCATATACCAGCAGAAAATGCTCCAGCTCGAGTTGAGATTCCAAGTAAGCAATTAGATAAAGATCCAACTCACGAATCTCAAAGACGTTTGCAACGTGGCCGACCAATCGGATCAAAGGATAAAAATCCTTGAAAAAGAAAAGTATCTGAAAAAGAAAATGACCATAAGGAAAAGGATTCTGATGAAATTCAAAATATCAAAACATTTCCCGATAAAGAAATGAATGATAATAACAGAGATATGTCAATTAACTATGGTCACACAAACACATTATGGAACCGATATGAAATGGAAAATATTGATGAGATATTTTCATATTCTGTGGCGAGTGATATTATAAATGGAGATGATGCTCCTTAACCAAAATCAGTCAACGATTGCAAAAATCGAGATGACTGGAACAAATGGAAAGATGCTATGCAACCTGAATTAGATTCACTTAACAATTGAAAAGTTTTTGGTCCAATTGTTATTACATGAAAGACTGTAAAACCTTTGGGTTGCAAAAGGATTTTTGTGCGGAAACAAAATGAGAAAAATGAAGTTACAAGATATAAAGCCAGACTTGTGGCTCAAGGTTTTTCTCAAAGACCAGGGATTGACTATGAGAAAACATATTCTCCTGTTATGGATGCAATCACTTTTAGATATTTAATCAGCTTAGCTGTATCTAAAAATCTAGAAATGCATCTTATGGATGTGGTGACAGCTTATTTGTATGGATCATTTGATAGTGACATCTATATGAAAATTCCCGCGGGATTTAAAATTCCTGAAGCATAAGGTTCAAAACTTAAAGAAATGTGTTCAATCAAATTACAAAGATCTCTGTATGGATTGAAACAATCGGGAAGGATGTGATACAATCGTTTGAGTGATTATTTGAAGAGTAAAGGTTATACAAATAATCTTATTTGTCCATGTGTCTTTATTAAAAAGACAACATCAGGATTTGTGATCATAGTTGTGTATGTTGATGATCTAAATATAATTGGGACGCATAAAGAAATTCATGAAGTAATTACTCTTTTGAATGAATTTGAAATGAAAGATCTTGGAAAAACCAAGTATTGTCTTGGTTTACAGATTGAGCATATGCCTAATGGAATACTTGTGCATCAATCATATTATATAGAAAGGCTCTTAAATCATTTCAATATGGAAAATGCAAATTCTTTAAGCACGCCGATGGTAGTTAGATCACTCAATGTTGACAATGATCCATTTCGTCCATGCGAAGATGGTGAAGAAGTTCTCGGTTCGGAGGTACCATACCTTAGTGCAATGGGTGCTCTTATGTATCTTACTAACTGTACAAGACCAGATATTTCTTTTGCAGTTAACTTACTAGCAAGATTTAGTTCAACACCTACAAAAAGGCATTGGAATGAAATTAAGCATATTTTCTGATACCTTTGAGGAACTGCTGATTTACGTTTATTTTATCCTAACGATTCAAAAGAAGAATTGGTTGGTTATGCAGATGCAGGTTATTTATCTGATCCTCATAAGGCAAGATCTCAAACTGGATATGTTTTCTTGAACGGAGGAACTGCAATTTCATGGCGTTCTCAAAAGCAAACACTTGTTGCAACATCATCAAATCATGTTGAAGTTATTGAACTACATTAGGCCTCTAGAGAGTGTGTATGGTTAAGGTCTATGACTACTTTTATATTGACTTCATGTGAGTTAAATGAAGATGGAAGTCCAGCTACAATTTATGAAGACAATGAACCTTGTATCTCACAGATGAAAGAAGGGTATATCAAAAGTGACATAACAAAACATATACCACCAAGATTATTTTCATACACTCAAGATCTTATCAAAGACAATCAAGTTGAAATGAGACATGTTTTGTCTAGCAACAATTCAGCAGACCTTTTCACAAAAGCACTACCTACAGCCATTTTCAGGAAACACGTGCATGCTATCGAAATGCGACATGTACAAATGATATAGTTAACATTAGATGATAATTTGAGGGGATTTATATGCTGCACTCTTTTTTCCTTAGCTAAAGTTTTTCCCACTGGGTTTTCTTTAGCAAGGTTTTTAATGAGGCAGTAGTTTAAAATAAACTCCAAGTTTGAAAAAGTATCATTCAAGAGGGAGTGTTATATATTTTATATATTTGGATGAAAGCTTTTTCAACACTCAAAACTTATATGGACATATTCTTGGACTAAGCATTAAATGTTTTTGTTTCCTTATCTTCCAAAAGCCAACTCTTTTATAGTATAAATATCATTTCAATGTAAAGAGAAAATTGCACCTCTTATATACATTCTCAAGTGTTATACAATTCTCCTTCTTCTCTCTAAAAATATCTTCTATCATCCTCTTCTAATCTTCTCTAAAGATTGTTAATGTGAACTAATCATAGTTATATTATAACAATAATATATATTTAAAAAAATAGTAGCAATATTTTACAGAAACCCACTGTGAGTTTTCAAAAAATAGAGATAAAATAAATAAAAAAAATTCAAGAATGGGTTTAAAAAATGGGATGAATATAAAAAAATTAGAATGGGCGGCATAAAATAAATAAGAATGGCCGGTATAAAAAATGGCCTCTTCTAATATAAATAAAAAAATCGGCCAAAAAATTAGTTTTTATTTAGTTTTATATTTTTTAATATATATATATATATATATAATTTGTGCCTCCTAAAAAATGGACCCGAGACGAAGGTCAGGTTTGCCGTCCCCGGTCCGCCTCTGATGGTAACTTTATTTCTTCACGTGTTTGAAGGTTTTTGATAGAATAATAGAAGTTACAAAACAAACACAATTGAAAACATTACCTAATACAATAACCACAAAATCTGACAATCAAGACTACGAAAATTGTCAACACGTTTAGATTTATGGAGGACCGTGGGGCTTTTAGATTGATATTAAAAAAGTGGCTAAAGGGATAATATGTTTTGTAAATATTCGTAAATAATAGTTTTATAACATTGTGTCTCAAATGTGTAGCAAGTTGCTACACAATTGCTACGCATTCCTACAACCAAATATTGTTTTATATTTTTCAGATGCTTAAAAAATTGTTTTCGAATCCATCTTTAATAAAACTTCACTTTAAGTTAAATACTTTTATTTTACAAACTTATACATATTATACTAATGTGTAGTACTGATGCACATCATATACTAATACAACTGTTAAAAGTTATTAAAAGTTATTATAGTTACAACTAATTTCCATTTGAGTTGCAAATAGGTTTAATTTAACATTGCGTCGTAAATGTGTAGCAAGTTACTACACAATTGCTGCGCATTCCTACAGAATTGTTAAAGGTTACTAAGTTGCATCTCAAATGTGTCGCAAAAAATTATTAAACTAATTTTTCATTTGCGTCGCAAATGAGTTGCAAAATCTAAGAAATATAAGATGTGTTGTAAATGTGTCGCAAATAATAGGTTTAATATAACATTGCGTCGCAAATGTGTTGCAAATTGCTACACAATTGCTACGAATTCCTACAACCAAATATTGTTTTATGTTTTTCCGATGCGCAAAACGTTTTTTACCAATCCCTGTTTTATAGAACTTCACTTAAGATCAAATACTTTGATTTCACAAACTTATCCATATTATATACTAATGTGTATGCATGTGGTGCACATAATATAGGAATACAATTGCAACAGATTATTTTACATACTGACATCGAATGTTAAATACACATATACGAACAAATAATATATAATAGGTGTAAGTTTGTGAGATGAAAATATTTCATTTATAATGAAGTTGCGCAAAAGCTACATACAAAAGAATTATGTTTAAGCCACGAAAATAAAAAAGATATTCTTACCATTGGTAAATGCGTAGCAAATGTGTAGAAATTTGCTACACATTACCTACCTCAAAAAGCTGTTTTATGTTTTTTTGGAACAAATTTGCTACACATAGTTAAATGAAATCACGATTTGTCAAAAATGTGTCGCGAAAATTGTTAATCTAATTTTTCATTTGCATCGCAAATGAGTTGCAAAAGCTAAGAAATATAAGATGTGTTGTAGATGTGTCGCAAATAATAGGTTTAATATAACATTGCGTCGCAAATGTGTTGCAAATTGCTACACAATTGCTACGAATTCCTACAACCAAATATTGTTTTATGTTTTTCCGATGCGCAAAACGTTTTTTACCAATCCCTGTTTTATAGAACTTCACTTAAGATCAAATACTTTGATTTCACAAACTTATCCATATTATATACTAATGTGTATGCATGTGGTGCACATAATATAGTAATACAATTGCAAAAGATTATTTTACATACTGACATCGAATGTTAAATACACATATACGAACAAATAATATATAATAGGTGTAAGTTTGTAAGATGAAAATATTTCATTTATAATGAAGTTGCGCAAAAGCTACATACAAAAGAATTATGTTTAAGCCTCGAAAATAAAAAAGATATTCTTACCATTGGTAAATGCGTAGCAAATGTGTAGAAATATGCTACACATTACCTACATCAAAAAGCTGTTTATGTTTTTTTGGAACAAATTTGCTACACATAGTTAAATGAAATCACGATTTGTCAAAAATGTGTCGCAAAAAATTGTTAAACTAATTTTTCATTTGCATCGCAAATGAGTTGCAAAAGCTAAGAAATATAAGATGTGTTGTAGATGTGTCGCAAATAATAGGTTTAATATAACATTGCGTCGCAAATGTGTTGCAAATTGCTACACAATTGCTATGAATTCCTACAACCAAATATTGTTTTATGTTTTTCCGATGCGCAAAACGTTGTTTTACCAATCCATGTTTTATAGAACTTCACTTAAGATCAAATACTTTGATTTCACAAACTTATCCATAAAAAAGATACTAATGTGTATGCATGTGGTGCACATAATATAGTAATACAATTGCAAAAGATTATTTTACATACTGACATCGAATGTTAAATACAAATATACGAACAAATAATTTATAATTGGTGTAAGTTTGTGAGATGAAAATATTTCATTTATAATGAAGTTGCGCAACAGCTACATACAAAAGAATTATGTTTAAGCCTCGAAAATAAAAAAGATATTCTTACCATTGGTAAGTGCGTAGCAAATGTGTAGAAATATGCTGCACATTACCTACATCAAAAAGCTGTTTTATGTTTTTTTGGAACAAATTGGCTACACATAGTTAAACGAAATCACGATTTGTTAAAAATGTGTCGCAAAAACTGTTAAACTAATTTTTCATTTGCATCGCAAATGAGTTGCAAAAGCTAAGAAATATACGATGTGTTGTAGATGTGTCGCAAATAATAGGTTTAATATAACATTGCGTCGCAAATGTGTTGCAAATTGCTACACAATTGCTACGAATTCCTACAACCAAATATTGTTTTATGTTTTTCCGATGCGCAAAACGTTGTTTTACCAATCCATGTTTTATAGAACTTCACTTAAAATCAAATACTTTGATTTCACAAACTTATCCATATTATATACTAATGTGTATGCATGTGGTGCACATAATATAGGAATACAATTGCAAAAGATTATTTTACATACTGACATCGAATGTTAAATACACATATACGAACAAATAATATATAATAGGTGTAAGTTTGTGAGATGAAAATATTTCATTTATAATGAAGTTGCGCAAAAGCTACATACAAAAGAATTATGTTTAAGCCACGAAAATAAAAAAGATATTCTTACCATTGGTAAATGCGTAGCAAATGTGTAGAAATTTGCTACACATTACCTACCTCAAAAAGCTGTTTTATGTTTTTTTGGAACAAATTTGCTACACATAGTTAAATGAAATCACGATTTGTCAAAAATGTGTCGCGAAAATTGTTAATCTAATTTTTCATTTGCATCGCAAATGAGTTGCAAAAGCTAAGAAATATAAGACGTGTTGTAGATGTGTCGCAAATAATAGGTTTAATATAACATTGCGTCGCAAATGTGTTGCAAATTGCTACACAATTGCTAGGAATTCCTACAACCAAATATTGTTTTATGTTTTTCAGATGCGCAAAACGTTGTTTTACGAATCCATGTTTTATAGAACTTCACTTAAGATCAAATACTTTGATTTCACAAACTTATCCATATTATATACTAATGTGTATGCATGCATGGTGCACATAATATAGTAATACAGTTGCAAAAGATTATTTTACATACTGACATCGAATGTTAAATACACATATACGAACAAATAATTTATAATAGGTGTAAGTTTGTGAGATGAAAATATTTCATTTATAATGAAGTTGCGCAACAGCTACATACAAAAGAATTATGTTTAAGCCTCGAAAATAAAAAAGATATTCTTACCATTGGTAAATGCGTAGCAAATGTGTAGAAATATGCTACACATTACCTACATCAAAAAGCTGTTTTATGTTTTTTTGGAACAAATTCGCTACACATAGTTAAATGAAATCACGATTTGTCAAAAATGTGTCGCAAAAATTGTTAAACTAATTTTTCATTTGCATCGCAAATGAGTTGCAAAAGCTAAGAAATATAAGACGTGTTGTAGATGTGTCGCAAATAATAGGTTTAATATAACATTGCGTCGCAAATGTGTTGCAAATTGCTACACAATTGCTAGGAATTCCTACAACCAAATATTGTTTTATGTTTTTCCGAAGAATCCATGTTTTATAGAACTTCACTTAAGATCAAATACTTTGATTTCACAAACTTATCCATATTATATACTAATGTGTATGCATGTGGTGCACATAATATAGTAATATAATTGCAAAAGATTATATTACATACTGACATCGAATGTTAAATACACATATACGAACAAATAATTTATAATAGGTGTAAGTTTGTGAGATGAAAATATTTCATTTATAATGAAGTTGCGCAACAGCTACATACAAAAGAATTATGTTTAAGCCTCGAAAATAAAAAAGATATTCTTACCATTGGTAAGTGCGTAGCAAATGTGTAGAAATATGCTGCACATTACCTACATCAAAAAGCTGTTTTATGTTTTTTTGGAACAAATTTGCTACACATAGTTAAATGAAATCACGATTTGTCAAAAATGTGTCGCAAAAATTGTTAAACTAATTTTTCATTTGCATCGCAAATGAGTTGCAAAAGCTAAGAAATATAAGATGTGTTGTAGATGTGTCGCAAATAATAGGTTTAATATAACATTGCGTCGCAAATGTGTTGCAAATTGCTACACAATTGCTACGAATTCCTACAACCAAATATTGTTTTATGTTTTTCCGATGCGCAAAACGTTGTTTTACCAATCCATGTTTTATAGAACTTCACTTAAGATCAAATACTTTGATTTCACAAACTTATCCATATTATATACTAATGTGTATGCATGTGGTGCACATAATATAGTAATATAATTACAAAAGATTATTTTACATACTGACATCGAATGTTAAATACACATATACGAACAAATAATATATAATAGGTGTAAGTTTGTGAGATGAAAATATTTCATTTATAATGAAGTTGCGCAAAAGCCACATACAAAAGAATTATGTTTAAGTCTCGAAAATAAAAAAGATATTCTTACCATTGGTAAATGCGTAGCAAATGTGTAGAAATTTGCTACACATTACCTACATCAAAAAGCTGTTATATGTTTTTTTGGAACAAATTCGCTACACATAGTTAAATGAAATCACGATTTGTCAAAAATGTGTCGCAAAAATTGTTAAACTAATTTTTCATTTGCATCGCAAATGAGTTGCAAAAGCTAAGAAATATAAGACGTGTTGTAGATGTGTCGCAAATAATAGGTTTAATATAACATTGCGTCGCAAATGTGTTGCAAATTGCTACACAATTGCTAGGAATTCCTACAACCAAATATTGTTTTATGTTTTTCCGATGCGCAAAACGTTGTTTTACGAATCCATGTTTTATAGAACTTCACTTAAGATCAAATACTTTGATTTCACAAACTTATCCATATTATATACTAATGTGTATGCATGTGGTGCACATAATATAGTAATACAATTGCAAAAGATTATATTACATACTGACATCGAATGTTAAATACACATATACGAACAAATAATTTATAATAGGTGTAAGTTTGTGAGATGAAAATATTTCATTTATAATGAAGTTGCGCAACAGCTACATACAAAAGAATTATGTTTAAGCCTCGAAAATAAAAAAGATATTCTTACCATTGGTAAATGCGTAGCAAATGTGTAGAAATTTGCTACACATTACCTACATCAAAAAGCTGTTTTATGTTTTTTTGGAACAAATTTGCTACACATAGTTAAACGAAATCACGATTTGTTAAAAATGTGTCGCAAAAACTGTTAAACTAATTTTTCATTTGCATCGCAAATGAGTTGCAAAAGCTAGAAATATAAGACGTGTTGTAGATGTGTCGCAAATAATAGGTTTATTATAACATTGCGTCGCAAATGTGTTGCAAATTGCTACACAATTGCTACGAATTCCTACAACCAAATATTGTTTTATGTTTTTCCGATGCGCAAAACGTTGTTTTACCAATCCATGTTTTATAGAACTTCACTTAAGATCAAATACTTTGATTTCACAAACTTATCCATATTATATACTAATGTGTATGCATGTGGTGCACATAATATAGTAATACAATTGCAAAAGATTATTTTACATACTGACATCGAATGTTAAATACACATATACGAACAAATAATTTATAATAGGTGTAAGTTTGTGAGATGAAAATATTTCATTTATAATGAAGTTGCGCAAAAGCTACATACAAAAGAATTATGTTTAAGCCTCGAAAATAAAAAAGATATTCTTACCATTGGTAAATGCGTAGCAAATGTGTAGAAATTTGCTACACATTACCTATATCAAAAAGCTGTTTTATGTTTTTTTGAAACAAATTTGCTACACATAGTTAAATGAAATCACGATTTGTCAAAAATGTGTCGCAAAAATAGTTAAACTAATTTTTCATTTGCATCACAAATGAGTTGCAAAAGCTAAGAAATATAAGAGGTGTTGTAGATGTGTCGCAAATAATAGGTTTAATATAACCTTGCGTCGCAAATGTGTTGCAAATTGCTACACAATTGCTACGAATTCCTACAACCAAATATTTTTTTATGTTTTTCGATGCGCAAAACGTTGTTTTACCAATCCATGTTTTATAGAACTTCACTTAAGATCAAATACTTTGATTTCACAAACTTATCCATATTATATACTAATGTGTATGCATGTGGTGCACATAATATAGTAATACAATTGCAAAAGATTATTTTACATACTGACATCGAATGTTAAATACACATATACGAACAAATAATTTATAATAGGTGTAAGTTTGTGAGATGAAAATATTTCATTTATAATGAAGTTGCGCAAAAGCTACATACAAAAGAATTATGTTTAAGCCTTAAAAATAAAAAAGATATTCTTACCATTGGTAAATGCGTAGCAAATGTGTAGAAATTTGCTACACATTACCTACATCAAAAAGCTGTTTTATGTTTTTTTGGATCAAATTTGCTACACATAGTTAAATGAAATCACGATTTCTCAAAAATGTGTCGCAAAAACTGTTAAACTAATTTTTCATTTGCATCGCAAATGAGTTGCAAAAGCTAAGAAATATAAGATGTGTTGTAAATGTGTCGCAAATAATAGGTTTAATATAACATTGCGTCGCAAATGTGTTGCAAATTGCTACACAATTGCTACAAGCAAATATTGTTTTATGTTTTTCCGATGCGCAAAACGTTGTTTTACCAATCCATGTTTTATAGAACTTCACTTAAGATCAAATACTTTGATTTCACAAACTTATCCATATTATATACTAATGTGTATGCATGTGGTGCACATAATATAGTAATACAATTGCAAAAGATTATTTTACATACTGACATCGAATGTTAAATACACATATACGAACAAATAATTTATAATAGGTGTAAGTTTGTGAGATGAAAATATTTCATTTATAATGAAGTTGCGCAAAAGCTACATACAAAAGAATTATGTTTAAGCCTCGAAAATAAAAAAGATATTCTTACCATTGGTAAATGCGTAGCAAATGTGTAGAAATTTGCTACCCATTACCTACATCAAAAACCTGTTTTATGTTTTTTTGGAACAAATTTGCTGCACATAGTTAAATGAAATCACGATTTGTCAAAAATGTGTCGCAAAAATTGTTAAACTAATTTTTCATTTGCATCGCAAATGAGTTGCAAAAGCTAAGAAATATAAGATGTGTTGTAGATGTGTCGCAAATAACAGGTTTAATATAACATTGCCTCACAAGTGTGTTGCAAATTGCTACACAATTGCTACGAATTCCTACAACCAAATATTGTTTTATGTTTTTCCGATGCGCAAAACGTTGTTTTACCAATCCATGTTTTATAGAACTTCACTTAAGATCAAATACTTTGATTTCACAAACTTATCCATATTATATACTAATGTGTATGCATGTGGTGCACATAATATAGTAATACAATTGCAAAAGATTATTTTACATACTGACATCGAATGTTAAATACACATATACGAACAAATAATATATAATAGGTGTAAGTTTGTGAGATGAAAATATTTCATTTATAATGAAGTTGCGCAAAAGCCACATACAAAAGAATTATGTTTAAGTCTCGAAAATAAAAAAGATATTCTTACCATTGGTAAATGCGTAGCAAATGTGTAGAAATTTGCTACACATTACCTACATCAAAAAGCTGTTATATGTTTTTTTGGAACAAATTCGCTACACATAGTTAAATGAAATCACGATTTGTCAAAAATGTGTCGCAAAAATTGTTAAACTAATTTTTCATTTGCATCGCAAATGAGTTGCAAAAGCTAAGAAATATAAGATGTGTTGTAGATGTGTCGCAAATAATAGGTTTAATATAACATTGCGTCGCAAATGTGTTGCAAATTGCTACACAATTGCTAGGAATTCCTACAACCAAATATTGTTTTATGTTTTTCCGATGCGCAAAACGTTGTTTTACGAATCCATGTTTTATAGAACTTCACTTAAGATCAAATACTTTGATTTCACAAACTTATCCATATTATATACTAATGTGTATGCATGTGGTGCACATAATATAGTAATATAATTGCAAAAGATTATATTACATACTGACATCGAATGTTAAATACACATATACGAACAAATAATTTATAATAGGTGTAAGTTTGTGAGATGAAAATATTTCATTTATAATGAAGTTGCGCAACAGCTACATACAAAAGTATTATGTTTAAGCCTCGAAAATAAAAAAGATATTCTTACCATTGGTAAATGCGTAGCAAATGTGTAGAAATTTGCTACACATTACCTACATCAAAAAGCTGTTTTATGTTTTTTTGGATCAAATTTGCTACACATAGTTAAATGAAATCACGATTTGTCAAAAATGTGTCGCAAAAACTGTTAAACTAATTTTTCATTTGCATCGCAAATGAGTTGCAAAAGCTAGGAAATATAAGACGTGTTGTAGATGTGTCGCAAATAATAGGTTTAATATAACATTGCGTCGCAAATGTGTTGCAAATTGCTACACAATTGCTACGAATTCCTACAACCAAATATTGTTTTATGTTTTTCCGATGCGCAAAACGTTGTTTTACCAATCCATGTTTTATAGAACTTCACTTAAGATCAAATACTTTGATTTCACAAACTTATCCATATTATATACTAATGTGTATGCATGTGGTGCACATAATATAGTAATACAATTGCAAAAGATTATTTTACATACTGACATCGAATGTTAAATACACATATACGAACAAATAATTTATAATAGGTGTAAGTTTGTGAGATGAAAATATTTCATTTATAATGAAGTTGCGCAAAAGCTACATACAAAAGAATTATGTTTAAGCCTCGAAAATAAAAAAGATATTCTTACCATTGGTAAATGCGTAGCAAATGTGTAGAAATTTGCTACACATTACCTATATCAAAAAGCTGTTTTATGTTTTTTTGAAACAAATTTGCTACACATAGTTAAATGAAATCACGATTTGTCAAAAATGTGTCGCAAAAATAGTTAAACTAATTTTTCATTTGCATCACAAATGAGTTGCAAAAGCTAAGAAATATAAGAGGTGTTGTAGATGTGTCGCAAATAATAGGTTTAATATAACCTTGCGTCGCAAATGTGTTGCAAATTGCTACACAATTGCTACGAATTCCTACAACCAAATATTGTTTTATGTTTTTCCGATGCGCAAAACGTTGTTTTACCAATCCATGTTTTATAGAACTTCACTTAAGATCAAATACTTTGATTTCACAAACTTATCCATATTATATACTAATGTGTATGCATGTGGTGCACATAATATAGTAATACAATTGCAAAAGATTATTTTACATACTGACATCGAATGTTAAATACACATATACGAACAAATAATTTATAATAGGTGTAAGTTTGTGAGATGAAAATATTTCATTTATAATGAAGTTGCGCAACAGCTACATACAAAAGTATTATGTTTAAGCCTCGAAAATAAAAAAGATATTCTTACCATTGGTAAATGCGTAGCAAATGTGTAGAAATTTGCTACACATTACCTACATCAAAAAGCTGTGTTATGTTTTTTTGGATCAAATTTGCTACACATAGTTAAATGAAATCACGATTTGTCAAAAATGTGTCGCAAAAACTGTTAAACTAATTTTTCATTTGCATCGCAAATGAGTCGCAAAAGCTAAGAAATATAAGATGTGTTGTAAATGTGTCGCAAATAATAGGTTTAATATAACATTGCGTCGCAAATGTGTTGCAAATTGCTACACAATTGCTACAAGCAAATATTGTTTTATGTTTTTCCGATGCGCAAAACGTTGTTTTACCAATCCATGTTTTATAGAACTTCACTTAAGATCAAATACTTTGATTTCACAAACTTATCCATATTATATACTAATGTGTATGCATGTGGTGCACATAATATAGTAATACAATTGCAAAAGATTATTTTACATACTGACATCGAATGTTAAATACACATATACGAACAAATAATTTATAATAGGTGTAAGTTTGTGAGATGAAAATATTTCATTTATAATGAAGTTGCGCAAAAGCTACATACAAAAGAATTATGTTTAAGCCTCGAAAATAAAAAAGATATTCTTACCATTGGTAAATGCGTAGCAAATGTGTAGAAATTTGCTACCCATTACCTACATCAAAAACCTGTTTTATGTTTTTTTGGAACAAATTTGCTGCACATAGTTAAATGAAATCACGATTTGTCAAAAATGTGTCGCAAAAATTGTTAAACTAATTTTTCATTTGCATCGCAAATGAGTTGCAAAAGCTAAGAAATATAAGATGTGTTGTAGATGTGTCGCAAATAACAGGTTTAATATAACATTGCCTCACAAGTGTGTTGCAAATTGCTACACAATTGCTACGAATTCCTACAACCAAATATTGTTTTATGTTTTTCCGATGCGCAAAACGTTGTTTTACCAATCCATGTTTTATAGAACTTCACTTAAGATCAAATACTTTGATTTCACAAACTTATCCATATTATATACTAATGTGTATGCATGTGGTGCACATAATATAGTAATACAATTGCAAAAGATTATTTTACATACTGACATCGAATGTTAAATACACATATACGAACAAATAATTTATAATAGGTGTAAGTTTATGAGATGAAAATATTTCATTTATAATGAAGTTGCGCAAAAGCTACATACAAAAGAATTATGTTTAAGCCTCGAAAATAAAAAAGATATTCTTACCATTGGTAAATGCGTAGCAAATGTGTAGAAATTTGCTACCCATTACCTACATCAAAAACCTGTTTTATGTTTTTTTGGAACAAATTTGCTGCACATAGTTAAATGAAATCACGATTTGTCAAAAATGTGTCACAAAAACTGTTAAACTAATTTTTCATTTGCATCGCAAATGAGTCGCAAAAGCTAAGAAATATAAGATGTGTTGTAAATGTGTCGCAAATAATAGGTTTAATATAACATTGCGTCGCAAATGTGTTGCAAGTTGCTACACAATTGCTACGAATTCTACAAGCAAATATTGTTTTATGTTTTTCCGATGCGCAAAACGTTGTTTTACCAATCCATGTTTTATAGAACTTCACTTAAGATCAAATACTTTGATTTCACAAACTTATCCATATTATATACTAATGTGTATGCATGTGGTGCACATAATATAGTAATACAATTGCAAAAGATTATTTTACATACTGACATCGAATGTTAAATACACATATACGAACAAATAATTTATAATAGGTGTAAGTTTGTGAGATGAAAATATTTCATTTATAATGAAGTTGCGCAAAAGCTACATACAAAAGAATTATGTTTAAGCCTCGAAAATAAAAAAGATATTCTTACCATTGGTAAATGCGTAGCAAATGTGTAGAAATTTGCTACCCATTACCTACATCAAAAACCTGTTTTATGTTTTTTTGGAACAAATTTGCTGCACATAGTTAAATGAAATCACGATTTGTCAAAAATGTGTCGCAAAAATTGTTAAACTAATTTTTCATTTGCATCGCAAATGAGTTGCAAAAGCTAAGAAATATAAGATGTGTTGTAGATGTGTCGCAAATAACAGGTTTAATATAACATTGCCTCACAAGTGTGTTGCAAATTGCTACACAATTGCTACGAATTCCTACAACCAAATATTGTTTTATGTTTTTCCGATGCGCAAAACGTTGTTTTACCAATCCATGTTTTATAGAACTTCACTTAAGATCAAATACTTTGATTTCACAAACTTATCCATATTATATACTAATGTGTATGCATGTGGTGCACATAATATAGTAATATGTAACACCCCAAATTTTCTAATACAAGTTATTTGAACTTACGAATGCGTAACGAACGATTAACTTGCTAGAAAAAGGGACGATAAATAACTAAGTTTAGGCCTCGAAGTTGTGTACTCGAAATGGGATTTCGAGTACAGTAGTTCTCGGAAAACCATAGTATTCGAAATTTACAATTTCTGGTACAGGACACTGCCTATAAATAGTAGGGACTTGGGAAACATGCTAACCTTTGGCTAGACGCACGTTCTCTCTCGAGTACACGAAGTCGGGACCAATAAACTTCAAGGATCGAGCTTTGGTTGATCAAACGTACGAGGATACACACGAGAATCTACAGGCGTGATCCTTTAACCTCAAGTAAGTGATCCAAACTGAAAAGTTAGGATTTTTATACAAAAGTTAGGATGGTTAAACAAAGAGTGAACTTATGCATAAAGCTCACACCTTTATGCATAAAGTTCGTAACTTTGAGGTTCCAATATGTTGGTAACAACCCAAGGAACCTGGAACTAGCTCCCCATAGCCTTAGTTGAATTTCTGAGATGTTTAATGACGAAGATGATGAGTACACGAAATCATGCACAAAGGGTACTCGAAATCATACATTGTTATTTCGAGTACATGGCATTTCGATTACATGTTATTTCGAGTACATGGCATTTCGAGTACATGTTATTTCGAGTACTGGTGATATTTCGAATACTCTAGTTCGAGTATATGACAGTTCGGGAATGTAACAGTTCTCGAATATTGGGGAGGCTGGTTAGGAAGTTATGTGGACTTAGAGTATATCCTAAGTCTAAGAATGGTATGTGATGATATGATGTAACTGATGTAGGTCCTTAAGGCCCTACCTAAGGAGTTCTGCTAAGGATAACAGGAGTCTACTATCAGGTGATTTCTAGACGCCCTATTTCATGTTAACTGTTTTGGGCTGGCATACATGCTTGTTGTTATGTTATGATGTTATGTGTTTATGATGATGATGAACGAAGGATGGTATGCCCTGACTACGTATGCATGTTTATGTGTTAGTATGATCTATGCATGAAAGTATGATAAGTATGATTAATGCATGATAAATGAGTTATGATAATGAATAACATGACATGATAATGATGCTAGCATATGATATGATGATGACTCGATGATAATATGCTTCATGATGATAACTGTGAGAATAGTTATAGGAGTATGACAAGGTCCTAGGTTGCTAGGACGGAAGTATGATATGTAGGCATGATGACATGATGTTATGATACGATAACGATGCTAGTATGTTATGATGGTATGATGAAACGATGCTAGTATGACATGCCTAAGATGTCATGATGACTATGATGAATGAGGTTATAATGCTAGCATGAAATGTATGAGGATTATGATGAATGACGATATGATGCTAGTGTATCATGTATGATGAATGAATGATGCCCCTATACGTGCTATAGGATGTGTGTGAATGATGATGCTCTGGTACTTGTACTGGGCAAATATGAATGATGACCTGATTAGGTCAGGATATGAACAGCCGATCGGGCTATAAACATGGAGTCGATCGGACTATAAACATGGAGCCGACCGGGCTATAAACACGGAGCCGATCGGGCTATAAACATGGTAAGAGCCGATCGGGCTATAAACATGGAGTCGACCGTACTATAAACAAGAAGAGTCGATCGGACTATAAACATGGAGCCGACCGGGCTATAAACACGGAGCCGATCGGGCTATAAACATGGTAAGAGTCGAATGGACTATAAACATGGAGCCTTGTGCCGGCATGAGCCCACTGTCCGTATGGTGACAGTGGAACGTATGATGATGACGTTCACGATGTTATATGCTAAGGTTACGGGTTATGTGTACGGAATGATGTTATGTTAAGTATGTTTAATGTTGTTTTATGAAAACTAGAACTCACCAGCGTAAGCTGACTTGATTTAGCGTGTATGTCAGGTTAAAGCTATGATAAGAGAAGGAATGGAGCTCGGGCATCAATCTAGACGATCCGTTGGTTTTGGCAATTCGATATGATTTTGATACAGACACTTTATTGAATTCTGTTTATCAAACTATGTTTACTTTTCCGCTGCATGATTATGAAAGTTTTTAGTTTAAGAGCTATGTGTTATGATGAAAACCAACCTCTGTGAGGTGCCCGGTTTCGGGGCCTCACAAGTTGGTATCAGAGCCATAGTTTGAGAGATCTTGGCATCCCAAATGCCAAGACTTAAACTGAGAATGGGATTGAATGATGTGGATTGCGAACCACGGATGAACGGATGCCACGAGCTGAATGTTTATGTATGAGTTAAGGATTAGATGTAAGGTTATGTACGTAGTTAGTGTCATGCACATTGAAGAGATGGGATGGGAAACGTTTAGAGCCTATGAGTTGGGTAAATGGTTAATAGCACTTGATCAACGTCATTAACGATTTACAAAGCTTATTCCGTGCTAAACTGATTCCTATACTGACTCATCAATTGTTGCATCCTGTAGATAGTTAGATGGCTGGACAAAAGGGCAGACCACGTAAGCAATCACAGGAGCCTGAAGAACAACGTGTCGAGAGTGAAGAACCCGTCAATGAAGACGACCACGAGCACAACGAGCAACCTGAGAATGAAGATGAGTTTACTTTAGAGCCTATTGTGGTGAAGGCTATTTCTGATGAGGTCTGCAAAATCATGGATGAAAAGCTACCAGCCTTGATTGCTAAGGCACTGAAGGATGCTCTAAAAGACAAGTCTGAAGGAACTAAGGAGAGTACTAAAGAAGATGAGTTGGTGATCATCGAGACTAAGAGCGGCGACTCTATGACTGGGAAACTGAAGGGCTGTGACTACAAGTCCTTCAAAGGATGCAACCCACCGACCTTCGATGGTAAGAAGGATGCTGTGGCCACCTGCCACTGGATATCTGCTATGGAGGCTGTTATCTCCATCAGTGAATGCCGAGTCGACCAAGCTGTCAAATTTGCGGCTCACTCTTTTGTTGAGGAGGCACTTCACTGGTGGAACACCATTAAGCAGTCCAAGACTGCAGCCGATATAGAGAAGATGACTTGGGATGATCTAAAGGAACTGGTCACTAAGCAGTTCTGTCCCAAGAATGAGCTGGATAAGGTTGAAAGGGAGTTTCTGGTGCTGAAAGCGGGAAGTCTGAATCACAGACAGTACACTTCACGGTTCAATGAGATGGCAAGACTCGTTCCTCATCTGGTTTCTACTGAGGAACGTAGGGTGAAGTTGTACATGGAGGGTTTGCCTCCCAAGGTTCGGATTCATGTGAAGGCCTATGCTCCTAAGACCTTTGACTCCACTGTTGAACTCAGTGGTATTGTATGGGATGACATGATGGCCGATGAGCCGGTGAAAGAGGAAACCAGGGGGAAGGAGTCCGTCGGGACCAAGCGAGGCCGAACAGACCAACGAAAGTCTTCTGGCAAGAAGATCAAGCGAGAGGAAACAGGTCTATGCCATAAGTGTGGCAAGAGCCACTCTGGGCTGTGCCGTGTGGGCACGAACTTATGCTTTCGATGTGGAAAGGTGGGGCATTTTTCAGCCAATTGTCCCGGTGCTATGAGATGCTACAACTGCAATGGGATTGGACATCTGTCCAAAGATTGCAGGCAACCACGGGCCGATGCTTCGGGCTCGGGTAAGAAAGAAGAAAAAGGAAAGGAGAAGCAGAAGGCTAAAGAACGAGCTTTCACTATGACAAAGGATGATGCGATCGAGGACCCCGATGTGGTCACATGTACCTTTTCTATCAACAATATTCCTGCTTTTATATTGTTTGATTCTGGTGCCACTATGAGTTTTGTGTCTTCTACTTTCTGTGATGGGTTATCTGGGAAGGTTAAGAAGATAGATCGGGTATTTGATGTAGAGACAGCTATTGGTAAAATGACCAGGGTGACTGAGGCTATAGATGATTGTCATGTTGAGATAGAAGGTCATAAGTTCCCAGTACGATTGTTTCTTATTACCTTAGGAGGATTCGATGTGGTTTTGGGTATGGACTGGTTAGCCAAATATGAGGCTAACATTGTATGTCGACGAAAGATGATATGTTTACGTGCGATGGATGGGAGTTCCGTAACGGTTTATGGTGATAAAGCTATGTATGCGCCTAAGATCATTTCGATGATCAAGGCTGATGTTATGATGAGGCGAGGGTGTGTATCCTACTTGGCCTACGTGATTGAGGAACGTATGGATATGAGGACGATTGATGATGTACCCGTGGTGCGTAACTTCCCCGATGTATTCCATCAGGAATTGCCTGGATTACCACCGGAACGGGAAATTGAGTTCCAGATCGACTTAGTGCCGGGGGCACAACCCGTTGCCAAAGCACCTTACTGTTTAGCTCCAACCGAGATGAAGGAAATGATGACCCAGCTACAAGAACTCCTTGATAAAGGTTTTATACGACCGAGTGTCTCTCCATGGGGAGCACCGGTGCTGTTCGTTAAGAAGAAAGATGGAAGTATGCGTATGTGTATCGATTACAGGGAACTGAATAAGTTAACCGTAAAGAACAGGTATCCTCTACCTAGAATTGATGACTTGTTCAATCAATTGCAAGGTGCAAGCTGGTTCTCAAAGATAGATCTCCGATCCGGTTACCATCAGTTGAAAGTTCGAGAGCAGGATATTCCAAAGACTGCTTTCCGTACGCGTTATGGACATTACGAGTTTCTCGTTATGTCGTTTGGATTGACGAATGCTCCTGCAGCATTTATGGATTTGATGAACAGGGTATGTCGACCGATGCTGGACCGATCGGTGATAGTATTTATAGATGATATTTTGATTTATTCAAAGAACGAGGGAGACCATGCTTGCCACGTACGTGAGGTATTGGAGATCCTGAGGAAAGAGAAACTTTATGCTAAATTCTCCAAATGCGCTTTCTGGTTACGAGAGGTACAGTTTCTGGGTCACGTGATGAACCCAGAAGGCATTATGGTAGATCCAGCTAAAGTTGAAACGATTGTGAAATGGAGCCCTCCGAAGTCACCTACGGAAGTACGCAGTTTTCTTGGTTTGGCCGGTTACTATCGGAGATTTATTCAAGACTTCTCCAAGCTAGCGACGCCATTGACAAAGCTCACGAGGAAAGATGTAAAGTACGAATGGGGCCCTAACCAAGAACAAGCGTTTTCAGTGCTAAAGGAGAAACTTACCCAAGCTCCTGTTCTAGCACTGCCGGATGGAAATGATGATCTTGTGGTGTATGCTGATGCGTCACAACAAGGGTTGGGATACGTACTGATGCAAAGGGGAAGGGTGATAGCTTATGCTTCGCGCCAGCTAAAGATTCATGAGGCTAACTACCCGACCCACGATCTTGAACTCGCTGCAGTGGTGTTTGCATTGAAAATATGGAGGCACTACTTGTATGGAGTAAGGAGTACCATCTATACCGACCACAAGAGCTTGAAGTACTTCTTCGAGCAAAAGGATTTGAACATGAGGCAGAGACGATGGCTTGAGCTGTTAAAGGATTATGATTGTGATATTCTATATCACCCGAGAAAGGCCAATGAAGTGGCAGATGCCTTGAGTCGCAAGACTGATCATCCTGCCATACGAGTAAAATCGTATAGTTTAGTGATAACGCCAGACTTTCTGAATGAGCTCAAGCAGGCGCAACAGGAAGGATTGAAGGAAGAGAATGTGGGTTTTGAACGTGTCTTCGGGCAAGTCAAGAACTTGGAAGACAATGATCACGGTGTGAAAGTACGATTCGGTCGTATGTGGGTGCCAAGAAATGGGGACATTCGAGCGAGAATTTTAGACGAAGCCCACAAATCACGTTATTCTGTGCATCCCGGTGCGACAAAGATGTATCAAGACCTTCGGAAAGATTATTGGTGGCCGGGCATGACGTTTAATGTGATGCAGTATGTGAATAGGTGCCATACTTGTGCGCAAGTGAAGGCTGAACATCAGAAGCCCTACGGATATGTGCAACCTCTAGAGGTACCGGAATGGAAATGGGAACACATCACCATGGATTTCATCACCAAGCTACCAAAGACAGCTAAGCGGCATGATACCATATGGGTGATTGTGGACCGACTGACGAAGAGTGCGCACTTCCTCCCTATCAGGGAAACGTATACATCCGAAAGGTTGTCTGAGTTGTTTGTGAAAGAGATTGTGACTAGACACGGAGTTCCTGTCTCTATTGTGTCAGATCGGGATACGAGGTTTACTTGGTTTACTTCTAGATTCTGGAAGCAGTTTCATGAAGCCATGGGAACAAGGTTAAATATCAGTACCGCCTATCACCCTCAGACTGATGGACAGTCAGAAAGGACTATCAAAAGTTGGAGGATATGCTTAGGGCTTGCGTTATCGATTTTGGAGGGAGCTGGGATGACCACTTGCCATTGGTGGAGTTTTCTTATAACAACAGCTACCACTCCAGCATCGGAATGCCCCCATATGAGGCGTTGTACAGAAGACGATGTAGAACCCCGGTGTGCTGGGGTGAAGTTGGACAGAAAGAAATGGGAAACAAGGCTGCCGTGATTGATATGGCAGAAAAGCTACGGGTGATAAAAGCACGAATGAAAGCCGCACAAGATCGCCAAAAGTCTTACCTGACAAGCGTCGGAGACCGATCGAGTTTGATGTGGGCGATCGAGTGTTGCTGAAGGTATCACCATGGAAGGGAATCATTAGATTCAGAAAGAGGGGAAAGTTGAGTCCGAGGTACATCGGACCGTTTCAGATAAAGGCAAGGGTAGGGAAAGTCGCGTATCGACTGGACCTACCAGAGGAGCTGAACGGGATTCATCCTACCTTCCACGTGTCACATCTTAGGAAGTGTCTGGCAGACGAGCAAGCACATGTTCCTTTAGACGACATTGAGGTAGATGACCGACTGAACTACATCGAAGAACCAGTTGCCATTGTGGATTCGAAGGAGAAGCAGCTACGGAATAAAACGGTTCGTCAAGTAAGAGTTCAGTGGAAGCATCGGAAGGGTTCAGACACGACATGGGAGACGGAAGATGAAATGAGGAGGTTGTATCCTCATTTGTTCGATGTGTAACGAGGCAGGTTTCGGGACGAAACCTATTGTAAGGAGGGGAGACTTGTAACACCCCAAATTTTCTAATACAAGTTATTTGAACTTACGAATGCGTAACGAACGATTAACTTGCTAGAAAAAGGGACGAAAAATAACTAAGTTTAGGCCTCGAAGTTGTGTACTCGAAATGGGATTTCGAGTACAGTAGTTCTCGGAAAACCATAGTATTCGAAATTTACAATTTCGGGTACAGGACACTGCCTATAAATAGTAGGGCCTTGGGAAACGTGCTAACCTTTGGCTAGACGCACGTTCTCTCTCGAGTACACGAAGTCGGGACCAAGAAACTTCAAGGATCGAGCTTTGGTTGATCAAACGTACGAGGATACACACGAGAATCTACAGGAGTGATCCTTTAACCTCAAGTAAGTGATCCAAACTGAAAAGTTAGGATTTTTATACAAAAGTTAGGATGGTTAAACAAAGAGTGAACTTATGCATAAAGCTCACAGCTTTATGCATAAAGTTCGTAACTTTGAGGTTCCAATATGTTGGTAACAACCCAAGGAACCTGGAACTAGCTCCCTAAAGCCTTAGTTGAATTTCTGAGATGTTTAATGACGAAGATGATGAGTACACGAAATCATGCACAAAGGGTACTCGAAATCATACATTGTTATTTCGAGTACATGGCATTTCGAGTACATGTTATTTCGAGTACATGGCATTTCGAGTACATGTTATTTCGAGTACATGTTATTTCGAGTACTGGTGATATTTCGAATACTCTAGTTCGAGTATATGACAGTTCGGGAATGTAACAGTTCTCGAATATTGGGGAGGCTGGTTAGGAAGTTATGTGGACATAGAATATATCCTAAGTCTAAGAATGGTATGTGATGATATGATGTAACTGATGTAGGTCCTTAAGGCCCTAGCTAAGGAGTTCGGCTAAGGATAACAGGAGTCTACTATCAGGTGAGTTCTAGACGCCCTATTTCATGTTAACTGTTTTGGGCTGCATACATGCTACATGTTATGTTATGATGTTATGTGTTAATGATGATGATGAACGAAGGATGGTATGCCCTGACTATGTATGCATGTTTATGTGTTAGTATGATCTATGCATGAAAGTATGATAAGTATGATTAATGCATGATAAATGAGTTATGATAATGAATAACACACATAGATAAATGAAATCATGATATGTCATGAATGTGTGCATAATATGTTAAACTAATGATAATTGCATCGCAAATGAGTTGCAAAAGCTAAGAAATATAAGATTTGTTCTAGATGTGTCGCAAATAATATGTTTAATGATAACATTGCATCGCAAATGTGTTATGAATTGCTACACAATTGCTACGAATTCCTACAACCAAATGATTGTTTTATGTTTTCCGATGCGCAAAACGTTGTTTTACCAATCCATGTTTTATAGAACTTCACTTAAGATGAAATGACTTTGATTTCACAAACTTATCCATATTATATACTAATGTGTATGCATGTGGTGCACATAATATAGTAATACAATTGCAAAAGATTATTTTACATACTGACATCGAATGTTAAATACACATATATGAACAAATAATTTATAATAGGTGTAAGTTTGTGAGATGAAAATATTTCATTTATAATGAGCCGTTGCGCAAAAGCAACATACAAAAGAATTATGTTTAAGCCTAGAAAATCGAAAAAGATATTCTTACCATTGGTAAATGCGTAGCAAATGTGTAGAAATTTGCTACACATTACCTACACCAAATGGTGTTTTATGTTTTTTTGGAACAAATTGCTGCACATAGTTAAATGAAATCACGATTTGTCAAAAATGTGTCGCAAAAATTGTTTAACTAATTTTAATTTGCATCGCAAATGAGTTGCAAAAGCTAAGAAATATAAGATGTGTTGTAGATGTGTCGCAAATAATAGGTTAATATAACATTGCGTCGCAAATGTGTTGCAAATTGCTACACAATTGCTACGAATTCCTACAACCAAATATTGTTTTATGTTTTTCCGATGCTCAAACGTTGTTTTACCAATCCATGTTTTATGAACTTCACTTAAGATCAAATACTTTGATTTCACAAACTTATCCATATTATATAACTAATGTGTATGCATGTGGTGCACATAATATAGTAATACAATTGCAAAAGATTATTTTACATACTGACATCGAATGTTAAATACACATATACGAACAAATAATTTATAATAGGTGTAAGTTTGTGAGATGAAAATATTTCATTTATAATGAAGTTGCGCAAAAGCTACATACAAAAGAATTATGTTTAAGCCTCGAAAATAAAAAAGATATTCTTACCATTGGTAAATGCGTAGCAAATGTGTAGAAATTTGCTACACATTACCTACACCAAAAGGTGTTTTATGTTTTTTTGGAACAAATTTGCTGCACATAGTTAAATGAAATCACGATTTGTCAAAAATGTGTCGCAAAAATTGTTAAACTAATTTTTCATTTGCATCGCAAATGAGTTGCAAAAGCTAAGAAATATAAGATGTGTTGTAGATGTGTCGCAAATAATAGGTTTAATATAACATTGCCTCACAAATGTGTTGCAAATTGCTACACAATTGCTACGAATTCCTACAACCAAATATTGTTTTATGTTTTTCCGATGCGCAAAACGTTGTTTTACCAATCCATGTTTTATAGAACTTCACTTAAGATCAAATACTTTGATTTCACAAACTTATCCATATTATATACTAATGTGTATGCATGTGGCGCACATAATATATTAATACAATTGCAAAAGATTATTTTACATACTGACATCGAATGTTAAATACACATATACGAACAAATAATTTATAATAGGTGTAAGTTTGTGAGATGAAAATATTTCATTTATAATGAAGTTGCCCAAAAGCTACATACAAAAGAATTATGTTTAAGCCTCGAAAATAAAAAAGATATTCTTACCATTGGTAAATGCGTAGCAAATGTGTAAAAATTTGCTACACATTACCTACATCAAAAAGCTGTTTTATGTTTTTTTGGAACAAATTTGGTACACATAGTTAAATGAAATCACGATTTGTCAAAAATGTGTCGCAAAAATTGTTAAACTAATTTTTCATTTGCATCGCAAATGAGTTGCAAAAGCTAAGAAATATAAGATGTGTTGTAGATGTGTCGCAAATAATAGGTTTAATATAACATTGCGTCGCAAATGTGTTGCAAATTGCTACACAATTGCTACGAATTCCTACAACCAAATATTGTTTTATGTTTTTCCGATGCGCAAAACGTTGTTCTACCAATCCATGTTTTATAGAACTTCACTTAAGATCAAATACTTTGATTTCACAAACTTATCCATATTATATACTAATGTGTATGCATGTGGTGCACATAATATAGTAATACAATTGCAAAAGATTATTTTACATACTGACATCGAATGTTAAATACACATATACGAACAAATAATTTATAATAGGTGTAAGTTTGTGAGATGAAAATATTTCATTTATAATGAAGTTGCGCAAAAGCTACATACAAAAGAATTATGTTTAAGCCTCGAAAATAAAAAAGATATTCTTACCATTGGTAAATGCGTAGCAAATGTGTAGAAATTTCTACACATTACCTACACCAAAAGGTGTTTTATGTTTTTTTGGAACAAATTTGCTGCACATAGTTAAATGAAATCACGAGTTGTCAAAAATGTGTCGCAAAAATTGTTAAACTAATTTTTCATTTGCATCGCAAATGAGTTGCAAAAGCTAAGAAATATAAGATGTGTTGTAGATGTGTCGCAAATAATAGGTTTAATATAACATTGCGTCACAAATGTGTTGCAAATTGCTACACAATTGCTACGAATTCCTACAACCAAATATTGTTTTATGTTTTTCCGATGCGCAAAACGTTGTTTTACCAATCCATGTTTTATAAAACTTCACTTAAGATCAAATACTTTGATTTCACAAACTTATCCATATTATATACTAATGTGTATGCATGTGGTGCACATAATATAGTAATACAATTGCATAAGATTATTTTACATACTGACATCGAATGTTAAATACACATATACGAACAAATAATTTATAATAGGTGTAAGTTTGTGAGATGAAAATATTTCATTTATAATGAAGTTAAATGAATCACGATTTGTTACACATAGTTAAATGAAATCACGATTTGTCAAAAATGTGTCGCAAAAATTGTTAAACTAATTTTTCATTTGCATCGCAAATGAGTTGCAAAAGCTATGAAATATAAGATGTGTTGTAGATGTGTCGCAAATAATAGGTTTAATATAACATTGCGTCGCAAATGTGTTGCAAATTGCTACACAATTGCTACGAATTCCTACAACCAAATATTGTTTTATGTTTTTTCGATGCGCAAAACGTTGTTTTACCAATCCATGTTTTATAGAACTTCACTTAAGATCAAATACTTTGATTTCACAAACTTATCCATATTATATACTAATGTGTATACATGTGGTGCACATAATATAGTAATACAATTGCAAAGGATTATTTTACATACTGACATCGAATGTTAAATACACATATACGAACAAATAATTTATAATAGGTGTAAGTTTGTGAGATGAAAATATTTCATTTATAATGAAGTTGCGCAAAAGCTACACACAAAAGAATTATGTTTAAGCCTCGAAAATAAAAAAGATATTCTTACCATGGGTAAATGCGTAGCAAATGTGTAGAAATTTGCTACACGTTACCTACATCAAAAAGCTGTTTTATGTTTTTTTGAAACAAATTTGCTATACATAGTTAAATGAAATCACGATTTGTCAAAAATGTGTCGCAAAAAGTGTTAAACTAACTTTTCATTTGCATCGCAAATGAGTTGCAAAAGCTAAGAAATATAAGATGTGTTGTAGATGTGTCGCAAATAATAGGTTTAATATAACATTGCGTCGCAAATGTGTTGCAAATTGCTACACAATTGCTACGAATTCCTACAACCAAATATTGTTTTATGTTTTTCCGATGCGCAAAACGTTGTTTTACCAATCCATGTTTTATAGAACTTCACTTAAGATCAAATACTTTGATTTAACAAACTTATCCATATTATATACTAATGTGTATGCATGTGGTGCACATAATATAGTAATGCAATTGCAAACGATTATTTTACATACTGAAATCGAATGTTAAATACACATATACGAACAAATAATTTATAATAGGTGTAAGTTTGTGAGATGAAAATATTTCATTTATAATGAAGTTGCGCAAAAGCTACATACAAAAGAATTATGTTTAAGCCTCGAAAATAAAAAAAAAATTCTTACCATTGGTAAATGCGTAGCAAATGTGTAGAAATTTGCTACACATTACCTACATCAAAAAGTTGTTTTATGTTTTTTTGGAACAAATTTGGTACACATAGTTAAATGAAATCACGATTTGTCAAAAATGTGTCGCGAAAATTGTTAAACTAATTTTTCATTTGCATCGCAAATGAGTTGCAAATGCTAAGAAATATAACATGTGTTGTAGATGTGTCGCAAATAATAGGTTTAATATAACATTGCGTTGCAAATGTGTTGCAAATTGCTACACAATTGCTACGAATTCCTACAACCAAATATTGTTTTATGTTTTTCCGATGCGCAAAACGTTGTTTTACCAATCCATGTTTTATAGAACTTCACTTAAGATCAAATACTTTGATTTCACAAACTTATCCATATTATATACTAATGTGTATGCATGTGGTGCACATAATATAGTAATACAATTGCAAAAGATTATTTTACATACTGACATCGAATGTTAAATACACATATACGAACAAATAATTTATAATAGGCGTAAGTTTGTGAGATGAAAATATTTCATTTATAATGAAGTTGCCCAAAAGCTACATACAAAAGAATTATGTTTAAGCCCCGAAAATAAAAAAGATATTCTTACCATTGGTAAATGCGTAGCAAATGTGTAGAAATTTGCTACACATTACCTACATCAAAAAGCTGTTTTATGTTTTTTTGGAACAAATTTGGTACACATAGTTAAATGAAATCACGATTTGTCAAAAATGTGTCGCAAAAATTGTTAAACTAATTTTTCATTTGCATCGCAAATGAGTTGCAAAAGCTATGAAATATAAGATGTGTTGTAGATGTGTCGCAAATAATAGGTTTAATATAACATTGCGTCGCAAATGTGTTGCAAATTGCTACACAATTGCTACGAATTCCTACAACCAAATATTGTTTTATGTTTTTCCGATGCTCAAAACGTTGTTTTACCAATCCATGTTTTATAGAACTTCACTTAAGATCAAATACTTTGATTTCACAAACTTATCCATATTATATACTAATGTGTGCATGTGGTGCACATAATATAGTAATACAATTGCAAAAGATTATTTTACATACTGACATCGAATGTTAAATACACATATACGAACAAATAATTTATAATAGGTGTAAGTTTGTGAGATGAAAATATTTCATTTATAATGAAGTTGCGCAAAAGCTACATACAAAAGAATTATGTTTAAGCCTCGAAAATAAAAAAGATATTCTTACCATTGGTAAATGCGTAGCAAATGTGTAGAAATTTGCTACACATTACCTACATCAAAAAGTTGTTTTATGTTTTTTTGGAACAAATTTGGTACACATAGTTAAATGAAATCACGATTTGTCAAAAATGTGTCGCAAAAATTGTTAAACTAATTTTTCATTTACATCGCAAATGAGTTGCAAAAGCTAAGAAATATAAGATGTGTTGTAGATGTGTCGCAAATAATAGGTTTAATATAACATTGCGTTGCAAATGTGTTGCAAATTGCTACACAATTGCTACGAATTCCTACAACCAAATATTGTTTTATGTTTTTCCGATGCGCAAAACGTTGTTTTACCAATCCATGTTTTATAGAACTTCACTTAAGATCAAATACTTTGATTTCACAAACTTATCCATATTATATACTAATGTGTATGCATGTGGTGCACATAATATAGTAATACAATTGCAAAAGATTATTTTACATACTGACATCGAATGTTAAATACACATATACGAACAAATAATTTATAATAGGTGTAAGTTTGTGAGATGAAAATATTTCATTTATAATGAAGTTGCGCAAAAGCTACATACAAAAGAATTATGTTTAAGCCCCGAAAATAAAAAAGATATTCTTACCATTGGTAAATGCGTAGCAAATGTGTAGAAATTTGCTACACATTACCTACATCAAAAAGCTGTTTTATTTTTTTTGGAACAAATTTGGTACACATAGTTAAATGAAATCACGATTTGTCAAAAATGTGTCGCAAAAATTGTTAAACTAATTTTTCATTTACATCGCAAATGAGTTGCAAAAGCTATGAAATATAAGATGTGTTGTAGATGTGTCGCAAATAATAGGTTTAATATAACATTGCGTCGCAAATGTGTTGCAAATTGCTACACAATTGCTACGAATTCCTACAACCAAATATTGTTTTATGTTTTTCCGATGCTCAAAACGTTGTTTTACCAATCCATGTTTTATAGAACTTCACTTAAGATCAAATACTTTGATTTCACAAACTTATCCATATTATATACTAATGTGTATGCATGTGGTGCACATAATATAGTAATACAATTGCAAAAGATTATTTTACATACTGACATCGAATGTTAAATACACATATACGAACAAATAATTTATAATAGGTGTAAGTTTGTGAGATGAAAATATTTCATTTATAATGAAGTTGCGCAAAAGCTACATACAAAAGAATTATGTTTAAGCCTCGAAAATAAAAAAGATATTCTTACCATTGGTAAATGCGTAGCAAATGTGTAGAAATTTGCTACACATTACCTACACCAAAAGGTGTTTTATGTTTTTTTGGAACAAATTTGCTGCACATAGTTAAATGAAATCACGATTTGTCAAAAATGTGTCGCAAAAATTGTTAAACTAATTTTTCATTTGCATCGCAAATGAGTTGCAAAAGCTAAGAAATATAAGATGTGTTGTAGATGTGTCGCAAATAATAGGTTTAATATAACATTGCCTCACAAATGTGTTGCAAATTGCTACACAATTGCTACGAATTCCTACAACCAAATATTGTTTTATGTTTTTCCGATGCGCAAAACGTTGTTTTACCAATCCATGTTTTATATAACTTCACTTAAGATCAAATACTTTGATTTCACAAACTTATCCATATTATATACTAATGTGTATGCATGTGGCGCACATAATATATTAATACAATTGCAAAAGATTATTTTACATACTGACATCGAATGTTAAATACACATATACGAACAAATAATTTATAATAGGTGTAAGTTTGTGAGATGAAAATATTTCATTTATAATGAAGTTGCGCAAAAGCTACATACAAAAGAATTATGTTTAAGCCTCGAAAATAAAAAAGATATTCTTACCATTGGTAAATGCGTAGCAAATGTGTAGAAATTTGCTACACATTACCTACATCAAAAAGCTTTTTATGTTTTTTTGAAACAAATTTGCTACACATAGTTAAATGAAATCACGATTTGTCAAAAATGTGTCGCAAAAATTGTTAAACTAATTTTTCATTTGCATCGCAAATGAGTTGCAAAAGCTAAGAAATATAAGATGTGTTGTAGATGTGTCGCAAATAATAGGTTTAATATAACATTGCGTCGCAAATGTGTTGCAAATTGCTACACAATTGCTACGAATTCCTACAACCAAATATTGTTTTATGTTTTTCCGATGCGCAAAACGTTGTTTTACCAATCCATGTTTTATAGAACTTCACTTAAGATCAAATACTTTGATTTCACAAACTTATCCATATTATATACTAATGTGTATGCATGTGGTGCACATAATATAGTAATACAATTGCAAAAGATTATTTTACATACTGACATCGAATGTTAAATACACATATACGAACAAATAATTTATAATAGGTGTAAGTTTGTGAGATGAAAATATTTCATTTATAATGAAGTTGCGCAAAAGCTACATACAAAAGAATTATGTTTAAGCCTCGAAAATAAAAAAAAAATTCTTACCATTGGTAAATGCGTAGCAAATGTGTAGAAATTTGCCAACATTACCTACATCAAAAAGCTGTTTTATGTTTTTTTGGAACAAATTTGGTACACATAGTTAAATGAAATCACGATTTGTCAAAAATGTGTCGCGAAAATTGTTAAACTAATTTTTCATTTGCATCGCAAATGAGTTGCAAAAGCTAAGAAATATAACATGTGTTGTAGATGTGTCGCAAATAATAGGTTTAATATAACATTGCGTCGCAAATGTGTTGCAAATTGCTACACAATTGCTACGAATTCCTACAACCAAATATTGTTTTATGTTTTTCCGATGCGCAAAACGTTGTTTTACCAATCCATGTTTTATAGAACTTCACTTAAGATCAAATACTTTGATTTCACAAACTTATCCATATTATATACTAATGTGTATGCATGTGGTGCACATAATATAGTAATACAATTGCATAAGATTATTTTACATACTGACATCGAATGTTAAATACACATATACGAACAAATAATTTATAATAGGTGTAAGTTTGTGAGATGAAAATATTTCATTTATAATGAAGTTAAATGAAATCACGATTTGTTACACATATTTAAATGAAATCACGATTTGTCAAAAATGTGTCGCAAAAAGTGTTAAACTAATTTTTCATTTGCATCGCAAATGAGTTGCAAAAGCTATGAAATATAAGATGTGTTGTAGATGTGTCGCAAATAATAGGTTTAATATAATATTGCGTCGCAAATGTGTTGCAAATTGCTACACAATTGCTACGAATTCCTACAACCAAATATTGTTTTATGTTTTTCCGATGCGCAAAACGTTGTTTTACCAATCCATGTTTTATAGAACTTCACTTAAGATCAAATACTTTGATTTCACAAACTTATCCATATTATATACTAATGTGTATGCATGTGGTGCACATAATATAGTAATACAATTGCAAAAGATTATTTTACATACTGACATCGAATGTTAAATACACATATACGAACAAATAATTTATAATAGGTGTAAGTTTGTGAGATGAAAATATTTCATTTATAATGAAGTTGCGCAAAAGCTACATACAAAAGAATTATGTTTAAGCCTCGAAAATAAAAAAGATATTCTTACCATTGGTAAATGCGTAGCAAATGTGTAGAAATTTGCTACACATTACCTACATCAAAAAGCTGTTTTATGTTTTTTTGGAACAAATTTGCTACACATAGTTAAATGAAATCACGATTTGTCAAAAATGTGTCGCAAAAATTGTTAAACTAATTTTTCATTTGCATCGCAAATGAGTTGCAAAAGCTAAGAAATATAAGATTTGTTCTAGATGTGTCGCAAATAATAGGTTTAATATAACATTGCATCGCAAATGTGTTGCAAATTGCTACACAATTGCTACGAATTCCTACAACCAAATATTGTTTTATGTTTTTCCGATGCGCAAAACGTTGTTTTACCAATCCATGTTTTATAGAACTTCACTTAAGATCAAATACTTTGATTTCACAAACTTATCCATATTATATACTAATGTGTATGCATGTGGTGCACATAATATAGTAATACAATTGCAAAAGATTATTTTACATACTGACATCGAATGTTAAATACACATATACGAACAAATAATTTATAATAGGTGTAAGTTTGTGAGATGAAAATATTTCATTTATAATGAAGTTGCGCAAAAGCTACATACAAAAGAATTATGTTTAAGCCTCGAAAATAAAAAAGATATTCTTACCATTGGTAAATGCGTAGCAAATGTGTAGAAATTTGCTACACATTACCTACATCAAAAAGGTTTTTTATGTTTTTTTGAAACAAATTTGCTACACATAGTTAAATGAAATCACGATTTGTCAAAAATGTGTCGCAAAAATTGTTAAACTAATTTTTCATTTGCATCGCAAATGAGTTGCAAAAGCTAAGAAATATAAGATGTGTTGTAGATGTGTCGCAAATAATAGGTTTAATATAACATTGCGTCGCAAATGTGTTGCAAATTGCTACACAATTGCTACGAATTCCTACAACCAAATATTGTTTTATGTTTTTCCGATGCGCAAAACGTTGTTTTACCAATCCATGTTTTATAGAACTTCACTTAAGATCAAATACTTTGATTTCACAAACTTATCCATATTATATACTAATGTGTATGCATGTGGTGCACATAATATAGTAATGCAATTGCAAACGATTATTTTACATACTGACATCGAATGTTAAATACACATATACGAACAAATAATTTATAATAGGTGTAAGTTTGTGAGATGAAAATATTTCATTTATAATGAAGTTGCGCAAAAGCTACATACAAAAGAATTATGTTTAAGCCTCGAAAATAAAAAAAAAATTCTTACCATTGGTAAATGCGTAGCAAATGTGTAGAAATTTGCCAACATTACCTACATCAAAAAGCTGTTTTATGTTTTTTTGGAACAAATTTGGTACACATAGTTAAATGAAATCACGATTTGTCAAAAATGTGTCGCGAAAATTGTTAAACTAATTTTTCATTTGCATCGCAAATGAGTTGCAAAAGCTAAGAAATATAAGATGTGTTGTAGATGTGTCGCAAATAATAGGTTTAATATAACATTGCGTCGCAAATGTGTTGCAAATTGCTACACAATTGCTACGAATTCCTACAACCAAATATTGTTTTATGTTTTTCCGATGCTCAAAACGTTGTTTTACCAATCCATGTTTTATAGAACTTCACTTAAGATCAAATACTTTGATTTCACAAACTTATCCATATTATATACTAATGTGTGTGCATGTGGTGCACATAATATAGTAATACAATTGCAAAAGATTATTTTACATACTGACATCGAATGTTAAATACACATATACGAACAAATAATTTATAATAGGTGTAAGTTTGTGAGATGAAAATATTTCATTTATAATGAAGTTGCGCAAAAGCTACATACAAAAGAATTATGTTTAAGCCTCGAAAATAAAAAAGATATTCTTACCATTGGTAAATGCGTAGCAAATGTGTAGAAATTTGCTACACATTACCTACACCAAAAGGTGTTTTATGTTTTTTTGGAACAAATTTGCTGCACATAGTTAAATGAAATCACGATTTGTCAAAAATGTGTCGCAAAAATTGTTAAACTAATTTTTCATTTGCATCGCAAATGAGTTGCAAAAGCTAAAAATATAAGATGTGTTGTAGATGTGTCGCAAATAATAGGTTTAATATAACATTGCGTCGCAAATGTGTTGCAAATTGCTACACAATTGCTACGAATTCCTACAACCAAATATTGTTTTATGTTTTTCCGATGCGCAAAACGTTGTTTTACCAATCCATGTTTTATAGAACTTCACTTAAGATCAAATACTTTGATTTCACAAACTTATCCATATTATATACTAATGTGTATGCATGTGGTGCACATAATATAGTAATACAATTGCAAAAGATTATTTTACATACTGACATCGAATGTTAAATACACATATACGAACAAATAATTTATAATAGGTGTAAGTTTGTGAGATGAAAATATTTCATTTATAATGAAGTTGCGCAAAAGCTACATACAAAAGAATTATGTTTAAGCCTCGAAAATGAAAAAGATATTCTTACCATTGGTAAATGCGTAGCAAATGTGTAGAAATTTGCTACACATTACCTACACCAAAAGGTGTTTTATGTTTTTTTGGAACAAATTTGCTGCACATAGTTAAATGAAATCACGATTTGTCAAAAATGTGTCGCAAAAATTGTTAAACTAATTTTTCATTGACATCGCAAATGAGTTGCAAAAGCTAAGAAATATAAGATGTGTTGTAGATGTGTCGCAAATAATAGGTTTAATATAACATTGCGTCACAAATGTGTTGCAAATTGCTACACAATTGCTACGAATTCCTACAACCAAATATTGTTTTATGTTTTTCCGATGCGCAAAACGTTGTTTTACCAATCCATGTTTTATAGAACTTCACTTAAGATCAAATACTTTGATTTCACAAACTTATCCATATTATATACTAATGTGTATGCATGTGGTGCACATAATATAGTAATACAATTGCATAAGATTATTTTACATACTGACATCGAATGTTAAATACACATATACGAACAAATAATTTATAATAGGTGTAAGTTTGTGAGATGAAAATATTTCATTTATAATGAAGTTAAATGAAATCACGATTTGTTACACATATTTAAATGAAATCACGATTTGTCAAAAATGTGTCGCAAAAAGTGTTAAACTAATTTTTCATTTGCATCGCAAATGAGTTGCAAAAGCTATGAAATATAAGATGTGTTGTAGATGTGTCGCAAATAATAGGTTTAATATAATATTGCGTCGCAAATGTGTTGCAAATTGCTACACAATTGCTACGAATTCCTACAACCAAATATTGTTTTATGTTTTTCCGATGCGCAAAACGTTGTTTTACCAATCCATGTTTTATAGAACTTCACTTAAGATCAAATACTTTGATTTCACAAACTTATCCATATTATATACTAATGTGTATGCATGTGGCGCACATAATATATTAATACAATTGCAAAAGATTATTTTACATACTGACATCGAATGTTAAATACACATATACGAACAAATAATTTATAATAGGTGTAAGTTTGTGAGATGAAAATATTTCATTTATAATGAAGTTGCGCAAAAGCTACATACAAAAGAATTATGTTTAAGCCTCGAAAATAAAAAAGATATTCTTACCATTGGTAAATGCGTAGCAAATGTGTAAAAATTTGCTACACATTACCTACATCAAAAAGCTGTTTTATGTTTTTTTGAACAAATTTGGTACACATAGTTAAATGAAATCACGATTTGTCAAAAATGTGTCGCAAAAATTGTTAAACTAATTTTTCATTTGCATCGCAAATGAGTTGCAAAAGCTAAGAAATATAAGATGTGTTGTAGATGTGTCGCAAATAATAGGTTTAATATAACATTGCGTCGCAAATGTGTTGCAAATTGCTACACAATTGCTACGAATTCCTACAACCAAATATTGTTTTATGTTTTTCCGATGCGCAAAACGTTGTTTTACCAATCCATGTTTTATAGAACTTCACTTAAGATCAAATACTTTGATTTCACAAACTTATCCATGTTATATACTAATGTGTATGCATGTGGTGCACATAATATAGTAATACAATTGCAAAAGATTATTTTACGTACTGACATCGAATGTTAAATACACATATACGAACAAATAATTTATAATAGGTGTAAGTTTGTGAGATGAAAATATTTCATTTATAATGAAGTTGCGCAAAAGCTACATACAAAAGAATTATGTTTAAGCCTCGAAAATGAAAAAGATATTCTTACCATTGGTAAATGCGTAGCAAATGTGTAGAAATTTGCTACACATTACCTACACCAAAAGGTGGTTTATGTTTTTTTGGAACAAATTTGCTGCACATAGTTAAATGAAATCACGATTTGTCAAAAATGTGTCGCAAAAATTGTTAAACTAATTTTTCATTGACATCGCAAATGAGTTGCAAAAGCTAAGAAATATAAGATGTGTTGTAGATGTGTCGCAAATAATAGGTTTAATATAGCATTGCGTCACAAATGTGTTGCAAATTGCTACACAATTGCTACGAATTCCTACAACCAAATATTGTTTTATGTTTTTCCGATGCGCAAAACGTTGTTTTACCAATCCATGTTTTATAGAACTTCACTTAAGATCAAATACTTTGATTTCACAAACTTATCCATATTATATACTAATGTGTATGCATGTGGTGCACATAATATAGTAATACAATTGCATAAGATTATTTTACATACTGACATCGAATGTTAAATACACATATACGAACAAATATTTTATAATAGGTGTAAGTTTGTGAGATGAAAATATTTCATTTATAATGAAGTTAAATGAAATCACGATTTGTTACACATAGTTAAATGAAATCACGATTTGTCAAAAATGTGTCGCAAAAATTGTTAAACTAATTTTTCATTTGCATCGCAAATGAGTTGCAAAAGCTATGAAATATAAGATGTGTTGTAGATGTGTCGCAAATAATAGGTTTAATATAACATTGCGTCGCAAATGTGTTGCAAATTGCTACACAATTGCTACGAATTCCTACAACCAAATATTGTTTTATGTTTTTCCGATGCGCAAAACGTTGTTTTACCAATCCATGTTTTATAGAACTTCACTTAAGATCAAATACTTTGATTTCACAAACTTATCCATATTATATACTAATGTGTATGCATGTGGTGCACATAATATAGTAATACAATTGCAAAGGATTATTTTACATACTGACATCGAATGTTAAATACACATATACGAACAAATAATTTATAATAGGTGTAAGTTTGTGAGATGAAAATATTTCATTTATAATGAAGTTGCGCAAAAGCTACACACAAAAGAATTATGTTTAAGCCTCGAAAATAAAAAAGATATTCTTACCATGGGTAAATGCGTAGCAAATGTGTAGAAATTTGCTACACATTACCTACATCAAAAAGCTGTTTTATGTTTTTTTGAAACAAATTTGCTACACATAGTTAAATGAAATCACGATTTGTCAAAAATGTGTCGCAAAAAGTGTTAAACTAACTTTTCATTTGCATCGCAAATGAGTTGCAAAAGCTAAGAAATATAAGATGTGTTGTAGATGTGTCGCAAATAATAGGTTTAATATAACATTGCGTCGCAAATGTGTTGCAAATTGCTACACAATTGCTACGAATTCCTACAACCAAATATTGTTTTATGTTTTTCCGATGCGCAAAACGTTGTTTTACCAATCCATGTTTTATAGAACTTCACTTAAGATCAAATACTTTGATTTCACAAACTTATCCATATTATATACTAATGTGTATGCATGTGGTGCACATAATATAGTAATACAATTGCAAAAGATTATTTTACATACTGAAATCGAATGTTAAATACACATATACGAACAAATAATTTATAATAGGTGTAAGTTTGTGAGATGAAAATATTTCATTTATAATGAAGTTGCGCAAAAGCTACATACAAAAGAATTATGTTTAAGCCTCGAAAATAAAAAAAATTCTTACCATTGGTAAATGCGTAGCAAATGTGTAGAAATTTGCTACACATTACCTACATCAAAAAGTTGTTTTATGTTTTTTTGGAACAAATTTGGTACACATAGTTAAACGAAATCACGATTTGTCAAAAATGTGTCGCAAAAATTGTTAAACTAATTTTTCATTTACATCGCAAATGAGTTGCAAAAGCTAAGAAATATAAGATGTGTTGTAGATGTGTCGCAAATAATAGGTTTAATATAACATTGCGTTGCAAATGTGTTGCAAATTGCTACACAATTGCTACGAATTCCTACAACCAAATATTGTTTTATGTTTTTCCGATGCGCAAAACGTTGTTTTACCAATCCATGTTTTATAGAACTTCACTTAAGATCAAATACTTTGATTTCACAAACTTATCCATATTATATACTAATGTGTATGCATGTGGTGCACATAATATAGTAATACAATTGCAAAAGATTATTTTACATACTGACATCGAATGTTAAATACACATATACGAACAAATAATTTATAATAGGTGTAAGTTTGTGAGATGAAAATATTTCATTTATAATGAAGTTGCGCAAAAGCTACATACAAAAGAATTATGTTTAAGCCCCGAAAATAAAAAAGATATTCTTACCATTGGTAAATGCGTAGCAAATGTGTAGAAATTTGCTACACATTACCTACATCAAAAAGCTGTTTTATGTTTTTTTGGAACAAATTTGGTACACATAGTTAAATGAAATCACGATTTGTCAAAAATGTGTCGCAAAAATTGTTAAACTAATTTTTCATTTGCATCGCAAATGAGTTGCAAAAGCTAAGAAATATAAGATGTGTTGTAGATGTGTCGCAAATAATAGGTTTAATATAACATTGCGTCGCAAATGTGTTGCAAATTGCTACACAATTGCTACGAATTCCTACAACCAAATATTGTTTTATGTTTTTCCGATGCGCAAAACGTTGTTTTACCAATCCATGTTTTATAGAACTTCACTTAAGATCAAATACTTTGATTTCACAAACTTATCCATATTATATACTAATGTGTATGCATGTGGTGCACATAATATAGTAATACAATTGCAAAAGATTATTTTACATACTGACATCGAATGTTAAATACACATATACGAACAAATAATTTATAATAGGTGTAAGTTTGTGAGATGAAAATATTTCATTTATAATGAAGTTGCGCAAAAGCTACATACAAAAGAATTATGTTTAAGCCTCGAAAATAAAAAAGATATTCTTACCATTGGTAAATGCGTAGCAAATGTGTAGAAATTTGCTACACATTACCTACACCAAAAGGTGTTTTATGTTTTTTTGGAACAAATTTGCTGCACATAGTTAAATGAAATCACGATTTGTCAAAAATGTGTCGCAAAAATTGTTAAACTAATTTTTCATTTGCATCGCAAATGAGTTGCAAAAGCTAAGAAATATAAGATGTGTTGTAGATGTGTCGCAAATAACAGGTTTAATATAACATTGCCTCACAAATGTGTTGCAAATTGCTACACAATTGCTACGAATTCCTACAACCAAATATTGTTTTATGTTTTTCCGATGCGCAAAACGTTGTTTTACCAATCCATGTTTTATATAACTTCACTTAAGATCAAATACTTTGATTTCACAAACTTATCCATATTATATACTAATGTGTATGCATGTGGTGCACATAATATTGTAATACAATTGCAAAAGATTATTTTACATACTGACATCGAATGTTAAATACACATATACGAACAAATAATTTATAATAGGTGTAAGTTTGTGAGATGAAAATATTTCATTTATAATGAAGTTGCGCAAAAGCTACATACAAAAGAATTATGTTTAAGCCTCGAAAATAAAAAAGATATTCTTACCATGGGTAAATGCGTAGCAAATGTGTAGAAATTTGCTACACATTACCTACATCAAAAAGGCTTTTTATGTTTTTTTGAAACAAATTTGCTGCACATAGTTAAATGAAATCACGATTTGTCAAAAATGTGTCGCAAAAAGTGTTAAACTAACTTTTCATTTGCATCGCAAATGAGTTGCAAAAGCTAAGAAATATAAGATGTGTTGTAGATGTGTCGCAAATAATAGGTTTAATATAACATTGCGTCGCAAATGTGTTGCAAATTGCTACACAATTGCTACGAATTCCTACAACCAAATATTGTTTTATGTTTTTCCGATGCGCAAAACGTTGTTTTACCAATCCATGTTTTATAGAACTTCACTTAAGATCAAATACTTTGATTTAACAAACTTATCCATATTATATACTAATGTGTATGCATGTGGTGCACATAATATAGTAATACAATTGCAAAAGATTATTTTACATACTGACATCGAATGTTAAATACACATATACGAACAAATAATTTATAATAGGTGTAAGTTTGTGAGATGAAAATATTTCATTTATAATGAAGTTGCGCAAAAGCTACATACAAAAGAATTATGTTTAAGCCTCGAAAATAAAAAAGATATTCTTACCATTGGTAAATGCGTAGCAAATGTGTAGAAATTTGCTACACATTACCTACATCAAAAAGGTGTTTTATGTTTTTTTGGAACAAATTTGCTACACATAGTTAAATGAAATCACGATTTGTCAAAAATGTGTCGCAAAAATTGTTAAACTAATTTTTCATTTGCATCGCAAATGAGTTGCAAAAGCTAAGAAATATAAGATGTGTTGTAGATGTGTCGCAAATAATAGGTTTAATATAGCATTGCGTCACAAATGTGTTGCAAATTGCTACACAATTGCTACGAATTCCTACAACCAAATATTGTTTTATGTTTTTCCGATGCGCAAAACGTTGTTTTACCAATCCATGTTTTATAGAACTTCACTTAAGATCAAATACTTTGATTTCACAAACTTATCCATATTATATACTAATGTGTATGCATGTGGTGCACATAATATAGTAATACAATTGCATAAGATTATTTTACATACTGACATCGAATGTTAAATACACATATACGAACAAATAATTTATAATAGGTGTAAGTTTGTGAGATGAAAATATTTCATTTATAATGAAGTTAAATGAAATCACGATTTGTTACACATAGTTAAATGAAATCACGATTTGTCAAAAATGTGTCGCAAAAATTGTTAAACTAATTTTTCATTTGCATCGCAAATGAGTTGCAAAAGCTATGAAATATAAGATGTGTTGTAGATGTGTCGCAAATAATAGGTTTAATATAACATTGCGTCGCAAATGTGTTGCAAATTGCTACACAATTGCTACGAATTCCTACAACCAAATATTGTTTTATGTTTTTCCGATGCGCAAAACGTTGTTTTACCAATCCATGTTTTATAGAACTTCACTTAAGATCAAATACTTTGATTTCACAAACTTATCCATATTATATACTAATGTGTATGCATGTGGTGCACATAATATAGTAATACAATTGCAAAAGATTATTTTACATACTGACATCGAATGTTAAATACACATATACGAACAAATAATTTATAATAGGTGTAAGTTTGTGAGATGAAAATATTTCATTTATAATGAAGTTGCGCAAAAGCTACACACAAAAGAATTATGTTTAAGCCTCGAAAATAAAAAAGATATTCTTACCATGGGTAAATGCGTAGCAAATGTGTAGAAATTTGCTACACATTACCTACATCAAAAAGCTGTTTTATGTTTTTTTGAAACAAATTTGCTACACATAGTTAAATGAAATCACGATTTGTCAAAAATGTGTCGCAAAAAGTGTTAAACTAATTTTTCATTTGCATCGCAAATGAGTTGCAAAAGCTAAGAAATATAAGATGTGTTGTAGATGTGTCGCAAATAATAGGTTTAATATAACATTGCGTCGCAAATGTGTTGCAAATTGCTACACAATTGCTACGAATTCCTACAACCAAATATTGTTTTATGTTTTTCCGATGCGCAAAACGTTGTTTTACCAATCCATGTTTTATAGAACTTCACTTAAGATCAAATACTTTGATTTAACAAACTTATCCATATTATATACTAATGTGTATGCATGTGGTGCACATAATATAGTAATGCAATTGCAAACGATTATTTTACATACTGACATCGAATGTTAAATACACATATACGAACAAATAATTTATAATAGGTGTAAGTTTGTGAGATGAAAATATTTCATTTATAATGAAGTTGCGCAAAAGCTACATACAAAAGAATTATGTTTAAGCCTCGAAAATAAAAAAAAATTCTTACCATTGGTAAATGCGTAGCAAATGTGTAGAAATTTGCTACACATTACCTACATCAAAAAGTTGTTTTATGTTTTTTTGGAACAAATTTGGTACACATAGTTAAATGAAATCACGATTTGTCAAAAATGTGTCGCGAAAATTGTTAAACTAATTTTTCATTTGCATCGCAAATGAGTTGCAAAAGCTAAGAAATATAACATGTGTTGTAGATGTGTCGCAAATAATAGGTTTAATATAACATTGCGTCGCAAATGTGTTGCAAATTGCTACACAATTGCTACGAATTCCTACAACCAAATATTGTTTTATGTTTTTCCGATGCGCAAAACGTTGTTTTACCAATCCATGTTTTATAGAACTTCACTTAAGATCAAATACTTTGATTTCACAAACTTATCCATATTATATACTAATGTGTATGCATGTGGCGCACATAATATATTAATACAATTGCAAAAGATTATTTTACATACTGACATCGAATGTTAAATACACATATACGAACAAATAATTTATAATAGGTGTAAGTTTGTGAGATGAAAATATTTCATTTATAATGAAGTTGCCCAAAAGCTACATACAAAAGAATTATGTTTAAGCCTCGAAAATAAAAAAGATATTCTTACCATTGGTAAATGCGTAGCAAATGTGTAGAAATTTGCTACACATTACCTACATCAAAAAGCTGTTTTATGTTTTTTTGGAACAAATTTGGTACACATAGTTAAATGAAATCACGATTTGTCAAAAATGTGTCGCGAAAATTGTTAAACTAATTTTTCATTTGCATCGCAAATGAGTTGCAAAAGCTATGAAATATAAGATGTGTTGTAGATGTGTCGCAAATAATAGGTTTAATATAACATTGCGTCGCAAATGTGTTGCAAATTGCTACACAATTGCTACGAATTCCTACAACCAAATATTGTTTTATGTTTTTCCGATGCGCAAAACGTTGTTTTACCAATCCATGTTTTATAGAACTTCACTTAAGATCAAATACTTTGATTTCACAAACTTATCCATATTATATACTAATGTGTATGCATGTGGTGCACATAATATAGTAATACAATTGCATAAGATTATTTTACATACTGACATCGAATGTTAAATACACATATACGAACAAATAATTTATAATAGGTGTAAGTTTGTGAGATGAAAATATTTCATTTAATAATGAAGTTAAATGAAATCACGATTTGTTACACATAGTTAAATGAAATCACGATTTGTCAAAAATGTGTCGCAAAAATTGTTAAACTAATTTTTCATTTGCATCGCAAATGAGTTGCAAAAGCTATGAAATATAAGATGTGTTGTAGATGTGTCGCAAATAATAGGTTTAATATAACATTGCGTCGCAAATGTGTTGCAAATTGCTACACAATTGCTACGAATTCCTACAACCAAATATTGTTTTATGTTTTTCCGATGCGCAAAACGTTGTTTTACCAATCCATGTTTTATAGAACTTCACTTAAGATCAAATACTTTGATTTCACAAACTTATCCATATTATATACTAATGTGTATGCATGTGGTGCACATAATATAGTAATACAATTGCAAAAGATTATTTTACATACTGACATCGAATGTTAAATACACATATACGAACAAATAATTTATAATAGGTGTAAGTTTGTGAGATGAAAATATTTCATTTATAATGAAGTTGCGCAAAAGCTACATACAAAAGAATTATGTTTAAGCCTCGAAAATAAAAAAGATATTCTTACCATGGGTAAATGCGTAGCAAATGTGTAGAAATTTGCTACACATTACCTACATCAAAAAGCTGTTTTATGTTTTTTTGAAACAAATTTGCTATACATAGTTAAATGAAATCACGATTTGTCAAAAATGTGTCGCAAAAAGTTGTTAAACTAACTTTTCATTTGCATCGCAAATGAGTTGCAAAAGCTAAGAAATATAAGATGTGTTGTAGATGTGTCGCAAATAATAGGTTTAATATAACATTGCGTCGCAAATGTGTTGCAAATTGCTACACAATTGCTACGAATTCCTACAACCAAATATTGTTTTATGTTTTTCCGATGCGCAAAACGTTGTTTTACCAATCCATGTTTTATAGAACTTCACTTAAGATCAAATACTTTGATTTCACAAACTTATCCATATTATATACTAATGTGTATGCATGTGGTGCACATAATATAGTAATGCAATTGCAAACGATTATTTTACATACTGACATCGAATGTTAAATACACATATACGAACAAATAATTTATAATAGGTGTAAGTTTGTGAGATGAAAATATTTCATTTATAATGAAGTTGCGCAAAAGCTACATACAAAAGAATTATGTTTAAGCCTCGAAAATAAAAAAAATTCTTACCATTGGTAAATGCGTAGCAAATGTGTAGAAATTTGCTACACATTACCTACATCAAAAAGCTGTTTTATGTTTTTTTGGAACAAATTTGGTACACATAGTTAAATGAAATCACGATTTGTCAAAAATGTGTCGCGAAAATTGTTAAACTAATTTTTCATTTGCATCGCAAATGAGTTGCAAAAGCTAAGAAATATAACATGTGTTGTAGATGTGTCGCAAATAATAGGTTTAATATAACATTGCGTCGCAAATGTGTTGCAAATTGCTACACAATTGCTACGAATTCCTACAACCAAATATTGTTTTATGTTTTTCCGATGCGCAAAACGTTGTTTTACCAATCCATGTTTTATAGAACTTCACTTAAGATCAAATACTTTGATTTCACAAACTTATCCATATTATATACTAATGTGTATGCATGTGGTGCACATAATATAGTAATACAATTGCAAAAGATTATTTTACATACTGACATCGAATGTTAAATACACATATACGAACAAATAATTTATAATAGGTGTAAGTTTGTGAGATGAAAATATTTCATTTATAATGAAGTTGCGCAAAAGCTACATACAAAAGAATTATGTTTAATCCTCGAAAATAAAAAAGATATTTTTACCATTGGTAAATGCGTAGCAAATGTGTAGAAATTTGCTACACATTACCTATATCAAAAAGCTGTTTTATGTTTTTTTGGAACAAATTTGCTACACATAGTTAAATGAAATCACGATTTGTCAAAAATGTGTCGCAAAATTGTTAAACTAATTTTTCAATTGCATCGCAAATGAGTTGCAAAAGCTAAGAAATATAAGATTTGTTCTAGATGTGTCGCAAATAATAGGTTTAATATAACATTGCATCGCAAATGTGTTGCAAATTGCTACACAATTGCTACGAATTCCTACAACCAAATATTGTTTTATGTTTTTCCGATGCGCAAAACGTTGTTTTACCAATCCATGTTTTATAGAACTTCACTTAAGATCAAATACTTTGATTTCACAAACTTATCCATATTATATACTAATGTGTATGCATGTGGTGCACATAATATAGTAATACAATTGCAAAAGATTATTTTACATACTGACATCGAATGTTAAATACACATATACGAACAAATAATTTATAATAGGTGTAAGTTTGTGAGATGAAAATATTTCATTTATAATGAAGTTGCGCAAAAGCTACATACAAAAGAATTATGTTTAAGCCTCGAAAATAAAAAAAATATTCTTACCATTGGTAAATGCGTAGCAAATGTGTAGAAATTTGCTACACATTACCTACATCAAAAAGTGTTTTATGTTTTTTTGGAACAAATTTGCTACACATAGTTAAATGAAATCACGATTTGTCAAAAATGTGTCGCGAAAATTGTTAATCTAATTTTTCATATGCATCGCAAATGAGTTGCAAAAGCTAAGAAATATAAGATGTGTTGTAGATGTGTCGCAAATAATAGGTTTAATATAACATTGCGTTGCAAATGTGTTGCAAATTGCTACACAATTGCTACGAATTCCTACAACCAAATATTGTTTTATGTTTTTCCGATGCGCAAAACGTTGTTTTACCAATCCATGTTTTATAGAACTTCACTTAAGATCAAATACTTTGATTTCACAAACTTATCCATATTATATACTAATGTGTATGCATGTGGTGCACATAATATAGTAATACAATTGCAAAAGATTATTTTACATACTGACATCGAATGTTAAATACACATATACGAACAAATAATTTATAATAGGTGTAAGTTTGTGAGATGAAAATATTTCATTTATAATGAAGTTGCGCAAAAGCTACATACAAAAGAATTATGTTTAAGCCTCGAAAATAAAAAAGATATTCTTACCATTGGTAAATGCGTAGCAAATGTGTAGAAATTTGCTACACATTACCTACATCAAAAGGCTGTTTTATGTTTTTTTGAAACAAATTTGCTACACATAGTTAAATGAAATCACGATTTGTCAAAAATGTGTCGCAAAAATTGTTAAACTAATTTTTCATTTGCATCGCAAATGAGTTGCAAAAGCTAAGAAATATAAGATGTGTTGTAGATGTGTCGCAAATAATAGGTTTAATATAACATTGCGTCGCAAATGTGTTGCAAATTGCTACACAATTGCTACGAATTCCTACAACCAAATATTGTTTTATGTTTTTCCGATGCGCAAAACGTTGTTTTACCAATCCATGTTTTATAGAACTTCACTTAAGATCAAATACTTTGATTTCACAAACTTATCCATATTATATACTAATGTGTATGCATGTGGTGCACATAATATAGTAATACAATTGCAAAGATTATTTTACATACTGACATCGAATGTTAAATACACATATACGAACAAATAATTTATAATAGGTGTAAGTTTGTGAGATGAAAATATTTCATTTATAATGAAGTTGCGCAAAAGCTACATACAAAAGAATTATGTTTAAGCCTCGAAAATAAAAAAAATTCTTACCATTGGTAAATGCGTAGCAAATGTGTAGAATTTGAACATTACCTACATCAAAAAGATGTTTTTTGGAACAAATTACACATAGTTAAATGAAATCACGATTTGTCAAAAATGTGTCGCAAAAATTGTTAAACTAATTTTTCAATTGCATCGCAAATGAGTTGCAAAAGCTAAGAAATATAAGATTTGTTCTAGATGTGTCGCAAATAATAGGTTTAATATAACATTGCATCGCAAATGTGTTGCAAATTGCTACACAATTGCTACGAATTCCTACAACCAAATATTGTTTTATGTTTTTCCGATGCGCAAAACGTTGTTTTACCAATCCATGTTTTATAGAACTTCACTTAAGATCAAATACTTTGATTTCACAAACTTATCCATATTATATACTAATGTGTATGCATGTGGTGCACATAATATAGTAATACAATTGCAAAGGATTATTTTACATACTGACATCGAATGTTAAATACACATATATGAACAAATAATTTATAATAGGTGTAAGTTTGTGAGATGAAAATATTTCATTTATAATGAAGTTGCGCAAAAGCTACATACAAAAGAATTATGTTTAAGCCTCGAAAATAAAAAAGATATTCTTACCATGGGTAAATGCGTAGCAAATGTGTAGAAATTTGCTACACATTACCTACATCAAAAAGCTGTTTTATGTTTTTTTGAAACAAATTTGCTGCACATAGTTAAATGAAATCACGATTTGTCAAAAATGTGTCGCAAAAAGTGTTAAACTAACTTTTCATTTGCATCGCAAATGAGTTGCAAAAGCTAAGAAATATAAGATGTGTTGTAGATGTGTCGCAAATAATAGGTTTAATATAACATTGCGTCGCAAATGTGTTGCAAATTGCTACACAATTGCTACGAATTCCTACAACCAAATATTGTTTTATGTTTTTCCGATGCGCAAAACGTTGTTTTACCAATCCATGTTTTATAGAACTTCACTTAAGATCAAATACTTTGATTTAACAAACTTATCCATATTATATACTAATGTGTATGCATGTGGTGCACATAATATAGTAATGCAATTGCAAACGATTATTTTACATACTGACATCGAATGTTAAATACACATATACGAACAAATAATTTATAATAGGTGTAAGTTTGTGAGATGAAAATATTTCATTTATAATGAAGTTGCGCAAAAGCTACATACAAAAGAATTATGTTTAAGCCTCGAAAATAAAAAAAAAATTCTTACCATTGGTAAATGCGTAGCAAATGTGTAGAAATTTGCCAACATTACCTACATCAAAAAGCTGTTTTATGTTTTTTTGGAACAAATTTGGTACACATAGTTAAATGAAATCACGATTTGTCAAAAATGTGTCGCGAAAATTGTTAAACTAATTTTTCATTTGCATCGCAAATGAGTTGCAAAAGCTAAGAAATATAACATGTGTTGTAGATGTGTCGCAAATAATAGGTTTAATATAACATTGCGTTTCAAATGTGTTGCAAATTGCTACACAATTGCTACGAATTCCTACAACCAATTATTGTTTTATGTTTTTCCGATGCGCAAAACGTTGTTTTACCAATCCATGTTTTATAGAACTTCACTTAAGATCAAATACTTTGATTTCACAAACTTATCCATATTATATACTAATGTGTATGCATGTGGTGCACATAATATAGTAATACAATTGCAAAAGATTATTTTACATACTGACATCGAATGTTAAATACACATATACGAACAAATAATTTATAATAGGTGTAAGTTTGTGAGATGAAAATATTTCATTTATAATGAAGTTAAAAGCTACATACAAAAGAATTATGTTTAAGCACGATTTGTTACACATAGTTAAATGAAATCACGATTTGTCAAAAATGTGTCGCAAAAATTGTTAAACTAATTTTTCATTTGCATCGCAAATGAGTTGCAAAAGCTATGAAATATAAGATGTGTTGTAGATGTGTCGCAAATAATAGGTTTAATATAACATTGCGTCGCAAATGTGTTGCAAATTGCTACACAATTGCTACGAATTCCTACAACCAAATATTGTTTTATGTTTTTCCGATGCGCAAAACGTTGTTTTACCAATCCATGTTTTATAGAACTTCACTTAAGATCAAATACTTTGATTTCACAAACTTATCCATATTATATACTAATGTGTATGCATGTGGTGCACATAATATAGTAATACAATTGCAAAAGATTATTTTACATACTGACATCGAATGTTAAATACACATATACGAACAAATAATTTATAATAGGTGTAAGTTTGTGAGATGAAAATATTTCATTTATAATGAAGTTGCGCAAAAGCTACATACAAAAGAATTATGTTTAAGCCTCGAAAATAAAAAAGATATTCTTACCATTGGTAAATGCGTAGCAAATGTGTAGAAATTTGCTACACATTACCTACATCAAAAAGTGTTTTATGTTTTTTTGGAACAAATTTGCTACACATAGTTAAATGAAATCACGATTTGTCAAAAATGTGTCGCAAAAATTGTTAAACTAATTTTTCATTTGCATCGCAAATGAGTTGCAAAAGCTAAGAAATATAAGATGTGTTGTAGATGTGTCGCAAATAATAGGTTTAATATAACATTGCGTCGCAAATGTGTTGCAAATTGCTACACAATTGCTACGAATTCCTACAACCAAATATTGTTTTATGTTTTTCCGATGCGCAAAACGTTGTTTTACCAATCCATGTTTTATAGAACTTCACTTAAGATCAAATACTTTGATTTCACAAACTTATCCATATTATATACTAATGTGTATGCATGTGGTGCACATAATATAGTAATACAATTGCAAAAGATTATTTTACATACTGACATCGAATGTTAAATACACATATACGAACAAATAATTTATAATAGGTGTAAGTTTGTGAGATGAAAATATTTCATTTATAATGAAGTTGCGCAAAAGCTACATACAAAAGAATTATGTTTAAGCCTCGAAAATAAAAAAGATATTCTTACCATTGGTAAATGCGTAGCAAATGTGTAGAAATTTGCTACACATTACCTACATCAAAAAGTTTTTTATGTTTTTTTGGAACAAATTTGCTGCACATAGTTAAATGAAATCACGATTTGTCAAAAATGTGTCGCAAAAATTGTTAAACTAATTTTTCATTTGCATCGCAAATGAGTTGCAAAAGCTAAGAAATATAAGATGTGTTGTAGATATGTCGCAAATAATAGGTTTAATATAACATTGCGTCGCAAATGTGTTGCAAATTGCTACACAATTGCTACGAATTCCTACAACCAAATATTGTTTTATGTTTTTCCGATGCTCAAAACGTTGTTTTACCAATCCATGTTTTATAGAACTTCACTTAAGATCAAATACTTTGATTTCACAAACTTATCCATATTATATACTAATGTGTATGCATGTGGTGCACATAATATAGTAATACAATTGCAAAAGATTATTTTACATACTGACATCGAATGTTAAATACACATATACGAACAAATAATTTATAATAGGTGTAAGTTTGTGAGATGAAAATATTTCATTTATAATGAAGTTGCGCAAAAGCTACATACAAAAGAATTATGTTTAAGCCTCGAAAATAAAAAAGATATTCTTACCATTGGTAAATGCGTAGCAAATGTGTAGAAATTTGCTACACATTACCTACATCAAAAAGCTGTTTTATGTTTTTTTGGAACAAATTTGGTACACATAGTTAAATGAAATCACGATTTGTCAAAAATGTGTCGCAAAAATTGTTAAACTAATTTTTCATTTGCATCGCAAATGAGTTGCAAAAGCTAAGAAATATAAGATGTGTTGTAGATGTGTCGCAAATAATAGGTTTAATATAACATTGCGTCGCAAATGTGTTGCAAATTGCTACACAATTGCTACGAATTCCTACAACCAAATATTGTTTTATGTTTTTCCGATGCGCAAAACGTTGTTTTACCAATCCATGTTTTATAGAACTTCACTTAAGATCAAATACTTTGATTTCACAAACTTATCCATATTATATACTAATGTGTATGCATGTGGTGCACATAATATAGTAATACAATTGCAAAAGATTATTTTACATACTGACATCGAATGTTAAATACACATATACGAACAAACAATTTATAATAGGTGTAAGTTTGTGAGATGAAAATATTTCATTTATAATGAAGTTGCGCAAAAGCTACATACAAAAGAATTATGTTTAAGCCTCGAACATAAAAAAGATATTCTTACCATTGGTAATGCGTAGCAAATGTGTAGAAATTTTCTACACATTACCTACACCAAAAGGTGTTTTATGTTTTTTTGGAACAAATTTGTTACACATAGTTAAATGAAATCACGATTTGTCAAAAATGTGTCGCAAAAATTGTTAAACTAATTTTTCATTTGCATCGCAAATGAGTTGCAAAAGCTAAGAAATATAAGATGTGTTGTAGATGTGTCGCAAATAATAGGTTTAATATAACATTGCGTCGCAAATGTGTTGCAAATTGCTACACAATTGCTACGAATTCCTACAACCAAATATTGTTTTATGTTTTTCCGATGCGCAAAACGTTGTTTTACCAATCCATGTTTTATAGAACTTCACTTAAGATCAAATACTTTGATTTCACAAACTTATCCATATTATATACTAATGTGTATGCATGTGGTGCACATAATATAGTAATATAATTACAAAAGATTATTTTACATACTGACATCGAATGTTAAATACACATATACGAACAAATAATTTATAATAGGTGTAAGTTTGAGAGATGAAAATATTTCATTTATAATGACGTTGCGCAAAAGCTACACACAAAAGAATTATGTTTAAGCCTCGAAAATAAAAAAGATATTCTTACCATTGGTAAATGCGTAGCAAATGTGTAGAAATTTGCTACACATTACCTACATCAAAAAGCTGTTTTATGTTTTTTTGGATCAAATTTGCTACACATAGTTAAATGAAATCACGATTTGTCAAAAATGTGTCGCAAAAATTGTTAAACTAATTTTTCATTTGCATCGCAAATGAGTTGCAAAAGCTAAGAAATATAAGATGTGTTGTAGATGTGTCGCAAATAATAGGTTTAATATAACATTGCGTCGCAAATGTGTTGCAAATTGCTACACAATTGCTACGAATTCCTACAACCAAATATTGTTTTATGTTTTTCCGATGCGCAAAACGTTGTTTTACCAATCCATGTTTTATAGAACTTCACTTAAGATCAAATACTTTGATTTAACAAACTTATCCATATTATATACTAATGTGAATGCATGTGGTGCACATAATATAGTAATACAATTGCAAACGATTATTTTACATACTGACATCGAATGTTAAATACACTTATACGAACAAATAATTTATAATAGGTGTAAGTTTGTGAGATAAAAATATTTCATTTATAATGAAGTTGCGCAAAAGCTATATACAAAAGAATTATGTTTAAGCCTCGAAAATAAAAAAGATATTCTTACCATTGGTAAATGCGTAGCAAATGTGTAGAAATTTGCTACACATTACCTACATCAAAAAGTTGTTTTATGTTTTTTTGGAACAAATTTGGTACACATAGTTAAATGAAATCACGATTTGTCAAAAATGTGTCGCAAAAATTGTTAAACTAATTTTTCATTTGCATTGCAAATGAGTTGCAAAAGCTAAGAAATATAAGATGTGTTGTAGATGTGTCGCAAATAATAGGTTTAATATAACATTGCGTTGCAAATGTGTTGCAAATTGCTACACAATTGCTACGAATTCCTACAACAAAATATTGTTTTAAGTTTTTCCGATGCGCAAAACGTTGTTTTACCAATCCATGTTTTATAGAACTTCACTTAAGATCAAATACTTTGATTTCACAAACTTATCCATATTATATACTAATGTGTATGCATGTGGTGCACATAATATAGTAATACAATTGCAAAAGATTATTTTACATACTGACATCGAATGTTAAATACGCATATACGAACAAATAATTTATAATAGGTGTAAGTTTGTGAGATGAAAATATTTCATTTATAATGAACTTGCGCAAAAGCTACATACAAAAGAATTAGGTTTAAGCCTCAAAAATAAAAAATATATTCTTACCATTGGTAAATGCGTAGCAAATGTGTAGAAATTTGCTACACATTACCTACACCAAAAGGTGTCTTATGTTTTTTTGGAACAAATTTGCTGCACATAGTTAAATGAAATCACGATTTGTCAAAACTGTGTCGCAAAAATTGTTAAACTAATTTTTCATTTGCATCGCAAATGAGTTGCAAAAGCTAAGAAATATAAGATGTGTTGTAGATGTGTCGCAAATAATAGGTTTAATATAACATTGCGTCGCAAATGTGTTGCAAATTGCTACACAATTGCTACGAATTCTACAACCAAATATTGTTTTATGTTTTTCCGATGCGCAAAACGTTGTTTTACCAATCCATGTTTTATAGAACTTCACTTAAGATCAAATACTTTGATTTCACAAACTTATCCATATTATATACTAATGTGTATGCATGTGGTGCACATAATATAGTAATACAATTGCAAAAGATTATTTTACATACTGACATCGAATGTTAAATACACATATACGAACAAATAATTTATAATAGGTGTAAGTTTGTGAGATGAAAATATTTCATTTATAATGAAGTTGCGCAAAAGCTACATACAAAAGAATTATGTTTAAGCCTCGAAAATAAAAAAAGATATTCTTACCATTGGTAAATGCGTAGCAAATGTGTAGAAATTTGCTACACATTACCTACATCAAAAACCTGTTTTATGTTTTTTTGGAACAAATTTGCTACACATAGTTAAATGAAATCACGATTTGTCAAAAGTGTGTCGCAAAAATTGTTAAACTAATTTTTCATTTACATCGCAAATGAGTTGCAAAAGCTAAGAAATATAAGATGTGTTGTAGATGTGTCGCAAATAGTATGTTTAATATAACATTGCGTCGCAAATGTGTTGCAAATTGCTACACAATTGCTACGAATTCCTACAACCAAATATTGTTTTATGTTTTTCCGATGCGCAAAACGTTGTTTTACCAATCCATGTTTTATATAACTTCACTTAAGATCAAATACTTTGATTTCACAAACTTATCCATATTATATACTAATGTGTATCATGTGGTGCACATAATATAGTAATACAATTGCAAAAGATTATTTTACATACTGACATCGAATGTTTAATACACATATACGAACAAAAAATTTATAATAGGTGTAAGTTTGGGAGATGAAAATATTTCATTTATAATGAAGTTGCACAAAAGCTAGATACAAAAGGATTATGTTTAAGCCTCGAAAATAAAAAAGATATTCTTATCATTGGTAAATGCGTAGCAAATGTGTAGAAATTTGCTACACATTACCTATATCAAAAAACTGTTTTATGTTTTTTGCAACAAATTTGCGACACATAGTTAATTGAAGTCACGATTTGTCAAAAGTGTGTCGCAAATTTGAAACAAATATGATAAAACCAAGAACTTTTCTTAAATATAAGTTTTATTATAATTAATATTATTGTTATTAGAATAAACATAGGAAGAAACAATATTTTGAGATACATTTGCGACACATTGATAACAAAAAATCACATTTTATTGGAAATGTGTTGCAAAGTTGTGAAGCATTTGTTACGAAAAGTGGGTCTTTTAGATTGTGTCACTAATTATATGCATATTAGTCACAAAAGTAAAAAAAAAAAAAATTCGGCCGAAAAGTGTAGCAAATGCGTTTCAATTTTTCTACGCATTTTATTGCGTAGCAATTTTTTGTAGCAAAAATCTTTTTTTTCTAGTAGTGGTTGAACCGTGAATTGGGGGGTTGGAACGGTGATTCGCATTGGGTGAACTACACTTTAGTTTTTTATATTACATTAGTATATAAATTTTATAATAATTATTATGTTATCTGATTTTTAAATAGAAAAAAAAATACTGTCACAAATGTTTTGCATTCTTTTCATTTTCTAACATTTTATAGAGAAGGTCATCAACCCATTTTGATGGTGTTGATCACAAACACATCAATTCAAGACTTTCAAGTTAAGAAAAAAGTGTGATTTTACGTAACCGAAGCTCTATTCCACTCAAATGTGCAACTACATGACCCGTTGTGTAAACTGAAGTAATCGATAGACCTTGAAAATTCTTTTATGAGGTTGAGAATTTTTCTTGGATGGTATTTGTTAAAAAAAAATTTTTTACCAATCCGAATGAGATCAGGTCGAATCACAAAAAATTAAAAAAAAATTAAATTATAAATACATTTTAAAACCACTCCAATTAACTTATTATCTCATTGATTAAAATGATATGATAAAATTATTTTTTTTCAACATGATTCGAATAGTACTATTTAATTTAAATTAATAAATAAAAGAATAAATTAAAGAAGGTGAAGGTTTAAATTTTATTTTAATAAAATTACTTTATATTGCCTAAATATCCAAATTGTATACAAATCATTTAAGTTTTTTATCATGCTAATAAGTTTCAATTTTAAAATTATACAATAATCACTCATTCTGTAATATGCGGTTGTTGTGATGTGTAGGACAAAGGAGTATATTAGTAAGTTGTTGTTCTAGTTTCTTTTTATGAGTGGACTCAACATTAATTCTGAACATAAATTCAATCACTTTATATACAAACTACAGACTTGTATAAATAATAAACATTTGTTAAATTGATTACTTATAAAAAATTAGATATAGATAAAGTAAACTTTTTAACATTTTCTAAAAGGAAAAATAATATATTTTACAAATCTTTAAACACTTCTTTATATACAAGATTGTATATACAAAAACAATATTGTAATAAATATTTGATATGATGAAAATTACCTATTACATATAATAATAAAATATAACAAATTAAAGTTTCCCTTAAAATGTTGATTAATTTTATGTAAGAAGAAGAAATAAAAAATCACTAAAAGGTGTTAAATATGATAGTATGAACTAAATATTGACAACAAATGTTTTAAAAATCACAATTAACAAAGTATGATTATTATAGGTTTAATAATTATACGAACCACATATCAAAAACTATATGTTTTTACATAATAAATACGTATAAAATTAAGAACTAAAACTTAGTTTAAAAAAACATATTCATTATTATTTGACATATTGCATTTTTAACATCTAACAACATCAAATTATTAAAAATTATAGATATACATAAATAATTATTATTATTATTATCATTATTCTTTTTTTTAGCTAGAATTTAAAACTTTTGAATTATATATCTTGATAATTCAAAGTATGAAATAATAATTAAAACTTTTGACATGATTGTAATTTAATTAACATTTAAAGGTAATTTGACTTAATTAATTTACCTCATTTAAAGTATGAATTAATCATATTTATTAAATGAAATTAATTTTTAAAATGTTTAGAATTAATATAGTATTGGCATGTGGACATATGGTACACATATGACGTGGATAACCTAAAATAATGTCATGTGGCACACATATGACGTGTATAGCCTAAAATAATGTCATTTGGACAATTGTTAATCTTTTATTAGATAGTATACATAGATTAGGTGTTATTACTTTTTTTAAAGAGACTATGGGGTTGTTTGGTAGCATATGAATGTGTCTGAATAGGTCTGAATCTGAACCAAACCGTTTGTTTAACTTAAAAAAATGATGTCTGAATGAGAGTCCACATCTGAATGGATGTCTGAATCATTCAGATCCCACAACAAGTCTGAATGAAAAAATTAAACCAAAGGGTCCTCTTTACCCTTTCATTTTTAACCCTAATCTCCTTTCCCTTTTCTGCCTCGCGACCAGACAGCCTCCCGCAGCTTCTTCCGGTCATCACCCACTTCCCGCCATCGCCCTCTTCACGTCGTCGCCACCATACCGGCAGTCACCGCCGCCCTCCAATCTACAGTCGCCGCCCTCCAATCGAGTCGCCACCATATAGGTATCGTTAATCTCTCTGGGCGGAGCTGCAAGGCAAGCGTAGATGCCGAAGAGGAGCAAAGTCGTACAAGGCCGATGAAGGCATCACGCCGGACGCACATCCCAACCCACGTTATATGTTGAAGAGGAGCCACCGGGTGGACGCACATCCCAAGCAATCGAATTTTATCACTTTTTAAAATGCATAAAAATGACCCACTGGCCGGTTGAAAATATTTTGAAAAGGAGCCAATATTTTGTCAACTGTTAATTATTTTATTTCTAATTTTTTTATGTATTTTGAAAATATTATTGTGTAATTTGGATGTTTGGATTTATCATGAATGGATTTTACCTTATTTTTATTATTTATATTATTACTGAAAAAATGCTTCAAAAGGGTAAAATAGTCATCCTGTATGTTCAATTAGATGTTCAACCAAACAGTCTTAACTGGTTCAGCACTTAATGGTTCAAGCCCTCTTAACCATTCAGAACTTAATGATTCAGATGCTACGATACGGCCCCTATGACATATTAGGTTTTTAGTTATTATTAATTGTTAATTGAGTTTCATCACAGGTAATGCATATTACATCATTTGAGTATTATTTTATTTTTTTTGGCTTAAAAATAATTTTGAATTGAGTTTTATCTGATTTGTCAAATTTTCATGGGGTTCGGGGACAAAATTTCTTGAGAGACGGTCAAAATCGGATCATATATATAACAGTAAAAATCAGAAGTTCACAGAGGTCGGTCAAACCCCACGCATACTTAATGGGTACGCTGATGTTCAAATGTCCCAATTATTTATGACATTTTATATTAGATCGAACCCAACACAACTTCAGGAGAAAAGCTATTTTGAAAAACCCTATATCTTGTCATTATAGAAAATTAAACTTGAGAAATCTCATATGGAAAATCAAAAGGATGTCACTAGGATACAAACCTTTTTATTTATGGTAGTTAGCATACCGACAAGATGTTACATAAGCATAATTGTTCAAGAGAGTATTGGCAAAAAGGTTACTTACTAAGCTAGGGTATGGTTGCCAAGCTAAATAAATAATAGCAAGACATACATAAAAAAAAATCGTAGACATAAAAATCTTGAGATTCAACTTGTTGAAACAAAACTCTTCCAAACGTTGGTGTTCAAATGAGGAATTTGGAAGGACGAAAGAGGGTCCAATTTTACCCTTCGACCCTGATGTTAATAGTTTCCTACTATGGCAAAAAGGTCCTTTAGGTTTCCTTTCTATTTAATTTGACACCAATACAAATTCTTAAGCCACAATAAATTAATTTTTGGAAGAAATTAGACAGATAATTAATATGTTTATTGTTTAGACACCAGTTTAAGAAATTTGCAAATTAAAATTTTTCGGCCAACATTTTTAACTTTTTCAAAGAGAATGAAATAGTTTGCTAGAAGAAAACAATATCCTTACAACTACGATGTTGCTTAACGGCTATTTAGTAACCTATTAATAATCCCTTTTAGGCTGATTTTAAATAAACCAAGTATTTAACTCTAATTTTGTCTTTTCTAATACTAAAGCAATCTAGCATATATTCATTGATTATTACCTAGTTATTATACAATTTTTACCTAATAATTAACGACCCTTAACAAATGTTTTAATTTAAAAAATATATTGTTTTTGGTTTTATTCACCAATATATTTTTTTTAAATTACATAATTAATTATAGCAAATAATATATCTATTAGACATTTTTTTTTCTTATCGCTACCCACGCCTTTTTTTAATGGCTTGGTATGACAACACTCTAGACAAGATTTCAACCGTTCACTCGGATTTTACGTCTTGAGACGTACTTCCAAGACCACCATAGGAGGAACACATAACTAGGTAAACTCGCTAACTTTGGCTCAACAAATATGTTTCGACCAGCTTTTAAACCCAAAACCTTTCATAGAGAAGTCAAGAGAATAATCATTTGTTAAGACGCCCATCATTAGTTTACACATATGTGGTAACTTTTTGAGATTTCTTCCATTTTCTCCAATATGTTGTGGTCTATAAATTAAATTATCACCTATTTTTTTTAACAGTAAAGATTATCTCCTCCTAAACTACTCTAAACTAATTACAGCATTGCATTGGTTAGAACCCATGACATCTCATTTTAACAGACAAAACCTCTACCAAGTGAGCTAGTCCCACATTGACATTACACCATTGCATGGGTTAGAATCCATTTTTTTAGTTAAAACTGAGTTATTTTTAAAAACTTCTATATACACATTTTCATTAAATGCGGTTAATCAAAATATAAATTTAATGATGAATTTAAATTTACAACCTTTTTTAAACAATTTTTAGCTACATATTTTTATTTTAATGTGTTATAACTAATAAAATTAATATGTGACAATTGTTGTTGAAAAAGATAATTGTTTTGCATTGATGTGATAGGTCAATTACAAATTAAATAAGGGTTGTGTTATTCTTACACTTCATTTTGTTAAAATACATCCCTGAGACGACTCGTACTGCCCAGTACGGCCTGTCTCAGTACTTGGTCAAACATTCTCCCTGACAACCTGTGACAATGATTGGGAGCAAGACTGGCCGTACTAATCAGTACGGCCAGTCTCATTCATCGTACAGACATTCCCTGAAACACAGGACAATGATTTGAAAGCAAAGACGGGCTGTACGCATAAGTTTTCGAATATATCTCAAGATAATTCAGATTTGTAACGATGTCATTCTGAGATGGGAGTTTTTTCAACGATTACGTGCCAGATTTGAATGAAGAGCCTCCTGTTGAGTATTCATACGGCATGATAGATCTGAATGCTGAACCTAGCGCTGATGTCGGTTTTGATAGTCAAGCATCGCATGCGCAACAAAACGATTATGGTTTCGTGTATGATGACAGTAAACAAAGTAACCCGGAGGAGGCTTATGAAGAAAAGCCGGCGGATTCAAACATTAACTGGGAAACCAAAGAGGTAACTTAAATGAAACATAAATGTTGATGATTGTATATTATCGCTACCCATTTATTTATGGTATTTATTATTATTTTTATATGTCAAGAGTTTATGTCCGAAGAAGCGCTGGTAGGGTGGGTGAAAAGTAGAGCACTAGACAATGGTTACATTGTAGCCAAAAGAAGAAAGAAGAAATCGAAGACAACAGGCAGTGTAATCAAAGTCCGGCTCATGTGTGACCGTGGTGGCGAGCATAATAGCATCGCAATCCTTAGACGGTCAGGCAGCAGGAAAATCGGTTGTCCGTTTCAACTGATAGGGTTATACAACAAAGTTCGTGAATCTATCCAGGAAATTACATGTGATAAACGACAATCACAATCATGAACCTGCTCATAATCTAGAGGGCCATCCATATGTTAGAAGATTTACTCAGGAGGAAGAAGATATGGTTGAGAATCTGACCGAGCGACACATGGATCCTGGTAACATTCTTTCGAGCATAAAGAAGCATAACCCTACAAACATGTCCATCTCTAGAGATGTATACAATTTACAGCAGAAAATAAAAAACAAGAAGAAATTCGGTGATACTCCGATGCAGGTTTTGGAAAATATGCTTCATAGTCAGCCCTACGTTTACTATACCTAGGAGGATCCTGAAACAAACGTCGTGGAAGACATTTTCTTCTGTCATCAAAAATCGTATTGCTGGTGGCATGCATTTCCGCACGTACTGATGATGGACGCGACGTATAAAACAAACCAGTACAGGCTTCCATTTATTCAAATTCTTGGTGTGACTTCCACACACCAGAAGTTTAGTAGTGTTCACGCGTTCGTAAGCAGAGAGCGTGAGGAAAACTACGTCTGGGTCTTGGAAATGGCTAAGAGTATGTTGAATAAATGTATGGAGCCACGTGTGATCATAACAGATCGAGACCTTGCTGTTATTAGTGCGTGCCGTAAGGTATTTCCAGAAGCTGCAAAATATCTCTGTAGATGGCACATAGACGAAAATATTGCCAAACATTGCAAGGCAAGCTTTTCGGATGCAGACTGGAAGAAATTCAAAGGTCGATGGGCGAATTTGTGTAATGTTGATGCATGTAATGCCCCTAGTTTCGTATTTTGTATGTCTTTGATTATGTAAAGTTCATATTATTAATGAAATAGACTTTTGTGTATTATTCGTATATGTTTAGTTGAGTTTAATATGTTTATCTATGTTTGACTTTGACTATTCCTATCATACAGACCCATTTGTGCGAATGATACCTAAGAATAAGTTCATTCGGACGAATAAACACCTAGCGAATGACTGAGGCGAACGAAAGAGTCATCCACATGACTCATTCGGTTGTTTAAGCTCATTCGGCCGAATGAGTATAGCTTATATATAGGGCTGAAAACAAAATGTTTAATAAATTTTTCCGAGCCTCCTCTCTCCCCTGAGCATTCCTCTGTCATATTTCTACGGTTTTGAGCCGCTCCTTATTCTCCAACTCCGATTCTCACCCCGTGGTGTTCGATTTCGATCAAAACGTTGAGTCCTCATCGTCGGATTGCCACGGGGATTGGTGGTTTCGATTGAAAAACCCTTTAATAGGATTCCGCACTATTCAAGGGCCTGTCGAGCAGATCTCTCAAAGAACCGAGTTGTTTCCGAGGGTTTCTTAGGTCCTACAAAGTGGTATCAGAGCTTTGGCTCTTGATTCTGCTCGATTTTTGATCTAAATCATCTTATTTCAGATTGTTGGTTCGAGATTTTTGAAAACCCTGATTTTCTTGCACTCCAAGTTATTGTTTCATTAATAATCAGTGTGTTTTTCTAGTTGTTTTGGTAAATCGAGCATTCCTATAGCTTAGTAATGTTGTCCTGAGGTTGCATATCAAATTTGGTGGTCAGATTCGATCAAAATCTTGAGATATGGAAATTTTGTTGCTGAAAACCCCAGTTTATGCGAATGAGTCGATGGAGCGAATAACTATTGTGCGAATCAGTCATTCGGCCGAATAGAGTTCATTCGGTTCAAGAGTTAGTGCGAATAGATCCTCATTCGGCTGATTGAATTTCATTCGGTTCTATACCCATTCGCATCAGAAGAAGTCATTCGGCCTAATCTGTTCATTCGGACTCATTCGGGCTCCGACATTCGGCTATTGGGACTTCATTCGGCAGTCAGTTTCTAAAAAAAAATTCTAAGTGTTGGATTAGATTATTCTTGACAAGATGGAAGAACTTGCTTTGATGGTTAATCAAAACCTGCTGCTTACTGAGACAGATGTGACATCCAGTACCTGATCGTCCGCCAAGTCCGTACGGTATGTGTACTTTCACTATTTGCTGTGTGTAAATACAATGCATGAACAGTGTGTGTGACAACAAAACTTGGATAACAAGCAACAGTTGTACGTATTTAAGTGAAAACTTTAATACTGTAAGTACAACAACTCACGATAAACAATAGTTGTATGTATTTAGGTGAAAACCTAAGTACAATTAATACAACGAATCAAGAGAAACAATAGTGTTCAAGTAAACAACAAGAACATGTCGGTTGCGATCTGATATCCATAGATGACAGGAATCAGATGGCCGATAATTCATTATGAAAACAATGTGAATTCAAGGAAAACAATGTGAAAACAGGAAGTTTAGTTGAGTCCGTCAGTGAGGAAACACAATTCAAAACACAAATGCAGTGTCATTTCAGAATAAAGAACTAACAGTGTGTTTGCGTGGGTGACGATTCACACAAACATATCTGTGAGTTTAACGTTCTGAAATGATGACTTAAAAGTAGAAAACAAAAGTCAGAAAGCAAAACCATCGTCGTGTTCGTTCGGGTGACGATTCGAACGAATACACGCGAAGGTGACGCGATCTGACGAAACGTTTAAAATAAACGAATTCGATGAAATAATTTTAAGAAAAACAAATTTAGAAGATTTACTAGGAATAACCACCTTTTAAATATTTAAAATAAATTCTTTTTATTTAAAACACGTAAATAACGCGCCTTACGTTCCGGAAACGCAACGAAGACGCGAACCGAGCAAAGGAAATGAACCCGAACACCCCCGGAGTATAAATACTCTAAATGAGGCCATTTTCCTCATTTCTCTATTCCTACTCTCTCTCTAAAAACCCTGACCCGGTACTTCTCTCTCTATCTAGAATTTGAACTTCAAACCTCAAGATCTAGCTCGTTTCTAGATGAAAATCGGTGTTCTTGGTGTCTAAACGTAGCTATAAACATCCTCTATCTGAAAGTACAACCGATCTGGAGTGAAATCCAACAAATTTCGAGGTATTTGATCTTGAATGTCACGAAAGTTAGGGTTTTCTAACCTTTGGTCGAACCCCATGAAGAAACCAGTCAAACACCCTCATATTCGAACCATATGGCCACAAGAACTAGTTCTAGCATACACCACCTTTGAAAACACCATGGAACCATGGAATGGAGGGGGGCGATTTTTGGCTTGGTTTAGCTGCGGCCGAAGGAAGAACCCAGCTGGCCGAATGGCCTAAGGCCGAAAGGCCCATGGTCGAAGGTCTCCCTTTGCCGGCCAACCTTTTCATTCGGCCATCCTCATTCGAACCAGCCTCCATCCGCGCCCAATGGTCATTCGCCTGATCTTCATTCTCTCGGCCACCTCAACACCATTCGACCACCATTCGGCCGATACACCACCTTAGTCAGCAGCCACCTTCAATCGGCCCAAGTATCATCATTCGGCCCATGGTGGTTTAAACCATGAAATCCTTTCGGCCCAACAGCTTGGCCCACACACATACTATCGGCCCAGAACCCCATCAATCGGCCCAAGGGATTTATTTGTTCGGCCTATGTAATCATTCGGTCCACTTAACTCAAAGATGGTAATCAAGAACATAAATCAATTGCATGGATATCATGCATGGATTTTCTAAAATATTACAAAGGTGGCAAGGTTTGGGCTTAATTCATAAAGCCTAAAACAATCTAATTTTGAATATGTTAACAAGTGGCTTAAGTGTTGAGACAAATGGAACAATTATAATACAAAGTTATGTTACAAGATGCTAAGGATTGATAATATTTAAACAAAAATATAAGTTTTATACTTAGAACCCTTTTGTCACGACAGTGATTCAAATGGAACCTAAAATCAATAACAAAGTGTGTTAACTTAAACCTAGTAGGTTAAGTGTTATCAAAGTCCATCACAATTAAGCAAGGCCGAATGAAGACCGAGACTCACAAGTGTTAGCCAACACTAGGGCTAACAGATACACGCACACCAATCACTACAACTTATACTTATAAGTTAAATACAACGTGAAATCAATACATGATCATGAAAACAACAAGTACAACAACGAGCGCACGCATTCTTATTTAGGCTAAGTCAACCACATCAACAGCAAGGTGAGTTCATACGCCCCTTTTCTAATCTTAATTGATTTTTAAACTCTCGGGGCTGAGAAACATGCTAAATCTTTTATTTATTTAAAAGTTTTAGTTCAACATATTGCTTATACTTTGATTTAGATAATATTGCTTGACTTCTTATCGCTTATCATTGTATGCATGCTTGTGTGATCATAACATGACAGAGACAATTAAGATGAATATGATAATATAACTTCATGAATCATCAACACAATGGAATAATGTAGTTGTAAGATTTTATCTTATAACATTTATTTATTCTTACAAGAACAAACAATGAGATTATCACAGGTAAACATGATGACAACAACAAGAACAAACACGAATGATATATAGATAATATATCTTCATAATATCATTCATCGCCGGAGTTAGCTAAGTGCAATAGGACAAGATCTTATAACACTCAGCTTACAACTCGATGCATACTACAAGATAACACGAAACAAGTATCATCCACCACCTGAATCGACTAAGTGTAGTAAGACTAGTTCTTGCAACACGGTAGTGACAATAGGGAGACCACATGGAACAACAAGAATGATAATCATGATAATGTACCTTCATGATAACAACATCATTCACAAAACATCTAACATCGTATAATAAGACAAGTTTTTATATAACTTTGTTAAGAACAACGAGAACACACGATATTGAGCACAAACAACATTGGTGAACACACAATACAATTGATGACTATTGAACTGTCTGTATTATATCATTTAATCATGTGCCATGTATTCAAGTTGATCATTGTAACTCCCTTACACAAATCGCTGACCAGTTAGTTTGACGTGACTAACCCGACGATAGCATAGTGGTACCATAGGTTTGACAAACCTCCAGCTTGTAGGGTTGGTATGTTGATCGTATTGATTCATTGGCCGGCAACGTATGACCGGTGACAGGGCGACGAACAGTCAGGGTCTGGAAAGCGACACATGGTGATATTAATCTGCAGTAAAATTTTAATTAATCCATCGGTTACTGTTGACTAGTGGACTCAGGAAATTGATTTCCTTCATGTCATATTATTAGTAATAGATTCGATGAGACCTATGGGAACACAAAGTGGTAGAGGTAAATCAAATGCATTGTAATCTGATTACGTGAGGATTGCAATGGATTCCTTTTAGGCTCTATGCACTTCAAGTTGAGAACAAGATATCAATTGGTTAACTAACACTCTTATTATTAAAAGTGATTAACAGTTAACCCCACAAAAAATAGAATAATAACAAGGATCAGATTAAATTAATCTAACTTCCTTAAAACATTGAGGGTTTATCAATACTTCGGTTTGATAACTAATCCCCTCGTACTATATTAATCTACATACAAAACAAAGGGTGAATATCAATCGGGATGAACAGGTGAAATGATAATGGGTATCTATAGTTGTATCGCAAGTGGTTTTAAGTTCTATTAGATATGTGGTGGGATGTTGGCTGGGGCTTGTTCCCCTACATATGCCCTATATATAAGCATATCTAATAGGATAAGATACTACTTGTAAATATAACTATGGAGAGGCCATTGTGAGAACAGATGAATCAAATATTTACAAGTATCATGTGTGACATTGGGACTGTGTATGTGAACAAATCAATGATTTCAATTATCAAACTTATGAACTCACCAACCTAGTGTTGACTTTGTTTAAATGCATGTTTTCTCATGTGATGAACAAGTTTAGTCACCAGACATTCAGGGACATTGCTAGTGGACTTTTAGAAGACCTAGCTACATTTTGTGTCGCACATATTTTGGAATGACAAAACAATGAATCATCTTTTGTAGATCTTGTACAATTACAAGATAAAAACTCATTGATTCTTTTGAGTAGATTTACTTAGTTAAATTATGAAGGAACAATGTAATTTAACTTTGTAATTCTATGTCATTATCATGTTAGCATTTCTCCATTTATATATCATGTGCTATGCAAACAATCTGATTATTGTGATTATCAAATGATATCGCGCCCCGAAAACTTTCCGCCCGACGGGAAAGTCGATCCAGCCCTCCGGCTCGGGGTGTGACAGATTGGTATCAGAGCCATGGTTATAGAGAAAAATAGGTCATATTACTTAAACGGTTTGGCCTAGGCTATAACCTAGGGACCCTCATCTAGTGAACATACAACATAGGATTCTATTTGCATGTGTCTTCTGCATCTGATCACTGCACTAACCGATTTTCTTTCGGTTATGATCAGAATGCCGCCAAGAAGACCACCAGCTTTATTGCCACCACAACAAGATTTAGCACCGCACTCATCGACACCGATACTGACACCACCTGACTCTCCGCCACCACCTGCTCGTGAGTTGGATCCTGCCACTATAGCACTGGCCACTCTGCTGACCAGTCAATTGAGGGATGTGATCCCAGACATGATGAACAGAATCAACAGCAACAGTAACAACAACGCCAACTCATCTGGAGAAGGCAGCGGTAACACTCGACATCATCAGGATTATTCCTACAAGAATTTTGTAGGATGCAAGCCACCAAGTTTCAGTGGCAGTGAGGGTGCCGTCGGATTGATCCAATGGATCGAGAAGATGGAAACGACTCTCTACATCAGTGGCTGTCCTGATCAGCACAGAGTGAGGTATGCTGCTGGTTCATTCAACAAACAAGCATGGACTTGGTGGAACGCTCAAGTTTAGACAAGGGGCAGGGATAAAGCTCTGTCTCTACCTTGGGATGACTTCAAGGCTATGCTGAGGGCAGAGTTTTGCCCAAGGAATGAACTGAAGAAGGTTGAGACTGAGCTACTCAATCTTGTCATGATTGGTGCTGGGCATCTGGCCTACACCACCCGATTCCATGAGTTAGCTACATTGGCACCGGACGTGGTGCCAACATTGGAGAAAAGGATAGAGCGGTACGTTGGTGGACTACCGTCTTGTATCCAAGGGCACGTGATTTCTGCCCACCCTACTACTATGGAGATGGTTGTTACACTGTCAGTAACTTTGACAAATGTGATGGTTGCCTCCGGGGATTTGAAGAAAGAAACTGAAGCCAAAGCTGGAACTTCAAGAAAGCCAGACAAACGCCCGACTAAGAAACAGAAAGTGGTCAGGAACTTTGCTGCGACCACTCAGACACCGATGATCAACCAACCACCACCACTACAGATCAAAAGGCCCTACACTGGCACAGCACCTTTGTGCAACAACTGTCAGTATCATCATCCACCAAACATCCAGCGCAGACACTGCACTAACTATGGGAAGTTTGGACACTAGGCCAACCAATGCAGGAGCACGGGGACTCCGACCAGAAACAACAACGCAGATCAAAGAAGCTCCTGTTTCAGGCCAGACACACTTCAGTCAGTCAGCTACAACTTCCACGTCTCAGAAAGAAGAAAATCATTCAGTTACAAATTTGAAGACAAACAATTTTGACAAAGTAACTGTGGAGGTTGCTAAAGAGCATATGGGTTTGTTATCTACACTTGTAAGTTCTTATGATGGGCTGTTAGCTGGGCAGATTGGTAATCCATATTTGACAAATGAAGACTACTCTCAGATTGATCCTAATGATATGGAAAGGATTGACATTATGTGGGCTATTGTAAGTGCAGTTAGAAGAGCAAAAGACTTTGTCAAAAGAACTAGGAAAGACATCAATCTGGACAAAGACTCCAAGTTTGGATTTGATATGTCATCTTTTACTTGCTACAACTGTGGGGACAAAGGTCATTTTGCAAGACAGTGCAAGAAGCCTAAGAAGATGGATAACCATAATCCTTTTCAGAATCAAAGATCATCAGCTGCCAATCCAGAGAGAAGATTGGTGCCAATTGACACTCCTGCTCAAGCTAGTTCATCAAATGCAAACAAGGCACTCGTGGTTCAGAATGATGAGGGAGAAAACTGGGATTTCAGATTCAATTCTGAACAGGGTGGAGCAGATAAAGCTTGTGTTGCAGAGATCAAAGAAGTTGTTGGATCCAGTGATGAAAGTAATTCAGAAGAAACAAAGACAAGTCTGGATGAATCATCATGATCAGAATCAGAAAGCAAATCAGATTCAGAAACTCAAGGAGAGTCAGATGCTGAGTCTAAAGAACAATCTGCTACACAGTTTGCATTGATGGTGAATACTTCTGCTTCATCTCACTCTGATCAGGTATATGATGACTGTTCCTCATCTCATTTTGGTTGCTTTAATTGTGTTGACCTTGAAAGTAAGGTGTTTTATAAGCAACATAATGCTGACTTGATTAGCGATCTCAACCAGTGCATTGAGGCAAACAAAATTTTAAAATCAAATGAAAAAGATTTTCAAGCTAAAATTGAGCTACTAAACAGGCAATTGCATGAGGCTGAGATCGCTGTGCTGAATAAGCAAGATGCTATTACTTCTTATCTCAATACCACAAATGAGATAAAGAAGAAATTAGCCATAGTCGAGTGTGACTATGAAACTTTGAGTCAGAAGCTCAAGAGCTATGAAAGCTCCTCGTACATCATTGAGCATATGATCAGTAAAGGGACTGATCAGAAGGGTAAGGGAAAAGAAACAAAATACAATCATTGCCACCCACTTGTCTTAAATTGCTTATTAAAGACTTTCAAGTGAAAACTCCATTAGTAATTGATCCTATTGGAATCATTTCTGATGAGGGTTCCTCATTGTCTGAGGAATCTTTCGTGGAGGGAGTGGTTGAAGATTGGGTCTCTGATTCTGAGGATGATTATAATGTTTCTCCTCAAGTGTCTTGTTTTAAGAATAAGACGTCTAGTGTCAAAAAGGCTAACCCAATCTCATCAAAGACTAACATGTCTTCAAAGTTATCCAAAGACATATGCTTTGTGAAGTCTTCACAGGATGGTGAAGCAAGTGACTCCAACAAGACTGACAACCTTGTTTTTAATGGGACAAAGGGTTTGGGTTTTAAGCAAAACATGACAAAAACAAATGTTTCTCATCAAACCAAACAGTCGTGTTCTAAAACCAAACAGTTTTATCACAAAGATAAAAGAGCTTGTTTTGAGTGTGGTGCACCTGGACATTTTGCTAGATTTTGTCCTCATTTGATTAGACCACAAGTTGCACCACATCGAAAACAAAATCAGAATGTTGTTAAAGAAGTCAAATCTGCTGGTCTCTCACCTCAGGTTAAACCCAAACATCCTTCACCAATCAAAGCTCAAGATAAGGGTAAACGGGTTATGATTGATCATGATACACCCAAAATTGTTTTTGAGAAACAATCCAAGCCATCATCAGTGTATTTAAAGAAGTCCTTCAGCAAAAACACTTTCTGGATGGTCAAGTCATCTGAAACTCCTGTTTCTAAACCTCCTGACAAATTCAACTCGGATGGACAATGGATTGAAATGAAAATCCTGGACTCATTGGGTCAACCCAAGACTGTAAAGGCTTGGGTTCCCAAATTCAACTAATGATTTGTGTATGTGCAGGTTGCCCCAAATGCTGCTCTTAACAGCACTTGGATTGTTGATAGTGGGGCATCAAGGCACATGACTGGAGACATATATCTTCTTTCCGATGTTCATTCTATTAAAGGAGGGTATGTGGGTTTTGCTGGTAACAAAGGCGGGTTTATTACTGGAGAAGGAATTCTTTCAAATGGAAAAGTTTCATTTGACAAGGTCAGATGTGTGAAGCAGCTGGAGAACAATCTACTTTCAGTCTCACAGATTTGTGACAAGAAGTACAAAGTTCTGTTTGATGACTCCAGCTGTTACATTCTCAAGAAAGGCATTACAATTCCTGAAGACTGGATTCTGATGTCTGCTCCAAGTAAGCAAGATCTATATGTTCTCAACATGGCCACAGCTTCAACTACATCTTCTATAGCTTCATGTTTTACATCCAAGGCTACAGAGAAAGATTCTATCCTTTGGCATAAGAAGATGGGTCATTTGAGTTTGAGGAAGATGAATCATCTGGTTCACAACAATCTGGTTGATGGAGTGAGTTTGAAGAACTTCAAGCTGTCTGATGTCTGTGTTTCATGCAAGAAGGGAAAGCAAACCAAGCAGTTTCACAAACCTAAGAAGTATCATTCAATTACTGTTCCACTTGAGCTTCTCGACATGGATCCGTTTGGTCCTGTCAATCGCAAGAGCATTGCTAGAGATCAATACTGCTTAGTCATTACTGATGAGTACTCCAGATACTCTTGGGTGTTCTTTATGAAGGAGAAATCTGAAACGTTCGAATGTGTTCAAGTTTTGGTAACTAAGCTTGAATCACTGTATAAGCTCAAGGTTCGCATGCTCAAAACAGATAACGGGATTGAATTCAAGAATCACAATATGGAAACTTTCTGCAATGAACGTGGTATTATTCAGCAGTTCAGTGCTTCGTATATCCCATAGATGAATGGTGTAGCTGAGCGAAAGTACAGGACATAAATTGAGGCTGCTCTGACTATGCTTGCTGATTCTTCACTACCGGTTTAGTTTTGGAACGAAGCTGTTGTTAATGCTTGTTATACTATGAACCGGGTGTTGATTGTGAAGAGACATGGGAAGACTTGCTTTGAATTGCTCCATAACAGAAAGCCAAATCTTAAGTATCTTGAACCATTTGGTGCTCCATGCACAATGCTTAAGAAACATGAGCAAGGCAAGTTCAATGAAAAGGTGGAAGAAGGCTACTTTCTTGGGTACAACACTCCAAATAAGCGAGTCTACAACAGATCAACTCAAAATGTGGAGGAGTGGTACCATGTAGATGTTCAGAAATATTATATGCCACCACCTGGGAAGGGTCCTGACTGGATGTTCAACTATTCTGATTTGTTTGACTCTTTCAATATGCCTCCCATGTATACTGATGAAGGTGTTGTTGTTCAGATGATGTATGATCACAAAATGCACCTGATGAACCAGTGCAACCTTCTTCAGTTCCAGCTTCAGTACAGGCACATGATGACAGTTCAGACTCAGATTATAATCACTCTCATCCCGATGTTCCAGAACCAGATATTGATAATATTGTACCTGCTCTTGAGGATCTCAATATAAACAATCTTGATCCACAGGTTGAGGTTCCTGCTCATCATGTTGGCAGAATTAACAGAATTCATCCTCAAGACAATATTATTGGAAATCCAACTCATGGAGTGAAGACCAGAAATCAGTTATCTTCAGGTGGTCTTGCTGACATTCTTGACCTTGCAGATGCAAACTTTTGTGCCCATTCTTGCTTTATCTCCCAAGTTGAACCCAGAACCATCACTGAAGCTTTGAAAGAAGAATCTTGGGTAGATGCCATGCAAGAGGAGTTGCTGCAGTTTAAGAAACTTGGTGTTTGGCAGCCAGTTGATAGACCCAAGGGTGCAAAAGTTATTGGCACAAGATGAGTTTTGCGCTGCAAACGAGATGATCATGGCATTGTGGTTCGCAACAAAGCACGTCTGGTGGTGCAAGGTTTTAGGCAGATTGAAGGGATTGACTACAATAAAGTTTTTGCACCGATTGCTCGTCTTGAAGCAATCCGCATTTTTCTGGCTTATGCATCCTTCAAAAAGTTCAAAGTTTATCAGATGGATGTTAAGAGTGCATTTCTTCATGGTGTGATTAATGAAGTGGTGTATGTCAATCAACCTCCAGGGTTTGAAGATCCATTGCATCGTGACCAAGTCTACAAGCTAGACAAGGCCTTGTATGGATTGCACCAAGCTTCGCGAGCGTGGTACGTGACACTGTCTACACACCTTCTGAACAACATGTTCAAAAGAGGTGTCATTGAATGCACTTTATTCATTAGAGAGATGGATGTGGAATTACTCTTGGTACAAATTTATGTGGATGATATCATCTTTGGTTCCACAAATTATGTTCTGTGCAAAGATTTTGAAAAGGTTATGAAAGACAAGTTTGAAATGAGTTCTTTGGGAGAGATGAAATTTTTCTTGGGATTGCACGTGGATCAGTCTGAGGTGGGGATCTTTATTCATCAGACCAAAGATGTTGGTGACATTCTGAGCCGGCTCAGTATGTCGGATGCAAAACCTGCTGGTACCCCACTGGCTGTTAATCACGGGATTACTCCAGATGAAAAGGGGGAGTTAATGATGCCACTCTGTATTGAGGAATGATAGTATCTCTTATGTATCTCACAGCTTCTCGTCCAGACATCATGTTTGCTACTTGTTTGTGTGCTCGTTATCACTCAAAGCCAAGAGTTTCTTATCTTATTGCTGTGAAGAGGATTTTGCGTTATCTGAAGGGGACTCCAGATCTGGGCTTATGGTATCCTAATGATGATAACTTTGACCTAACTGCTTACAGTGATTCAGATTATGACGGATGCAAAAGAGATTTCAAGTCAACATCTGCGGGGTGTCAGTACTTTGGGAAATGCCTAGTCACCTGGCAGTGCAAGAAGCAGACGTCGGTGTCTACTTCAACATGTGAAGCAGAATACATTGCAGCTGCTAGTTGTTGCTCTCAAATCATCTGGATTCAGCAACAACTCAGGGACTATGGGTTACAGTTTCTAATACTCCTATATTTGTTGATAACACTGATGCCATAGCTGTCACTAAAAATCTTGTTCAGCACTCTAAAACAAAACACATCGACATTAAATATCAATTCATACGTGATTGTTTTGAAAAGATATTAATCGATGTTGTTAAGATTCACACCGATTACCAGAAAGCTGATCTTTACACTAAAGTGTTTGACAAACCCAGATTTTTATATCTATTATCAGCTAATGGTGTTTTTCAAAAAGATGAAGTCATTCCTTCATCTGAATCAAACAAATGATCATTATTTTTGCTAGTTAGCTTTTTTTGTTTGATTTTTTACTTTTTAGTACCTTTGTTATTTTTATTTCACTTATTCAAAAACTCAAAAAGATTTTCAGTTTTAGGTTTTTAGGGGGAGAAAAAGTTGTTCATTGAAAAACCAAAAACATTTGAAAATTTGTAAAAATGAGAAAGTCTCATTAGAGAAAGTGATGTGTTAACCAATCATGTCTTAAATGCAAGATTGAATGCATAAACTGAAAACACATGGGTTTTATGATTAGATGTACGGATAGGCTGACTTTACAAAGTTTATAGACTTTTGGTGATTGCTTTGAATGTCTGATTTGTGGGATCCAGTTTAGAAAACTAGTTAAGGGATAAACAGTTTTTCACTCAAATCAGGCATACACCTGTTATCATAAGATCTTATGAGGTTTCCAATGATTCATGAATTCAAGTCTGTACACGTGCCATATTGCTTTGTAAAGACCTAGCTGAAGCCATCCATTCAGATGAGAATGATTGAATCACAAGAAAATAAAAGTGAATCCGACTCTGTACATGTGCCATATTGCTGGGTTGCAGCCTAGCTGAAGCCGTCCATTCATATATGATAAGCTAAGAAAAACACAAAACTAAAATAAGTTCGATTCCATACATGTGCCATATTACTGGGTTGCAGCCTAGTTGAAGCCATCCATTTGGATAGAACAAGTTGATCTTGTCAACACGGTTCTGTATACGTGCCATATTGCTTTGTAAAGACCTAGCTGAAGCCGTCCATGAAAGTGTGTTGAACTTGAGAAACAAATCAAAATGAAAAATACAAAAAGAAAATAAATTGGAACCTTATAGAACTTATGATTCTAGGAATTAAGTTATGCATAGATGAGTTAGAAACTGGTTTTGACCTAGATTGGTTGACTATAATGGGCAACTCAGTCAGAAAACATGGGTGATCATTGATTAGTTTAGAAACAAAGTACTGTCAGGTTTAAAGTGGACAAGTATATCAGTAATCGCTTCATAATTCAAATGTGTCAGAAGTATAAACATTCTTGAATGCTGATTTCACATGATCTGGTGTATGTGTCATTTTGTCACACCCCCAATTTTCAACTAACGGAATCATACCGTTTGGGAACGTGACAAACCAGGATCTCAGATCATTAGACATAGCGAAGACCTCTATATGAATTTCAAAACATACTTTGGTCTTTAAACATAACATCAGAGTTTACAAAAGTTGCGGAAGCGTTTAAAACCAATAACAGTTGTAAAGTAAACATTACAAAACAAAATACTTAAATGTTCAAATTCAAATATTCCAAATGTTTAAAATGCATGAGACTCTATTTCAAGTCAACACAAAGGTTGGTGTATAACACAGGTTTTAAATATTCACAATGTTCAAAACAGCAGTTTGAATAACAAGATTGTAGATAACATAATCACACATGCATAGTCATGATAGCTAGTCATATAAACTATTTACATAAGTGTTCGACACCGAAGCTGACTGATTGCCATGCTATAGCATGTTTTCGCCTTGCCACTATTGTCTAGCACAACAATAGTAAAAATGTGTTTGGTCAGTCAAACACCTGCGTAGATCCCATCTACCAGGTGAGGTTTGTCAAACCTAATAGATCTATTTCCAACTACCACGCTTTGCGTTACAGCAAACTAAACGGTTCGAGGTGTGTAAGGACTTTCAATTGCAATGTTGTCACATAATGTAAACAGTTAACTCATGCAAGTGATATGTATCTAAAAAGAGTTTGTTGCACATGTTTTCTCCCCCAAAACAGTTTAAAATAAGAAAGGGGCCGTGTACGCACCTTTGAGTATAGCAGAATGATCACACACTAAAAGCTCGTGTAAGAAATCCTCCTACGAAGAATCTGTGTTTAAACAATAACCTAATGTTATTCGAGATATCGTTTTGTGCTTGAAATCACATACGTGTCAACACACGTATGTTAGAGTGTTAAGAATGTGCATACGAAAGTACGCGTGTCTTTAGAAATCGTTTAAATAAAATCATATTTGATTTTATTTAAATAACCGTAATTATACGCGATTTCGTTTTCGGATTAAAATACCATTTTTATCATTCCAATTGGTTCGGGATGAAATTCTGGTTCCAACGAAATTCAAACGGGTTAAAACGGATTTCGTATGCGAAAGTTATGACCAAAATACAAAAATGATTCAAAAACTTAAAAATTGGTGGAACCCGGAATCGAACCCGCGACCCCCCACATCAACACATACGCATATACCAACTCAGCCCGCTAGGGTATCGCGAAATCATTCCAGAATAAATTGTTTTAACCACTACTGAACCGGTTTCCCCCTTTCTCTTTAGCCGAAGCATACTAGTCCCCATTTGGACCCCGATTCGAATCCGATTATCATCAACACCATAGGGTTTATCATTACTCGGTTAAACCGAAACTATATATATAGTTTAATTTGATTTATAATCCGACTTTGATCAAAAACCCCAATTCGTTTTTAACTTAAGAACCCTAGATTTCAACTTTATCAATTCGTTATCATTTCCTAAAATTGACACATGGTTTCCCTTCTATGATGAAATTCGAACATTTCTGTGCTGATTAATTGAATTCTATAACTCATCTAACTCAAAACCCCCAATTCGTCTTTATTCAAAAATCCTAGTAATCGAACATGGCCAATTCGTTAATGCCTCATGAAATTGGTACTCGTTTTAGCTTAATCGGAGATGTCTGAAACTAATGATGATGTTTAATTTCATATTAACATCTACCCCGATCGAAATCCCCAAATCAGTTCTTAAAACAAACCCTAGATTTCGAACCATATCTAATCGATGTTAAAAGGTGAAATTAACATGTGTTTATCCTTATTCGGCCATGTTAGAAGATGTAGGATTGCACACTTACTTGATTTGATAGCTAATCGAATGAGATCGATTAATAGGTTGATGTTCGGCCGCCCCTTGCTCGAATTCTTCTCCCCGTAGATTGTTGAATGAAATTGATGTTTGTAATAGTCTCTAATACCGCCGATCAAGTGTTCTGTAAACTCAATTGTGATTGTTGAAATCGAATTGTGTGGTTTTGATATTGAATACCCACGACTTTAACATTTCGAAACGGTTTTCAGTTAATTCGATGATTTATGATCCCACAACGTATAACAACTGTTAATTATCATCAATATGATGATTAGTGGTCATTTAATTCAATAGTAACTGATCATAAGATGCTATTCGAATTCCAATTTAGTTTTTAGGCCGAATTTTGACTTTCCAAGTCAAAATTGAGACTTTTATTGAATTGAAATCTTAATTCCTGAAGTTTTAACATTCTAAGACTGTTTCTGATCAATTTCCATCCTTCTAATTTGATTTTAAATGATTTCCCATCATTTCGATTAATTTCTAAAGTGAACGGAATTAATCCGGAATACCGAATTGTCACTAATCGGATCACTTAGAACATTGTTGGGTTAAATTAATCCTTTTGGGCTTCTCAAATACAATTGGGCCTATCCTGAACTTATTGGGCCTATCTTAGCCTTATTGGGCCTACTTTGGCCTTGTTTGGCCTACTTGGGCCTTAATGGGCCTTCCTTGTTTTCCTTGAGCCTAAATTGATCTTATTGGGCCTACTAGCCTTTGTTGGACCTTCCTATACTTCAGTGGGCCTAATTTGTTTTATTGGGCCTTCCTTGACCTTACTGGGTCTTCTTTGGCTTTACCGGGCCTTCATGGACCTTATTGGGCCTTCATTGGCCTTGCTGGGCCTTCATTGGCCTTGTTGGGCCTACGGGGGTTAACGAGGTTAATCCGAAAAGTCGGATTGTCACACATTTTCTTGAAAGGCTACTCACAAAAATATGTGTGTTTTGTTTGTTTCAGTTTCAGTTTGTACAGTTTTTTATTTTCAGAAAATACAAAAAGATTTTCATTTGAAATTGTTTTAAATGATAATTTGTTGGTTCAGATATTCAATCTCATCCTTGTCTATCACCAAACCAGACTGAACTTCATAACAATTCTCTTTTTATGATCAAAATGTCAACATTTGAAAATGACTTATGTTTTTGGGTGCTGATCTTCTTTCTCCCGAATGAATGGTGAGTATGGCTCAACCGAGCGAATGAACTCATTCATGCGAATGAATCATTCGTTTGACTCGTTCATGCGAATAGGACTATTCGGTTCTTTTGGCCGAATGAGTTCTCCTATTTATTGAACGCCTTTCGACCGAATGAGTCACTCACCTCATTTTTCCTTTCGGTCAAACTGTGTGTGTTCTCTTTCGTCCGAAACAAGCACTTGATCATCTTCTTCGCTTATCACCACAAAACTGCCATTTTCTGATCATCTTCGTTCTTGTGATTGTCACAGGTACTGCTGGAATCAATAGTATCAAATTTTGCCCGAAGAATGAACCCTAATCATTCGAATTTTAGACTTTTAGGGTTCAAAACTGTTCATGTCCAATAACCGGTCAATATGAACTCTAATCAACTTGAAACCAATTCTAAAACAATAATCGGACCCCTCTGTGTTGAATGTTACCATTTTTAGGGTCTGATTTGCTATTTTGGGAGATTGGGTGTTCGAAGTCCATCGGTTGCCCGAATGAGACTCATTCGCACCACAGTTTAAACCGAATGAGTGGGATCGACCGAATGTGGTCATTCGGGTCATATGGTCATGCGAATAGATGGGTTCAACCGAATGTCTCCATTCGTGTGTCATTCGGATGACACCAGTCATTCGGCCATCATTCTCATTCGCCTGGGTCTCATTCGTGTGATACTGGTTCAATCGCATTTCTTGAATACTTGAGTTAAAATTTTGACTTTGACTAAATTGCTTACTGAACTGAACTGATATGTTGTTTTTCTTTTGTTTTTTCAGTATGGCAGGATACAAAGCTTTTCCGAAGAACAACATATGTGCTCATTTGGATGTTACCACGGTGAATGCCAGGCATTTTACAGAGATTATCACATTCTTGAGATGATCCAGGATCTTTCCAGCTATCTCTACTATTCATGTGCCCTACATATCTCATCAAAGAGAGATCTAGAGCTCAGCTGATATCGACTGTAAGGTAGAGCCTCCAGTGATCAGAGGGAAGGTCAGAGGACACGATGTTATAGTCTCTGTTGAGCACATCAGACGGGTCTGTGGATTTCAGGATTCACCAGATCATCCTTTCCTTCTTGATAGATATCTTGTTCGAGGATGTTTCATGCGGTGCAAGTATGATGGAGACTTGGAAGCTCGAGTACTGAACAAGGCTTTTCTCTGCCCGCAGTTCAATATTTATGCCATGTTCTCATTCGCTGCCTGGGCTCAAGGCGTGGTGGATTTGATGACCTCAGAGAGACTCTTCAGGGCGCCTTTGTGGCCTTTGTGTTGAACATCCTGTTCAACTTCTCTGAGATGGTTTTTACGCGTATGAAGGAGAATGTGTACCTCAAGGGAGACAAGAAGTTTTAGATGTACCTGAGGTTTCCTCAGATGATTTTCGATGCTCAAGTGCCGAATCTTCCCAAAGCCAACTCAAACATCATCAGATTAGAGCATATGAATGACATCACTCTTAACAGATTTCTCTTTTATAGGGGAAAGGAGAGGAAGCCTCCCACTCATGGTATGTTCGGCCATCTCCTCAATCCTGACTATGTTGCACCCATTGGGAGGAGATGGAGACACGAGGATTCTGATTCAGATCCGGAGGATATCATTGTTCCTGGAGGTGATGATGGAGATGATGATGTTGGTGGTGGTGCTGGTGATGCTAGTGGTGCAGGTGTTTGTGGTGGTGCTGGTGATGCTAGTGGTGCAGGTGTGAGTGGTGGTGCTGATGCTAATGTTAGTGGTGTTGATGTTGGTGCTGGTGTTGGTGGTTATGAGGTTGCTGGTGCTGATGCTGATATTGATGCTCTTCTTGATCTGGATTTCATGACTACATCTGCAGCCACTGTTTCTACTCCATTAGAGATGGGTGGTACTACATCTGCCGATGAGGGGGAGGATGAGCAGATGGAGGATGTTGATAATAAGGATGAGGATGCCTCAGATGATTCTGATTCAGAAGACAATGGGCCATAAGTTGTGACTACATGCTTTAGATCTCAAGTAGTCCTTGTAGAGACAGGGAATATACAGCAGGCCTCTGTTGATATGGAGGAGATCAGAGATCCATCTTCCGTTCCAGAGTTTGATTTTTCTCCTCCTCCACGTACTTCTATTGCTACATCTATTATTACTACCACTGCCGCTGCTGCTCAAACTACTTCCTCTCCTCTTGCCAAGAGAAGAAGGACACGATTCGTTCTTCAGAGACGGTCAGAGTTGACTTCTGTTGCAGCAAGCACCGCTTCATCCGCTGAAACACTTGCAGCTTCTTCACTGACCAGGTCAAGGGCAACTCCTACACGTGTTACTATTGCCCCTCTGACCTCATATATTGCTACTACATTTGTCTTCAATGCAGCTTCCTCTGGTCCCTCCACTACTCGTGCAGATCACTATATTCCAACTGTTTCAATTGCTGAACAGCTCAGCACACTGAACAGTTTGGTCCTTCGGTTGATGGAGAGGAACCATAAGCAGGATCAGGCTATTTCCCAGCTTACACAAAGAGTACATGAGAAGGATGCTCAGTTGATTCAGGCTGCTGATCAGAGAGCCGATTTGAGGGCCAGATCTGCTGATTTAGAAGAGAGATTGCTCAAGTCTATGGACAAGCACAATCAGCTGGCCCTGACTGCTGAGGGCTTCAATGACAGGATTTCGGCTCTTGAGGCTGAAAACTTGCGTCTAGCTGAGCAAGTGAAAGTCTCAAGGAGTCTACTCCTAGGATTGAGGGGTCTGATTTTGTCTCCAACGATTAAAACAAGGATGAAGAAGAAGAAGAAGAAGAAGAAGAAGAAGAAAACGACGAAGAAGAAGAAGAAGAAGAAGAAGAAGAAGAAGATTCTGATGAGGAGAAGGTAGATTATGATAGTTCAGATGATGATGACTCTGGTGATGATGATGATGGTGCTGGGAGTGGCTCTTTGAGTTCCTCCAGTGCAGAAGAGCCAACCCCACCAACCGAAGTCAGAACCAAGACCAAACATGACAAAGCTCCTCAACAGCCTTAGAGTCAAGCTGATTAGCCGAAGGCCACTGCAGAGGTTGAAGCGATGCCTGTGAGACGGCTCCTGGACAAAAAGTTGACGATAATACTGGACGCTCATGGTATCATTCAACACTCCCATTCCTACTTCTGATCTTCCTACTCCAGAAGCATTCGATGACATTGATGAGGTGATTCTGGAAGACATTACAGAGGAAGAGGGCATAAAGTACACCTCAGCTGAAGAGGAACTACCTACTTTTACTGACTTATTCGGTCTACATTCTTAGGAGGATCTGAACCGAAAGATAGACGAAAATATCAGTGGTAGTGAGTCTTCAGAAGAAGACATTCAGAAGAGGAAAGAAGAATGGGCAGCCTATTGGCAAGTGTTGAAGAAAGAAAGCGTTCCTCCTATGCCAACTCCACACACAAAAGTTTACAGGACCAAAGGATATAAATCTGGAGGTCCAATTCTGAGTTGGGCATACTTTCATGACTTGCACTGCTATGCAGTGAAGAGAGAGCATGGGATACAGTACTTCACATTTCCCCATGACTTCAAGATGTTCCCGGGATTCGAAGTTAATCAAATTGCACATCTGAAGATGCTATACTATGAAGATTCGAGGATGTCGTCCTGGTTTGCAAGGCAAATCCAGTTCGAGTATAGGAAAAGATGGATCAATTTCAAGCCACAGCAACCGGAGAGATACTATCTACCGGAGATTGATGCAGATACCCAAAGACATAAAGTGATGCTGAAGTGGCTGCCTCCTAAAGTCATGAAGAAGATTCCATTACGGAAGATGCCTCAAGACTTTTTGGACATTTTTAGATGGTGGTACTATGACAGGAGAACTGCTGAGGCGGTGATTGTTCTATGCTAGGAAAACACATGGGATACTGTACGTATTTTTGATCCCATGTGGTTGACCAATCTGTCACATAAAGATGTGAAGGCCCTGTACAGTTGTCAGATTTTCTTTGAAGTTGAAGATATGGAGCAGGCTTTACAGTTTATGAGAGTTATACGGATATGCATAGTGTTTGGAATTCATGCAGGGTCTGACCGGAAGGCTATCTCAGATAAATATTTCAAGAAAGGTGCTGATAAATAGGAACTAGGTCCAAGGGGGAGTTTGTTGATGAATGTAATGTACCTAGTTCCGTATTTTGTATGTCTTTGATTATGTAAATTTCATATTATTAATGAAATAGACTTTTGTGTATTATTCGTATATGTTTAATTGAGATTAATATGTTTATCTATGTTTGACTTTGACTATTCCTATCATACAGACCCATTCGTGCAAATGATACATAAGAATGACTTCATTCTGACGAATGAACACCTAGCAAATGACTGAGGCGAACGAATGAGTCATCCGCATGATTCATTCGGTTGTTTAAGCTCATTCGGCTGAGCCATTCGCCGAATGAGTGTTTCGTACTACTCATTCGGCCGAATGAGTACAACTTATATATAGGTGTAACATCAGTGCCGGAATCGTCACCGGAACAGTGATCTTAAACAGTACATGAACAGTAATCAGGTACGAATTCTACGTAATTCAGTGCATTTCATGTTCATGCCAAACATTATTATCATTTCATGTTATCATAACGCAAATTCAAAATCATTTCAGAGAAACAAGTTCAGAACAATGGTTCTTGAGTCAGATAATTATCTGACAACACAGAATCATCATGTGATAAATTGTTAGGATTTTATTACATATAAACGTATGTGAGGCTTTGCAGAACAAAACAACACGGATGTTGTTATGTGAATGCTAAACCGACAGATTATTCGTATAGGTGACGATCTGTACGAATAAACCTGAAAGTTTAACGTTCCGAACGATGTTCAATAATTAGAAAACAATATTGAAACGTGTAGTTATCGTCGTGTTTGATCGGGTGACGATTCGAACAAATACGCGCGATGACCGCGCGATTCGATTTAAACGTTAAATAATTATTTTGTAATTTAAATAATTTAAAAGATATTTAGTTAATTTATTAGGAATCACAACCTAAAATAATTTTCTAAATCCTAATCTTAAAACCGAGTCGTTTCGTAATGAAAACGACGAGAAACCGACGTTTCTATGCGGAACCACGCGAAACCGAACGAAACCGTGTGTTTTCACCTCATTTAGTGAGGCATTCAAAGTCTCATCTACCACCACCAACCAGCCTCTCTCTCTCTCTCTAAAATCGGAGCTCTCTCTCTAGAATCTCTCTTCAACTTCTCTCTACAAGAACTCTTCCATTTCTTAACCAAATCGACCCATCTTGGTGTCTAAACGACCACCGTAGCTTGTAGATCATAGAAGTACAACAGATCGAGGCTTGGATCCACCTGATTCGAGGTAAAATCGAGTGAAACCTTCGGTTTTAGGGTTTTGAAAACCCTAAATCCGCACCATCCTTACAACCCGGGTTTAACCCATTTCGAACCTTAGGAAACACACTACAACACCTTAGGATCATGTAGGAACAAGTGTTAGAACAAAACCAGGTCGAGTAGCTCGAAACCCCTTGGCTGCCCTTGGATTGTTCGACCGGCCGAATGGCAAAAACAGCTCAACGAATGAGCCGAGTCACTCGGCGAATGGCTAAGGCCCTTCGGCCATTCCTTATTCGATTGCCATGCTGCTCATTCGACCGAGCTTCCTCCGAATGGACCTTCATTCGATCGGCCCTCAATCGGCCCACTTCATTCGGCCACCTTTTATTCGACGGTTGTGTTTAGTCGGAGAAGCTTTCATTCGACTGGTTCTCATTCGGCCAGCTCTCATTCGCAGTAGTTAAGACCCATTCGACCAAACCTCATTCGATAAACCTCCCATTCGCTGAACCTTTATTCGACAGGAAGGCCATTCGTTCGGCCAAGTTACTTCGGGTCAGGGACCCCTTCGCCCAACCTTATTCGGCACGTGGTGGCTCGGGCAATGTTGAGTCGAATTAGGTGGGTTATGCATGGGAATCACGTGAGATTTCATGCATGGGGATTTGCTTCATGTGTGTGTGTGCATGGGATTTTATTAGGGTTTTCATGTCATGAACACACACATGAGTGCTACATAAGTATCGAACATTAAGAAACATGGGAGCATGAGTTACAGCTTCTAAAGACAAAGAGTTTTATAATTATATACTAACACATTGGGGTTCAAGACAATGGGCATTCGTTGAGAAACAAGAACCATAGCCTAAGTACGTGGAGTTTGACTGTGGGATTAACACCCAACACTTAGATTTTCTATATGCAATAAAATCACAATGGATAGTTATATGAACTATCTAGAATAGATTACACGAAGACACCAACAATAAATCAATTGTTAGATAAAGATTAATAACGAGCCTGAGGATGGCCCAATGGGTTTAATCTAAGCCCATCATATGTTAAAACATTCTTTCAATTAAATTAATTATGTTTTTAATAAAAAAAGTTAAATTGTAAACCATATTAAATTTAAAATAAATGATTTTAACTAGGAGTTTAACTTAAAAATGTTTAATTAAATGATTTGTGAAGTAATTAAATAAACCCTATTTATCTAGGGTTTAGAAATTAACAAGATTGGGACATGGGTCTATTACGGGTAATACAATTAGACTAGTTAGGTGAAATCCTAGAAACACTTTAGTAATGTAGGACACTTAGTTGCACACCGAGACCAAACCCTAGATACAACTACTGTTATACGTACTTATCGTATTCGAATTCTTTTAAAACAACTCAGGAATCGAAGATACTTAAGCTACAACCAACGAGCGCGCATTTTGTGGTAATTCTATACAGAGCAACACAGGTGAGTTCATTGCCCCTTTTCTAACATTTTTGTTTTAAAACGCGGGGCTGAGAAGCATGCGTAAACTGTTTTATTTAAACTGTTTATTTAAATGCTTTTATTTATTATATGTTTTACATATATATGTTTGTTGATACTTCTAGACTCCTGTCTAGGAAATTATTAAACAGATCAAATTATCAAGTTAATTAAATTACTCTTATGAGTAATACTTTAATTCTAAACTCAAATCAAACCCTTAGTCCATCAAGTTCAAATTCAAGAATCTAAATTCAAAGTGAAATCAAATGAACAAAATCAAAAGATCATATTCAAAGGATCATAACTCAGTGTGGGATCTGAGAACAAAGAATCATAATCAAGAATCAAATATCATTGTGAATCATGGAAATTCTAAAGATCAAGATCAAGAGACTCAAAGAATCAGAAATCATAAATGTGTGTGAATCATTGAAATAATGAAATCATTAATATTCATGTTAAGGTGGATGTCAGTTGTATAGGGAATCAAGACCACGTGTAACACACATATAAAGTCCCTTCAGGTATAGAAGACTTTTGTAGTCAGGCTATACGGGCAACAACGTTAACTATCAAATAATATCTATATCAAGTCTAAATCAAGAGAATCAAAGAGATCAAGAATCAAAGGATATCCGTAAAGTCCCTTCAAGTACAGAAGACCATTGGGTCAGGCTGTACGGGCATCATTAAAATCCCGTCACGCCCAGGTATACTCCTTGTGAGTTATGCCTGGTATGGGTCACGTGTGAGAGGTTACAACTTGGACAACCACCAACAACTAAGTCTAACTGATTGAGTAAAATTATACCCAATCATCATGTCTTAGTTGTATTTAAATGTTTTATTTAATTATTTAATTAAATATTTGGCATTTTACTATTATCATTGATTTTTGGGAAATCATATATCTATGAGGAATTCAAGAGGATCAAAGGCAAATCAGATTTCAATATCATGATCTAAATCAGAAGTGTTGGGTAAAAATGCTTAATTATCATTAACAACAGTGTCATATGCATGTTAGTATGTGGTGGGATTTTGGCTAGGGCTTGTCCCTTACATATGCCCTATATATAAGCATACCGATGTGGATATTACATGTGGGGTTAATGAGGTTAGGGTCTTTACCAAAGGAGGTTTTCAAATCATTTTCAAATCATAAAACTATATGAACTCACCAACCATGTGTTGACTTGATTTTTGCATGACTTCTCAGGTGACGAACAGGTCAATTAAGGAGTTATTCCTTTTGGACTAGGACTTCAGATAGAAGGCTTAGCATTTTGGACCTGCATACTTTTGAAGACATCATTATACAAATTATTTTGTATATCTTGTGTAAATACAAGATAGAAATTTATGATGTTGATGATAGATTTACATTGTTAAATTATAAACAATACTGATGTAATTTAACTTTGTAATTCTATTATATTTAGCATTTCTCATTTATATCATGTGCAATGTAAACAATCTGATCATCACGATTATCACTCATGATATCGCGCCCCGGGAACTTTCCGCCCGCCGGGACAACCGATCCTATCCCGCCGGCTCGGGGTGTGACAATAGGTCTGCAAACAGAATGTTTAATAAATTTTTCCGAGCCTCCTCTCTCCCCTGAGCATTCTTCTGTCATATTTCTAGGGTTTTGAGCCGCTCCTTATTCTCCAACTTCGATTCTCACCCCGTGGTGTTCGATTTCGATCAAAACATTGAGTCCTCATCGTCGGATTGCCACGGGGATTGGTGGTTTCGATTGGAAAACCCTTGAATAGGATTCCACACTATTCAAGAACCTATCGAGCAGATCTCTCAAGGAACCGAGTTGTTTTCGAGGATTTCTTAGGTCCTACATGTAACTCTCCGACAATAGAGTTATATGACTACAACTAAAACCGTCTGTATGAAAGACTTATCAAAGACAACAAAAAAAGTAAGCATCATATACCATCATTATTATCATCATATCATTATTTGTTTTTTTGTTTCATTTCAGGGGTTCTGGAGTACCTGACGCACACCTGGTTAAACAGTTACAGAGATATGTTTGTAACAGCATGGACCAATAAAACGTGCAACTTTGGTCAACGTACAACAAACCGGGTGGAAAGTCAGCACTCAAACCTAAAACGATACCTCATATCAACAAACAACACGCTTGCCTCGCTTGTCGGTTTCGTAAATGAAATCATGCAAGCACAAGAGGTAAAAATGAATCACGATTTTGAAACGAGCTTGATTAAAACTATGGGTCATCATAAACTAGCAATATTTGATAACCTTCAAGGAAAGGTGTCTCATAAAGCTCTTGATTTGTTGGTCGAGGAAAAAGATAAAATAAGAGTTATGCGCGACTCAAATATGACGTGTGGCCACCAGCTTTGGACGAGTTGTGCATTGCCGTGCGATTGTAATATATCAAAATACTTAAACACAGGTTCGTAATTTTAAATGTAAATCTTACATGTTTCACACATAGTTACTATTATATTATTTTTAATTATAAATTATGCAGATAAGAAGATACCGCTCTCAGAGATAGCTATTTTTTGGACAAAACGTAACACAGCTAACCCAACACTGTTAGAAGAAGAAGAAATTGATGTTATCGGACAAATGGGTTTTGTTACAGAAGAAATAAATTTCAAACCTTCTGAAATAAAAAAGAGTCTAATAAAGAAGGTCTTGTCGCAGGCATTTCCAAATAAATGCGACAAAAAGGCGCATTTAGTTCAAAAAAATACATGTGGTCGTCCAACTTTAAAGGCACAGAAACAAAAAGAGCAAGACGTTGTTAAAGATAATTTAGCGTCCCAGGAAAGTACATTTGAATCTTCGAGACATAGTTCGTTTACAGCTGTGACGAAGAAAAGTCAGAAACCCGTATTTCGACGCAGTCATTCCACATCGGTCAAAAGCAATGCCACCATCGAACTCGCAAAGTCAAAACGAATTACGTTTTCCACGTAACATGAAGCCAGAAGGGTTAAACAATGTTTATCGCTTCGGTCGTCACATCCTTCCTGTATTTCAACCTTCACGTACTCAACTTATATCGTTAAAAATTATTTAAATACATAAATTAAGTTTAAATAAAATAAATAACTTCTAGACAGTCCCCTACTACTATCACACCCCGACCAACGGCGGAATACGTCGGGGCGCGAGTTTGACTGTTAATTAGCTCATGGTGCTATTAAGATGTTTCAATATTTAATGCATCATTATTACAAAACAATCATAATATTCATTGAATCACATACAAACATTTCATTAATTTGAATATACAACAATTACATTTGAAATGCAAAACATTATTTACAAATTAACTAGGTCTACTAATTCTTATCCTATGTCTTCATCATGTCTTCCTTAGCCTGTTACACATGTAAAATAAGAGTTTGTCAACTATTTGCATAGTTGGTGAGTTCACACACTAAGTTTAAATAATAAGTAGGGATGCAAACTATAGCCTAACTAGATATGTATCATAAGCACAGCATGAATACAAGTTTGAATAAATAGAATAAATGAATGAATGAATGAATAACAATTGCTTGTGTCCAAACAAGTATCCTTACAACATGTTAATTCAAGTATGGCCAGACTATAAATTAACGGTTATAATTCAACAAGTTTGCTAGGTGTACTTTTTACCTTTTTCACACAATGACATAAGCCAATGCAAAGACGGCAACACATCTTAGGCTACTAGGTACTAAAGTGCTTGACTGGCAACACACATAGAATCAACACATTGTATAAGCCTAGCCTCTAACACATAAAGCTAACTAGGTCTAAGGCTTGCATCATAGATTGAATGAATAGTAGAATGAATAAAGTTTGAATAAGACATGTGTAACATCCCAAAAATAAAAGTAAAAGGGAGTGTGAAGAAAACTCACATGGAATTGATTAGCTAGTCCAAGATGCTTGATATAGATCTTAGTTGAAAGGCACATGTCACCTAAAGTTTATAGGGATAACTTAGTAAGTTTAATATTCCTAAAGTCCAAGTATCATGTACTTATGACTATGGCATATTATGAAAGTCCTAAAATGATATATCTAAGTTCGAATGAAACATTTGGAATATTTATTAGTTTATATAAATATCCCTTATTGTGATTCGAATAACATCTTAGTATTTGAATACTTTATTTCTATCCATTTGTTTTTGATTAACATGTTTTATAAAATTTAAGATTTAAGTTTAAAAGATCTATTTCAAAAGTTTATGGATTTAATTATTACATATTTGCTTAGAATAATCTTTTAATATCTCATTCCAACAATTAGCTTGTTTATTATTATTGTTGTTATTATGTTTATATTAATGTTGTTATTTTCATATAAATTTGTTGATGTTAAATAATTTGTGAATAATAAAATTTTGAATGATAAAATATTCGCATAAATGTTTATAATAAATAGAGATAACAATACAGACAAAAATATTCAATAAGGTTACAATACATAATAAAAAAAATATGATGAAAATAATTAAATATTTAGATGATAATACAATCTTAGAATAATTAAATATTTGAAGAAGAATGTGATAAAATTATTTACTTAAAATTCACGATATCAATAAGGAAATTAAGATAAATATCTAAATATAATATAAGCTTATACTATTTTTTTAAATAAGTTTTATATTACTTAAATATTTAATTAAAGAATATGTTTTTAACTAGTAATATTATTTTAACTCATTATTTTATGGATAATTAATTAAAATAATATTTAGATAAACAAGTAGCATTTTCCAGAAATCATTGTTTTTAGCAGATTTATTATGAATTAAGTTTTAGAATGTTTTTATAAAATTTTAATAAAGTGGAATGGATGGAAAAGACAAAAAAATTGGCAAAACCCGGTTTAGGGGTGCCCGGATAGTGTAGAACCCGGGCTGCTGCGTCCCATACACAGGCGTGTCACCATTTAGCTGGGCTAGTAGCCTTGCTTGAGTCAGATTCGACGTATTTTATACATACATTAAAATTAGCCACAAATTGATATGAACCCTAGATTTAGGTTCTTCCCAATTCAACCTCAGGAATGATTGTGGGTTCCCCGAATCATGGGGCTTTTGATCCTTATATCTAAACGAATTGGATGGTATGATTTATTACCTGGATTGAATGCGATAAAATGGATCCCGATTGTATGGCAGTCCGACTAGGAGTCGAGAATCCGATTCGGAGTTCCAGAGTGTGTTAGAATGACTTCGTATGTTCATTCGCTTCAGAATCCAATCGTGAATGTGCGTCTGGGTTCAATTTGGTTGTTTGTAAATCGATTTACCCATTTATTATTGATTCTCACGGATTTGTTAATGACTAGCTGTATACGCGTTTTGGTTCTTTATTTATGTAATTCTTTACATATTTAGCATCGTGATTATGCGTAGATTATGAAATAATTCTCTTTTGAAATTTACAAACGTGTTTTATGGGATTTAGGTGAAGAATCGGAAGCAGTAGAATTCAAATGGGGAATCGGTTTGGGGAGGAAGTGGAGAATTTGTTCTTGGCAAGACAGGCCCTTAAAGATTCTGAAATTTAATACTTTTGATGCCAAGTTTTGTATCATAGAATTGAGTTACGTTTTTTACACATTTGACCCTCCTAATATCTTATATCATTTTATGTCAAGATATGTTTACAAATATCATAGACTTCTTAGCAAGTATTATACTAATTTACTTAACGATATTTTAACATCATCATAATAACAATAACAATAACAATAACAATAACAATAACAATAACAATTACAATTACAATTACAATTACAATTACAATTACAATTATTATTATTATTAATATTATTATTATTCAAGTATACATATATTTAATAAGAAAACTTTATTGATTTTTATTATATTACACATATTTTTTTTAGTTTAACATTATAAGACATAAATATATATATATATATATAACTCATATCAAGATTTATTTTATGAATACCCAAATTTGTTTATTAAGTTGTATGACATCACTGCATTATATTTATGTGTATTGAAATTCAAATTTGTAACGGAAAACCCTGGAGATTACAACTACCCAGTACGGGCCGTATCAAGTGACTCAAACTGATTGATACCCAAAAATGGCTTGGAAAAATAAGTCAAGGCCAAGACGGCCCGTACTGCCCAAGACGGCCTGTCCTACACAATGTTTCACTAGGGGTGTTCATCGAATCGAATTTCGAATAACTCGAATATTTCGAATCGAATGATTTCGAATTTTGAATTTTTTAAGAGCATTCGAATTCGAAATCGATTAGAAAAATCCAATTCGAATTCGTTTTCAAATTCGAAATTCGATTCTATTCGAATTCGGAATTCTAATTCGATCCGAATTCTATTCGAATTCGATTAAAATTCGAATTGATTTGAATTTAATTAAAAAATTGTTTATACTTCCTATATTTGTGTATTCAAAATATCAAATAATCAGAACCTTAAACATTCAAATATCAAAATAACCAACATTTAAGTTGTAATATTAGAGATATCAATTAATATAGTACAATAATAAAAATTCAATATATAATGCCAGTGATAACATACGAAAAAACATAAAGTGACAAGTAATCAAAATATTAGAAATTAACAACTAAAATATTCAATTTTCGAGCTTCATGATTTACGCTTTTATTGTGAATGTTTAGGTTTAGCGTATTTAAAAGTGTTAAAATTATAGATATTTTATAATTAAATTGACATTTGTCTAATAGTATTTTTGCTTTTATAAACTAAACCACCTAATTAAAAAGTCTAATTTTTAAAGATAGTAATTACTTGTGCATATAAAATAAAAATATATAAATAATTTAAATTCGAATTTCGAATCGAATCGAATTAAAAATATTAATTTCGAAATTCGAAATTATACGACGAATCGAATCGAATTCGAATCGAATTTCGACTTAGTGTTTCTCGAATTGAAATCGGATCGAATTTCGATTTTTTCGAGTCATATAGAAAAAACTGAACACCCATATGTTTCACTGAATCCAAGGAATATCCTGGAATGTTTGTCTGTACTCTATACGGGCCGTACTGTCCAGTACGACCCGTCTTGGACCGCTGGGGTGTTAAAATATAAAAGTGGGGTGTCCAAATAAAATCCCCTTAAATAATAGTTCACCTCAATGATGAAAAAATAATGATCATATACATTCTTGAATATTTATTATATGTAAAAGAGATACACATATATATAGCGATTTAATCTTATGAAAACTCAATCTTAAAGAGAAAACCATTAAACCCTATATGAGTCATTGATTTGAAATCTTGAAATAAATATGTGGTCCACATTAACCCACATTAAAAATGATTTGTTTATTCAAATTCCAATTTTTTATTCAGTTTTAATTTGAACCACATATTTATTTTCAAGATTTCAAATCAATGGCTCACATAGGTTTAAGGGTTTCTTCTCTAAGATTCAGTTTTATAGGGTTTAATCCCTATATATGTATATAGAGAGACACACACACATATTATATGTAAAAAGCTGAGTACCAAAGGGCATTTGTCCCAATGGTACTAAGGTGTGGTTAAGGTGTCCTTCCTAAAATAGGTTGAGGGTTCTAGTCTCATAGTAGACAAAAGGTGGAAAAAATTTGCTGTTAAAAAAAATATAAAAAGCTGAGTTCGGGAGTAACACTTGTGACTTTTTAAAAAAATGTATTAATGTTATGATTTTTTGTACTTTTATGTATGCATGTAAATAAGACTAGAAGAAAATAAAAAAATAACAAACTGTAATAAAATATAAATTCTAAGCTGTTAAAAATGAAATAAAAAAAATAAAATATGTACATGTGGTTTACGAATCTATACTTCTATTATAAAAGACTAAATATTTTCCCACATATCACCTCCTTACAACACTATTACCATTTGTCACATTTTTACACCACAAGTGACACTTGTCAATTCCTTTTAATTCCTTTTAATTTTCTCTCATATTAAATAAATATCTTCTCTCTCTTATTAAATAATTATAATAATAATAATTAATATATTATTTATCTTTTTATTATAAAACATACTTAAATTTTTTTATAGAATACAAAATTTTCTAAAACCAAAAAGTTTTAAAGTAAGAAATATTTTTTTTTCTAAAAAACAAAATTTATATATTAAAAATAAGTTATCTTAAAAACTATTTTTTTTAAAATAAAGTATATTATAAAAGAAGTTTTTAAACAATGAGATTTTTATAAACAAATGACGTTTTTTAATTTATTTATAAACTAAAGTAAGAAATACTTTATTTTCAAAAAAACAAAATTTATGTAAAAAATAAGTTATCTTAAAAATATTTTTATAAAATAAAGTATACTATAAAAGAAGTTTTTAAGCAATGAGATTTTTAAAAATAAACGACGTTTTTTAAATTATTTGTAAATTAAAGTAATGAAAATGACAGACAAAGTTACATTTTTGGTTGGTTATGTTTAACGTTATTTTTAAATTGGGTCATTAAAATTTAGTAATTATAAAAATTATGTTTTATATCATTGATTTATAAAAGTTAGTTTTTGATATAATGCTAACTGAAATTTTTAACGTCACTTATTTCAATGATATCAATTGTTAAACACTAAAATGTCATGTATCATTTGTATATAATTAAAGTTTTTCATTATTTTTTTATCACTTCAAATATTTATTAATATGTAAATTAATCATTTAATATCAAAATATTATTTTATAATTGCTAAACTTTCATTGCCAACTATTTAATATTTTATATTAAATCCGTGTAATATACGGGTTAATAACGTAGTTTTAAATATTTCGATAATTAAAAATGTCTAAGATAATAATAATAAATATCTAAAATTAAAAAAATAAAATCTAACAAAAAAAAAGTTGACGTAGAGGGAAAATTTAAGATAAGAATTAACTCTCATTAATTTACCATCAAACATAATTAATACAATAATTAATACTTTTTGACTTGTTATTTGATTTGAGTTGTTTATTTATCTCATCTCTTCTATTGAGTGACTTTTTCAAAATTGGTCACATGTTAAAACCATTCACTAGAAAAATATATAATAATTGATTAGCAAGTCCCTTACTAATTAAGGGGCGGTTTAGTTGGGTCTGAACCTATAAAAACGGTTGCGGAATAGGACCTGTCTGATTTGTGAAGATTAAGCAGAACATGAACAGAGAAGGTCTTGAAGATGGGTGAAGATGTTGAAGAACACAGCCAAGAACGAATCTGAGATGTAATGTAACGACTAACAACGTAAAGCAAATAAGATTCATTAGTCAACAAGATTACATTACCTACCCCTCACATGCTCTCAAACTCCATGGATAAAGAATCCATGAAGTTCATGGGGAGAGCTCTCTTAAGATTACATTGAAGCACACCCTCACCACTCTCTTGTCTGTATTATTTTTCCACAAATAAGAATAATCTTTATTTATAGTATCACATGACCTAAAACCCTAAAAACAACAAATACCACAAAATGATAATAAATAATGAATAATAAATATTAAATTAAGCTCTATCATTTGTTGTGGTCTTCGGGTCTTTTGATCATCAAGTGTCTTCGCAATCTTGAGTCTTTAGTGGCTCGTGCGGTGACTCGTTGCTCCCTAATCAACAAATATATAATACTTCTTGTTTACATTCCATCTATCCAAATTAACCGTTGGTCTTGACTTTTCTAGACCCAACAGTCTCCCCCTATTTGGTTAGATTAATGTAAACAAATGCATAAGTATAATGAAACAAACATTAATAATAAGATTGAACTTGTGTAGAAGAAATTCATGTTTCTTTCACCGCAACAATATTGTGAAGGTTTCTTTATCCCACTTTTCAAACCCAAAACAATCTTCTTGAAGTTCCATGTCTTCCATTTATCTTCTCCCCCTCTAATGAAGCTCCCCTAACGATTAGCAATCTTAATATTCATTCCCACCACCAAAGGATATCAGAATATAGGGTGTCAGTCCAAGTATAGGAATCCCAACCTTGTAATAAACATGTGACAGATAAAGGTTTAAAGATAAATTTAATGCATGTACCAACAGTCTAATTCTTAAAATTCTTCAAAGTAGAAACATGAAATCTGCATATCAATGAAACTGAAGTCTTCACTGATAAACCACTAATGACACTCTTGCCATCAGTTTCAATCCATCAATCTCCCCCTAAACTGATTCTATGGATAACTGACGTGTGAAAACCTTCCATGTCTTCAAAAACGAGTTGTGTTCTTCGAAAGCAATCATTGCTGACTGGCAATATGTTCCATGTTGCAAACAATTGGACTTACAAAATAGACATCATTAACTTATTTTAATTTTCTGACCATATATGAGTTTCAGATCTATTATGCCAAAGTGTAAAGTACTTCCAATGATGTGACCGAACAAGTGAACCAAAGTCTAATGTGTTTCAGAAGTGAAATCAGATGTTGTCAACTTCTAAAGTGTTGATTTGAAGATGCATTAGAACTTGGACATCACCCAAATTAACAATTAGGAAGAAGACATTACATATCAAGAGATGATGTCACTTTAGAAAAATTTAGTTAACTTCAATAGTACTGATTTATAAATGCATTAGAACTTGGACATCATAAATTAGCATTTAAGAAGCTAATCACATTACATACCAATAAATGATTCAGGCTCTTCAAATGTAACTTTCATGATCTTGAAATATCTTCCATTACCACTGACCAAATTATAAGAATGAAAATATATGTGAACCAAACATGGACCATATTTCAAATAATCTTCAACACATTGAAACTGAAATTACCATAATACCCATGATATTGACATGGAGTATGACAGCCCAAGAATTCAATTCATTCCAATTAATTTCCATCAAACCAATGTCAAATTAAAATTACCCTTATACCCTCCATCCATTTGTTTGTATATGCTTCATCATCATCCTTCTAATAAACATTGAAAAATCTTCTTTAGAAGTATACACCTTCTGATGTCATTTCAAAATGGAATAGTTGTTCGAAAGAGATGTATGTCAGAAGCAAAAAATAATTGTTGTTCAAAAGTGCCACTTCAGAAGAGAAGTTTAATCGGAAGTAGGCTGCTTTTAAGAAGAAAATTGAATCCATCGGAAGAGAATTATGATCGGAAGCAAACAACCCATGTGCTTCAGAAGGTTTCTCGAAAAATGTAACTCATCGGAAGTGATAAACTTTAAATTAGGAAGATACCTCCATACTTCTGATGACACATATATTACTGACACCTTCCGATAACCTTAAATTAATACACCTCCGTCATCAACATGTTTTTTCTGAAACAAACCTAGCTGCCCTAATTTTATTAACAGTTGCCATTGTTATCAACTGAACACAAATTTTAATAAAATATCCGATGACGATTAGATTTGGGTAGGGTTTTGGCACAAATTAGAGAGAGCCAAAACCCACTTGGGTTTTAATAAATCAAACCACAAAAACCCAAATAAATTGACGAACCCAATAACAACAATATATTCAAAGAACTTTCATTAAAATTCACAAAATCAGGGTATTGAGCACAAGTTTGAGACAATCAATGGTTAAACTGATAATTTCGGGAACTTGGCTCTGATACCAAGTGTAAAAACTGTTGCGGAATTGGACCTACCTGATTTGTGAAGATTAAGCAGAACATGAACAGAGAAAGTCTTGAAGATGGGTGAAGATGTTAAAGAACACAGCCAAGAACGAATCTGAGATGTAATGTAACGACTAACAATGTAAAGAAAATAAGATTCATTAGTCAACAAGATTACATTACCTACCCCTCACATATGCTCTCAAACTCCATGGATAACGAATCCATTGAGTTCATGTGGAGAGCTCTCTCAAGATTACATTGAAGCACACCCTCACCACTCTCTTGTCTGTATCATTTTTCTACAAATGAGAATAATCTCTATTTATAGTGTCACATGACCTAAAACCCTAAAAACAACAAAATGATAATAAATAATAAATATTAAATATTAAATAAAGGTCTATCATTTATTGTGGTCTTTGGGTCTTTTGGTCATCAAGTGTCTTCACAATCTTGAGTCTTTAGTGGCTCATGCGGTGACTCGTTGCTCCCTAATCAACAAATACAAAATACTTGTTTACATTCCATCTATCCAAATTAACCGTTGGTCTTTACTTTTCTAGACCCAACAGTTGTAAGGACCATTAAATCTGATGCGCACCAAAACATCTCTGGATCTAGTCTTAGACTTTCGGAAGACAAACAGCTGCTAGAAGAGAAGAATTAACCTTCGGAAGAACCATTTCTTCCGAAGGATAATTCTCTTCTTCTGAAAGCTATACAACAACCTGAAGCTTCCGAATTCCTCCTCGGTACTTAGAAGTTCAAATCGATCAGTGGTTCCGATCGATCATCAGTGGTTTCCAAGACAAAGACTTCCGAAGACTTTCTCTGAAAAAGACACCGGATACTTATAGAAATAATCAGAGCTGCTTTCTCACCTTCAGATCAACAAAGAAGACATTCTGATGTTAGTCAGCAACAAAGAAGATTTGTATGAACTACAAAGATACGAAGCATTTAATGAATTTTGTTGTTTAGGTATTTATTGTAAAAGTCAATGGAGTCTTTTGTATTAATTGTAATTAATATGGCTTGGCTTGCCAAAACCATAACAGATACTAGATTTAGCATACATTTGTTTCTAGTGTTTTGTCTAGCCGTGTATCCCTACGAGTGGTATCAGACCTTTGGCTCTCTAACTTAAGCAACTAACCATTCTTAAGTTACCAGTTGTTCATCTTCTACTACTCTTTGCTTCAAGTTTCCTCTAAGTCAAAATGAAAACTATCAGTAAGCACGATACTGAGAATGATACTCTCAACAAACCTCACATGTTCACGCCTGATTACCACTACTAGAAAATTGGTCTAATGCAACTCTCATAAAATGTTGCATTAGGCCTTAAAAAAGTTACAATAGGCCTAATGCAACCTTTAATCTAGAGTTGCATTAGAAGCAGTTGCATTAGAGCAAATGCAACTTTTTTAACATGCAACTTTTTTTATTATAATGCAACTTTTTTTAGTTTGAAATGTAACTTTTTTAATATTCAAATGCAACTTTTATTGTATTTTAGTTACAAAAATGCAACATTTGCTACATGCAATTGCAACCTTTATTATAAATTTGGTTACAAAATTGCAACCTTATTATAGAGTTAATGCAACCATTATTATCTTTTTAATAGAAAAATTGCAACCTTTTTCTTCAAGTAAATGCAACATTTTTTCAAAATTTTATTACAACGTACATAAGAAACATTTTTTACACCCAAAGCCAAATGCAATTTTGTAACATAAATTCAATTTCTATTAGTTCATATGCATGTAATTGTAATTCTCCAATACAATAATAACACATAAGTGCCCAAACTAATATAGCAATATAATAAACACAAACTGCTAGTATAATAATAAAAATAATTGACAACATTCTAATCATCTCGATCTTCAACCGGTAGTTGTTTAATAACATTTTGCATCATAGATTCCAAGTTTTGTCGCTGACTATGAATATCTTCACGCATGGCTTCAAGCTCATCTTTTTTCCTTTCATAATCATCTTCAATCTCCTTGCGCATTTCGGCAATTGGCTTTTCTCAACATCAACATTTGCTTTGAATGCTTTCATTAGCCCCTCTTGAATCAGGTATGATGTAGGAAAACCCTCTACCTTTTCTATCAATGTATTTGTAACACCTGTACCATAAAGTAAGCGATATTTGTAGTTTTCTTCGTTTATTAAAACAAGAAACAAAATGCACACACTTCACAAATATGCACTAACTACACACATTGCACCAATATACACACACTACACGTGTACTATAGCTTGTAAGAGGGCGGATCAGGTTGGACATAGTCACGGATCAGGATGGGTTTGAGTCAAGACAGGTTTTCTCGAAAAATAAATATTTTTGTTTGCGTCATAACGGGTTTTCACAAAAAAAACAAAAAGAAAAGAAAGGTGTCGACTAGCCTTGTTTCGGTCACCACTTTGCCTAATTCATAAACCTTATACATGCTCTTCGAATACGGTATTGATAAACTAATAACCACTATTGTTCTAAAAATTCTAATTAAGAGGTTACACCTTCGTGTTCTTGTTTTCTAATACTTGAATTCGAGACCTATCTAGAACTCGACCACATTTGAAGGCTTTGTCTGTGACCTGGGCCTGAACCACCCCATTTCCAGCTCCACTAGTCTGACTTGTGCAAACCTTGTACACCTACTGCCTTGTCACCAGAAGCCTTTTCCACCACTAACAGCCACCATTTTGGTGGGAATCAGCCTATAAACATTTCAAAACGAAGACCTGACAAATACACATTCCTTTGTTACCAGCAGGCACTTGGCTGTTGGCCCTGTTCCACCACCATCGAACCACCCACTAGACCTGATTGTTTATGGTTATCAATCCAGATTTTGAGAACGACCAGGGAGGGCTAAATCACGGGTCATGCAGTGATTGTAGAAAATCGATGGTTCTAGGTAGTTAAACAAATAGGATCTTCGGAAACGTACCTTGTTCCACCGAAACTAGGTGTGACAATCGGAGACCGAAGCCACAGCAACACCCTTCCCTACCGTTTCTAAACCAAATCTAGTAGCTGCCATAGGCGGGAGTGGCGGTTGCATCCTTTTCCTATCTAGAGAGGAGGCCGGAGGGCTGGCCATGATGCTCGCAAGTGAAGTTGTCGAGGAGGGTGACTGAAGTGGGGTTGAGGTGCTTGTCATCGTTCCTTTCTCTGTGATATTTTTCTCCTGATTAGTGCCCTATTTTGGTTTTCTTTCTTAGCAGACACACACACACCAGGTTGTGTGTGCGTGCATTATGTTTTTTTCGAACGACAAAAACCGTCTGCTGTCCGGATTTGAAGGGTGCGTGTGTTATGTGAACGAGGACAAAGGGGGGCTGGGAATCATTTTAGGGTTAGAATTAGACTTAAATTTTCACTAACATCCCCCTTAGCTTTTATTTTAAATGCTTAACTCACTAAAACCTGGTAAGCACACGTTTCTTGTGTTGCATTTTAAACACAAACTCATACATTGATATGTATGTATTTTTATAATGAAAATTTGGGGTGTTACAAAAGTCAATAATTCTTTACTCTTTAAAAATTTAGTTTTACAACTTGACAATTTCTACCCTTCTGCTTTTCTATGGCAACTTAACTTGGATTATTTTCTAGTTAACTATTTATTATTTAACCCACTAATCAAATATCATAGTTAAATAATATTGAACATAAAATTTTTATCATAAATGATTAAAGTCACAAATAACTTAAAAAGTGTCGTTACATAATTACATTTTGACACTATAACTTCTACATTTAAATACAACCTTCATAAATAATAATCGAATTTAATTTTTAACAATGCAACCTTTTATAATAAAAGTTGCATTTTGAATTTTTTTCAATGCAACTTTTGAAGAAAAAAGTTGCAGTATTAATAAATTAGCAACTTTTAAAATACAAAAAGTTGCAAATTCAATAAAATGTTGCAACTTTTTTGGAAAATGTTGCATTAGATCTTTTACTACAACTTTTATATATAATGAAGTTGCATTAGAATCAAATGCAACTAATTTAAAAAAGGTTGCTTTTAAAAAGTTGCATTAGGCCTATTTTCTAGTAGTGGACATACATGGAAGGTTAGGATGGAAGGTTTCATCAGGAACCAGAACTTCAAACTCTGAAAGTCAGTTCTTGAAGGAACATTCATTCTAACTGTTGCTGCTGCTAGAGCTGGTGGAGCACCTATTCCAAAGGATCCATCTCTATATTCAGATGAAGACTACAAGAAGATGGAAGTCGATTCAAAGGCACAATGGCTGATCCAAATGTCCATTCCTAATTATATCATACATGCATTCAAGAAATGCAAATATGCTAAAGAGCTGTGGAACTCTTTACAGCAGATGTATGAGGGATCTGATGACATGAAAGAAAACAAGAAAGACATGCTGAAACAAAAGTTTGAGAACTTTTGTCAAGAGAACAATGAGAACATGGATTCTCAATATCTAAGGTATGTGCAACTTGTTAATGAACTAACAACTGTAGGTGTAAAGATTGAGAACCAAGATGTCATCAGAAAGTTCTTAAGATCTCTTCCACACGCGTGGAACATTTAATCTGTTGCTATCCGTAGAACAGAAAATCTTAGAACTCTGAAGTTAGGGGAACTCTTTAGTATACTAAGTGCTTATCAAATGGAGATTGATGCTCAGGAACCTAAACAATCTTCTTCCGTTCCTCTTGGGTCAGCCGCCTTATATACCCATTCATAACGTCATTTCAAATATATCAGCCTATATACCATTCAAACTCAACACCTATCATCACCTTTCAAGAAACACCAACGCCATCTTCATCACACACAAATCCATTTTCTAAAACAACCCCACTGCTCACCTCTGGTCAGATAACATTCATGGCTAAAGAAACAAACTACTTTCATCTATGTCAACAAGATCTAGATGGTATTCCTGCAGATGATCTGGAAGAGATGGACATCAACTACCAAATGACAATGATTTCTTACCGGGCAAAGAAGTTCTATCAGAGAACCAGAAGACAGTTCAAGAAGTATAACATGAAGACTAGGTTTGGTCTGGATAAGTACAAGCTAAAATGATATAACTGTCAATAACTGGGCCATTTTGCCAGAGAATGCAAGTCTCCAAGCTCCCAGCCATCTACTTCAGCTCAACAGAAATACCAATCATCCAAGACCTCAAGCCAGTCAAACAATGCAAACATAGCAGAGCAAAATGAGTTCTCTGACTGGAGCTTTCAAGTGGAGGAAGCATCTACCTCAAACAACGCACTGATGGCAAATGACTCCACCTCCACGTTCAAGGTAATATATGACATGTGTAATCCTGAATGTCTTGAAAAATTAAATGCATATAAAAGGTTCAATGCAAAAGTCTTTGATAAACTTGAGTCAATACAAGTTGTCAAAAAAAAATTTTCTTTGAGGCTGAAAGAAATTACAAGGAAAAGATTGAGGAATTGGAAAAGACAATTTCTAGTCTTAAACATGAAGACACTAACAAACAGTGTCAAATAAACAATCTTTTGGAAAGACTAACAACTGCTAAAACAGAACTTGTATTAGCTGAGTCATACAGAGATAGATTTCTTAGTCAAGGAGAGAAGTTTGAGAAACTTTTCAAAATGAATGAGATACCTGACTTGGCAAAGAAGAAGGGTGCTGGAATAGGGTATAACAAAATGGAACCTCCATCTGCATACACTCCAACAGTAGAGATTAGATGTAAATCTGAAACAAATCTTGTATATGATGAAACCCTTGACATACATAAAATTCAACAAGAAAATGATTCGCCTAATGTTAGCCCTGCTCAATCAATATATTCAACTGAGGATGATACTCCTAATGTTTTTGAAAAACTAAAATCTGTTACTAAACAAAAGAAAAGAAACAATAAAACCACACCATCTTTTGTTAAGGCTCAATATGTACAAGCTGGGAGTACATCTTCAAATGACTATGTCACCTGTCCATCTGACAAGTCACATAGGGCTAAATCAGGGAATAGACATGCCAGCACATCAAAGATTCAGGTAAATCATCCCAACAAAAGTCTTGTTAGAACACCGAAGTCAAAGTCAAGTCAGTCCAGTACAAAGAAACCCAGATCAGATCCTTCAGCAAGGAGGAACCTTCATAAATATTTCAGAGATCACACAATGTGTCTAGTTTTTTGAGACACTGACCACTATGCTGCTGATTGCTTCTTCAATCCAAGAAGCAGAAGAAATTCGAAGCCATGCAGAAAAGAAAGTGACAAAGGAAGTCGAAGCAGAACACCCAGGTCTTCGGAAGGCCAAAATTGTGCTTCAGAGAGAAAAAGGTCAGGCAAGCAACAGAAGAAGCCATTGGAAGTATCTACTTCTGATAACATGAAAAGAAAAAACAAGAAGTCTTCCGAAGTGAGAAACCCATCAGAAGCAACAGAAAGACCTGCTTATGAAAAGTTTCAATGAAATGAAAAGAAGTTTCATCAATCAACCCCAAAGGTCTACAAAGTCTCGAGGAAGAAAGAATCAACTAAACCAACAGTTCAACCAGCATGTTCATCATCTGAACCACATAAGATGATCTCAAAGAATTTACCTATAATGATGCCAATGGAAAACCCAAGGCCACATGGGCTTGGGTTCCCATCAGAAACTAATTTTGTTTTAATATGTGTAGGGACGACAAGATTCAAAAAGCAACTTGTGGATAGTTGACAGTGGCTGCTCCCGGCACATGACAGGCAACAAAACCCACTTGCACAAGTTTGAACAATTCTTTAGAGGGTCTGTTTCTTTTGGAAGTGATCCAGTAGGAGGTTACATCACTGGTAGGGGAACAATTACCAATGGCAAGGTAAGTTTTGAGAATGTTCATTTTGAGAAGGAATTAAATTACAATTTGCTAAGTGTCTCATAGGTGTGTGACCAGAATCATAACATGTTGTTCACTGAGCATGAATGTATTGTCCTGAAACCAGGATTTGTTGTTCCAAATGACCAAATTTTGCTTAGAGATCCCAGAGGGAACAAAATGTACATGCTGGATATGAGCACAGCTTCACCACTTAGGAATATAAATTGCTTTGTTTCCAAAGCCTCACTTGATGAATCATCTCTTTGGCACAGAAGACTTTGCCATGTAAACTTGAAAAACATGAATAAATTGGTTAAAAAAACATAGTTATAGGTTTACCAACAAAGGAATTTATTTGTGTTGATAAATGTGTTGTTTGCCTTAAAGGGAAGCAACACAAAACTTCTCATCATGCCAAAGAGATAAATTCTATTACAACAGTCCTACACTTGCTTCATATGGATTTGTTTGGCCCAACAAGTGTGAAACGTTTAGGGAGAAAATCTTATTGTCTGGTGATCACTGATGACTTTTCAAGATATACCTGGGTATTCTTCTTAAGTACCAAGGATGAGACTGCTGATATCTTGAAGTCATTCATTCTTCGGGTTGAGAATGAAAGTGACCAAAATGTAAAAATCATTAGGTCTGACCAGGGAACAGAATTTAAAAATCATACTTTAAACTCTTTTTGTGAATCCAAAGGTATCACAAGACAATTCAATGCTCCTAGAAATCCACAACAGAATGGTGTTGCTGAGAGAAGGAATACTGCTTGTTATGTCCTAAACTGCCAATTACTTTCTGGGCAGAAGCAGTCAATACTGCTTGTAATGTCCAAAACATGGTATTGGTAGTTAAATCACATGGTATGACTCCTTCTGAGATTTGTCATAAAAGAAAACCATTTATTGGATTTCTGAAACCATTTGGATGTCAATGCATAATCTTGAATACCAAAGATCACCTAGCCAAATTTGCTGAGAAATTAGCTGAGGGTTTCTTTGTTGGATACTCTTCTCATGCTAAGGCATATAGAGTGTACATCAAAAGTTATAGAATTATTGAAGAGTCTACAAATGTTCAGTGTAATGAACACACTGTCAATAAATCTGGAACTGGCCCTAATTGGCTATTTGATCTTAATGGATTCACATCTGCATTTAATCTTTCAAAGGAGTATGATACAGGACCTCAGATAACTACTTCGGTAGCAACTCAGCACAGAAGGGAAGAAGATTTTCGTGTTGAACTGCCAATAGCTTCAAGACAAACCTTGGCAGAATCCACTTCAACACCTCAAGCATTTTCACATTCAGAAACAATCATCACCTCTCAAGCAGTTCCTCTAAGTGACTCCACTTCTGCCCCACAGAGTCAAGAGGAAGTTGGGAGCCCTACTGATGAAGTAACCACTCTAGAAGCTTCTTAATCCAGAGAAAATCCATCCATAACAGTGCAAAATCAAAGAATTCAAGATCTACCTGAAATACAACTTAAGGTTGTACTTCCAAACCTTGAGTCCAACTCTCAAGAATTATGTTCTCAGTTGGATGTTATCCCTAGAACTCTCATACATACCTCTCATCCAGCTGAAAACATCGTTGAAAATGTTGATGAAGGAGTAAGAACAAGAGGTTCCTTGCATGAAGCAAACATCTGTTTGTTTTCTTGTAATCTATCCCAAATTGAACTGAAGAAAGTTGCTAAAGCTTTGAAAGACAGTAGCTGGGTAGAAGCAATGCAAAGGAACTCCTTCAATTTGAAAGGAAAGGAGTTCCGAAATAAAAAGGATGACAAGGGTGTAGTGATTAAAAACAAAGCAAGACTGGTGGTGCAGGGATACACACAGGAGGAAGGAATTGATTATGATGAAGTTTTTGGTCCAGTTGCAAGAATCTAAGCCATCAGAATATTCTTAGCATTCGCAGCTGTAAAGAACTTCAAGGTTTTTCAAATAGATGTTAAAAGTGCCTTCCTCTATGGGAAAATTGATGAAGATGTGTATGTTTGTCAACCACCTAGAATTGAGGATCCAAAGTTTCCTTATCATGTCTGTAAGCTTGATAAGGCTCTATATGGGCTGCATCAAGTTCCCATAAAATGGTATGAAACTTTATCCTCATTTCTTCTGTCAAACAATTTCAAGAAAGGAACTATTGACCAAACCCTTTTCTTCAAGAATTCCAATCAACATATTACGCTTGTTCAGATATATGTTGATGATATCATTTTTGGTTCCACTAATGAAGCTCTCTGCAAAGATTTTGAAGCACTAATGAAGTCCAAATTTGAAATGAGCACAATGGGGGAGCTTACATTCTTTCTTGGACATCATGAGAAGCAAACTCCTATAGGGATATTCAGTAACCAATCAAAACATGTCAAGGACATTCTTGAAAGGTTCAACTTCACTGACTGCAAAGCTCTGGGACACCAATGTCTAAAACAACATCCTTAGGACCAGACCTTGAGGGGGAGGATGTTGATCAACACCAGTATAGAGCTATGATTGGCTCCTTGATGTATCTCACAGCAAGCAGGCCTGATATCATGTTTGCAACCTGTCTATGTGCAATATTTCAGGCCAATTCCAAAAGTTCACATATGTTTGCTATGAAAAAAATCTTCAGATATCTCAAAGGAGCAACGAGCTTAGGATTGTGGTATCCTAGGAATGCAGATTTTCAGTTTATGGCCTATACTGACAGTGACTATGGAGATTGTAACATTAGCAAGAAATCCACATCTGGAGGATGCCAGTTTCTTGGATCTAGAATAGTTTCATGGCAATGTAAGAGCAAACATGTGTTTCTACTTCTACTGCAGAAGCATAATACATTGCTGCCTCTAGTTGTTGTGCACAAGTAATCTGGATTCAAAATCAAATGAAAGATTATGGAGTAGAACTCTCCAATACTCCTATACAGATAGACAACTCCAGTGCCATATCCATCTCAAATAATCCTGTCAAGCATTCCAAGACCAAACACATTGACATCAGATATCACTTCATAACAGATTGTGCAGAGAAGAAGCTAATTCATCTAGTCAAATTTGATACTGAACATAATCTTGTTGTTATTTTCACCAAGGCATTTGATAAAGGAAGATTCAGGTACTTAATCACAGCAATTGGTATGATCAATCTTGAATAAATGAATTTGTCTCAAGGTTTAAATAATCCTTCGGAAGATAAACTTAACTTATCTTCTAAAGAGTTAGTTAATTCTTCATTTCAAAGAAGTCACACTTCTTAAGATATCTATTCTTCTGCAAGTATTTCTCTTCCAATATAAATTCTTTGCTTCTGAATACATTTCCTTCTGATTACTTTCCCTCATTAGAAGAACTTGTCTTCAAAAGCATACACTTCTTTAATATACAGGCTTGCTCTCTTCCTATACTACACGACAAAATTTTCTCGAAAGAATCTCTTTCATCTTCCGAAGTTCACTGTGCCAAACAGCTGTCATGGAAGACCTTTTTATCTTCTGTAACTCCGGATCTCAAATATTTACTGTGTCGTTATATAAAATGCTGACATCCGAAGGTATAAAAGGTCTCCCGCCCATTCAAATTCTCACTTCCTTCTTCTTCAATCATCAGTTTCTCCTTGAGCTAAACCCTAACTGTCAATCTCACAATGGCTCTCCTTGCATTCAAACCTGCTCACAACCTTGTTGCCGAATTGTCTGCTGATCATGATGCCGACTTCACTCCGATTATCGCATTCCTTCGATGAAGCAGGTATTTTACGGCATTAACTGTTAATCCCATGGTGTATGAATCTCATCACCAGCAGTTTTGGGATTCTTCTCCAACTAGTAGATTTTTCTCGTCTACCATTGACATTCATCTTATTTCTATTTCTGTGGAAACCGTATTTCGACATCTTAGCCTCAATGATGTCGAAGGCAGTGTTTCTTTCACAAGGGATGAGGTAGCACTGACCTTTCGGTCAATGGGGTACAAAGGTCCTCTTCCTTTAACTACTTATTTGAAGGGTAGAGTTTCCTATAATTACAAGTACCTCCTACATGTGTTTTTACATTGTCTTTCAAATAAAACCGGAGGTGGGATCAAAATCCTTCTGATTTGGCTTCGGCTATTCATGGGTTGATCTCCAATCACTTGTTTAACTTTTCATCATTTGTTTTCAATAACTTGGTGGACAATCTGTCATCACCAAAGAAATTTTGTATGTATCCCAGGTTTTTGCAACACATATTTAACTATGAGTTGCTCTCTTCGCTCTCAATAACTGGAAACATTTACAAAGTACCCTTGGTTACCACCAAGGTTTTTATGCAATTAAAGAAGATGAGTGCACAGTTCTCTGGAACTTTCACTCCTCTTCTTCTGTCCATGGAGCAACCTGCTCCTGAAGGTGACAGCTCTGTCAAACCAACAGATGCTGAACCCACACCTTCCAATCACACATCCCACTCCATCAAAGTCACCTACAAACACAAACGACACCATGAACAGTTGTCTACAACTGTTCAGGCTCCTTCTTCCGAACCCAAAAAGAAAAAGGCAAAGAGACCTGGTAAGGGCCCATGTGTGCCTAAGGTGAAAACCACACCTGATGCTTTACCGTTGGATCTTCCTCTGAATCTAGTGCCTGCCTTTCACCCATCCAAAAGCCCTTAGTGTATGTCATCATACATACCTGAGAATATACAAAGGGATGCCACTACACAGGAGCATGCTTCTTCGGAAGTAGCTCCTCTAGAACAAAGACTGTCTCCCAGGTCTATAGGATTGTCTATCCCATCACTGCCCCCCACTCATCCAGATACCCATGCTCAAGGTACCTCCTTGGCTACTCTATATGACCCACTTTCTCCCACTTCCCAAACTCTTTTGAGAATGGTGATAGAGTTACAAGAGAGGTAACGGAAATAGGACCCCCTCTGTGGCAACTCACATTGTCAATGACTTATTTGAGGTCATCTTCAATGAGAGGAATTCAGGGTGCCAAGAAACCACATCTGGTGACAGAGGTGCAGGAGCAAGGCTCAGGACTCCATCGCCCAAGGATTCCACTTCGGTGGATGAGGGCCCCACTATTCAGGAATTGACGGTCACCATTTCCACTTTACAAGCCAAGGTAACTGACCTGGAAGCTGAGGTCGCTACCCTGAGGCTGCAGGTCCAAGAGAGAAAGGCAACCATCTTGGATCTTCAACGCAGACCGCCCAATGTCTGCTCCCCTTTCCATCCTGATCCCAGCCATGTGTCCTCACTTTCCCTTGATGCTACCAAAAAAGGGGAGAAGGAACAACCTATGGGATCACCATCACCTATGTGATCACCATCATCTATGTGATCACCATCTCCAGCAGAAGGAGAGGAGGCAGCTGCTCCATCTCAAATAGAAGGAGATGCGAAAGTAGCTCAAGAATCCACTCCATTCCTAACAAAGTTGGATAGGGAATGGGATGAGTTCTTGAGCACTTACTTTCACAACTCCAGCTCTCCCTCATCCTCCTCCTCTTCTGATGCTTCAGGGGCATCCTTGGAGAAAGAACAAAAACACATCTCCATGGAGCCCAAATCCCCTGATGAGATCCTAACGTCTCCTTCTGAGACAAGGTCCCCTTCTGGGACCATAGCCAAGGTTATCATGGAGGACCCCATTCAAGCCACAACCTCTATCTTCATGGAACTTAGATCCCCTCTTGGGACAACAGCTGATGAACACATGTCCTCTCTTGAGACAACAACTGATGAACCCATGTCCCCTCTTAGGACAATGGCTGCTGATAAAGACCTCTCCTCTCTGAGGGCACTACTAAGGAACTACGACACCCCGTAATTTCCAGGTCAAACTCTTATTTATTTTAATGTTTATTTAAACACTATTTGTACACGTGGCACCAGAGTTAGTTTAATTGAGTGTGACACGTGGCACGACGATATGAACACTGACACACAACAAGATAATTCGAGGAATTATCGAGAAACCGCACACACGTGTCGAAACACACGAACGTTGGTGAACATTTAGCACATCGTGTAACACAACACTCGAAATCTCATGAAACGCTCAGACATTGAACTTGGAAGTTCAAACAAGGCCAAGCGATAGTTCGGAAGCGTGAAAACGACGACGAACTGATCAAGCCCATTAAACTAGGCTTATTGGGCTCTTCAGAGACCCATCGCGGTACGCGATGGCCCACAAGAGGCCCAATCGCGGTACGCGACGAGTTTCGGGAAAATTTGAATCCCGAAATCCGTCGCGGTACACTGAGAGTATCTGGGAGCCCCAACGTGGTACGCGACGCCGCCCAGACGACAAAATCTTATAAATCCAAGACAAATGATGGCTAGTCTATCCATTTCACTCATATCTTCGGCTAAGCACGCAACCATTCGACCATCTTCTTCCTCCAGACCTCTGTAGCAGCCCTTGGAAGCCATTGTAGGCCCCTTTGAAGCTCAAGAACCTTGAGGAAGACCTTCTAGACCACCACCCTTCATCACCACCTTCTTGTTCCCATCAAAACCCACGAGCCAGGAGGTTAGGAGCTGCTATCATCACCATCTCAGGATCTTAGAAGCTTTGGAAGGTAGTTCATCACTCCTTGTAGTTTAGAAATGCTTCTATACGCACATGCATGCTTATATTCACACATGCAAGCACCTTTGATGCACATGCATGAATTTTAGTTCTGGGTTTGATGATGTTTACACGATATTTGATGATCTAGAGTGATATTATGATGAATCTTGACGATCCATGAGGATGTGTATATGTAAAATGCATGATTTGGTCACAAATGGGTGATTTACCCACATGCATGCATGATCTAAGGCCTCGTAGGTGATATTGGATATTGTGGTATGATTATAGTTGTTGTTGGTGATGATCTACATGATTGAATGTGATTGAAATGATGAGAAATGTGATTTTTGAAAGACTTTCCATTAATAGTAACTTTTTAGTTACAAGTTGGTGATTTGGTGAAAATGATGAGCATGTATGTAAATGTATAAGTTGCTTGAATGTTAATAGGGTAATGATGATGCTTAGAATATGATTTAAAGGTTGGTTATGTTCATATTTAGCATTGTTATTATTTTTAGTAACTTTTGTAGCCAAAATATTGATTGTTGACAATTTTGGCTAAGTGAGCCTATCTAAATAATGTTAAATTGCATAATATGATGATTTATTGTATGAAAATGGATTAGAATGATTTAGGATAATCATTTGTATGCAAAATTGCAAAGTTACTATTTATAGTAACTTTATTTTTACAAAAACCGACTTATGAACCTTTTGTAGGATTTGAGCATGCTAAATGGTTTAATATGATGTAACATGATGATTTAATACTAAGTTAGATGGTCTCCGATATCACGTATGCTAAAAAAATGGAAACTTTCCATTTTAGGAAACTTTTATGTGCAAACATGTTATAAGTGGTTTATTTGAATCGTATGATAATGTGCTATGTGTTAACATGATCACGTAAGAACTAACAAGCATGCTAGAACTCTAAAATCGATATGCTTTGTGAAACTTTCCATAATTGGAAACTTACTATAAATAGTAAGTTGTCCATAGATGCGACTTGCGCGTTTTGCACACGACGAGCACTTACACGATTGCTACTCGATTCACAACCATCACACGGTTCACCAAAGGGTCGTTGCCTTGACACGGTCAAACACGGTCAATGTGGACCAACATGAGCTAACACGGTCATTGTGGACTGACACGGACAAACATGAACAACCGAGGGTTGTTGAGCACAAACACGAACACTAACACGAACACAAGCACGGTCACTCACACTAACACGAGGGTTGTTGCTTTATCACACGATCACTAAGGTGAGTTTACGGCCCCTCTTTACTTTTTAAAACGCTTTTCAATAGGGGGAGAATACTAGTTGCATCGATTCAAACATTTATACTATGAAAAACATTTTTGTGTATGCTGGTTTATTAGACAAACATTAAGTGTTGAACTCGTAACAAGCCCTCACAAAGTCTTACCGTTAATGTACGAACAACGTGGTAGGTTTGAATGGATCCGTTTGGGTGTGACTAACCCCACGGGGCACAATATTGACTGAGTTTCATAACCCGTGAAACTCTGACCTAACTTGCTGTGTATAAGAGACACAGCGGAGGCAAGGACAAACAAGTCTAGTTCGATAGTGACGCACTGACACTTGGAGCCTAGGGCTCGGTACTAACATTATGATAAACAGCATGACACATGTTTTCTTACTATTATGTACATATCAAAACCTGTGAACTCACCAACCATTGCGTTGACACTTTTTAAACTTGTATTCTCAGGTAACTGACAGGATCGGGGAATCCAGGAATGCACTTAGGGGATTAAGCATAGGATCCCGCATGCATTTAAGTTTCTGTCTTTTGAAACATTTTAAACTTTTGTTATGTTGTAAACAATGGTGTATTAAACCATGTGATACTTAACATTTTAACTTTCCGCTGCATGTATTAAAAACTTATATTTTCCGCTGCAATGATTTACTACTCCGCTACAAACTATTTTGGTAAGTGTATGTGTCGAACATTGTATTTGTAAACGCATATAGAGGTGTTCTATATGACCTTGAGCTGTGATTATGGCCACGTCACACCCACGTGGACTGACACAACGAGTGGGAATTTGGGGGTGTGACAGGAACCGTCTAATGTGATTGGTCAACTAGAGGAGGCAGTGAATGCTAAGGTTAACTCTGAAGCTGCAGCTGCTTCTGAAGGCCCAGTCATAGTTGAGATATCCTCCTCAGATTAACTTTTGGCCGATGAACCAGCTGGTGAGGCCCCAGGATCTATCTCCTCTGAGTTAAATACAATGGATAAAGGCAAAAGGAAACTGATCCCAGAGGAGGAAGATGCACAAGAGGAGAGGAGGCCAATCATGAAGAAGGGCCGACCAGATACTTCCCTGGATGAAGAAATTCTAAGACTCTCTGGTGTCCTCCAGGAGAAGGGGTTTGATGTTGATGAGGTACTAATATGGTCGCTACCTGAAATGGCTGCTGAACTGGATAGGGTGCAGCAGATTGAACAAGTTGCTGCTGCATCCAAATCTGCGGCATCCTCCAAGAAGAAAAAAAGGAAGATGCCTACCAGGAGAAGATGAAGCGGTTCCTTTTGAACAACAACTTCTCAAAGAGGCAGCTTGCTCCTATGAAGAAATCCACCATGGATCTACAGATAAGAGACATCAAAAGCAAGATCGCAAGGGGAGAGTTGCCTTCAGTGGAGCAGATACAGGCACAACAGGAGGCTCTAAACCTAGGCCTCCAGGGAAGCTTCTAGGGAAGAATAATCATAGAAAAACCTCTCTCTTCTGCAGCATTCAGAGAGAGTTTGGAAGCAATGTGTGATGCCTCAACAAGATGATTCTTTCTAAAGTAGAAGACTCCCGCTCCTCTATCCAGTCCTTCGTATGATAACATGCCTATATCCTCAGTGATCAAAATTAAAAGAAGTCACACAAAACAACAAACCACTGATCTTGAGGAACAATCGAGGATAGAAGACAGGAGAAAAGAAGAGAAAGCAGTGGCTTCCACTGAAGCTGTAGATGCTTTCACTAAAGCAGTGGCTTCTATTGAAGCCACATCGGCTTCTCATGAAGTAGAGGTCACTCCTAAAGCCACTGAAACTGAGGAGGATGAAAGAGAGCATGAGGAACATGAAGAAGGGAATACACCCTCAAGTCATATTGTTCCTTATAGAAGGCGTGGACTTTTCAGAAGAAGAAAGACCATGGCCAGAAGAAAAAGACATGAGGAAATGCCCAAAAGCGTGTATTTTCCTGTTGTGGAATGAAGCTACTCATCCCTGGAGAAGAAATTTGTATTAAAATAGTGTAATGGAAATATTGTGAAACTCCAGGAGTATCAGATTTGTGCTCTTCCCGCTCCATACATCTTTGATCTGGAAAACATGCCTCTACTCAATCCAAATGACAATCCTGCAGGAAGACTCGCGCCAAGACTTGTCTAAAGAAGAGCTGAAAACTTGAGAAATGAAGGATATAAGTTTTGGTAGCATCAGCCTAGGGGGAATTTGTAAGGACCATTAAGTCTGATGCGCATCAAAACATCTCTGGATCTAGTCTTGGACTTTTGGAAGACAAACAGCTGCTGGAAGAGAAGAATTAACCTTCGAAAGAATCATTGCTTCCGAAGGTTAATTCTCTTCTTCTGAAAGCTATACAACAACCTGAAGCTTCCGAATTCCTCCTCAGTACTTAGAAGTTCAAATCGATTAGGGGTATCAGTGGTTTCCAAGGCAAGGACTTCCGAAGACTTTCTCTGACAAAGATTCCGGATACTTATAGAAATAATCAGAGCTGTTTTCTCACCTTTTGGTCAACAAAGAAGACATTCTGATGTTAGTCAGCAGCAAAGAAGGTTTGTCAGAACTACAAAGATACGAAGCATTTAATGCCTTTTGTTGTTTAGGTATTTATTGTAAAAGTTAATGGAATCTTTTGTATTAATTGTAATTAATATGGTTTGGCCTGTCAAGATCATAACAGATACTAGATTTAGCATACATTTGTTTCTAGTGTTTTGTCCAGCCGTGTTTCCCTACAAGGATACAGCTGTAGGTCTTAGTATATAATCCTTCACTTGTAACTTAGCAAGGCACGAGTGTGTGTTTGAGCGGGTCTTGTTCACTTTGCAATTGAACGAAATATACTTTGACCTTGAAAGTAACTTTATTTGTGTATTGTATTTGTTCTGCAAGCGTGAGTGAGTCGAGTTGATAGAACTTTCCGCATCTATCAAGCTCGGTAGAATATTGCTTATGAAAGTATTGTGTTGAGATACACAACCCGATCCAACAGAACCATTAAGTGCTAAACGGTTAAGATGTCTAAATGATTTAGAAGGTTTGAACCATTAAGTGTTGAACCAGTTAAAATTGTTTGGTTGCACATCTGAATGGAAATAAAAATTAAAAAAAAATGTTCAAAACCCTAGCCACCCCCAGCCCCCATCCGATCAAGGTTCCACCCGTCCCTTTCACCCCAGCCGGTCACCGCCTTTGTCGTTGCCCCTGTGGTGCAAACCATCGAGCACGATTGGTCAGCTCGAAGGTAAGAAAAACCCTTATTTCTCACAAAACCCTACCCGTCGCCTCTCCCATCGTTATCAAGAACCGTGAAGCAAGTGAGCAACCCGTCGCCAACCCTCGTCCCCATCGACCTCGAACCCTAAATGAACCACAAACGATAGTGCGGTGCGGTGCGACGGGTGTGGTGAGGCAGTGCAACCGGCGGTACGGCCAAGCAAGCGCCAGTGCAGCCGGTCCAGCCCCAACCCTCTTCCCTTTCCCTCACGTCTGAATGATTCAGACACGTCCTCAAGTCTGAATGGTCCAGACCTTCATTCAGACATTTGGTTCCATTCAGATTTGGTTTTTTTCGCGAAACAAACGGTCTGAATCTAAACCATTCAGATTTAGATCATTCATATGCTACCAAACAGCCCCTATGCTTAATTAAAACATTTTACCAACTAAGGATATTTTGAACGTATAAATAAGAGTAAATTACTAACATGGTCCGTGTGGTTTGTTAGTATTTCACTTTTAGTCCCTAGGTTTTATAAATTACTAATATGGTTCCAAACTTTAAACATTTTTAACATATATAGTCGTTAGGTCACTAAATCACCCTTACATATTGACCAAATTACCCTTACATAAGAACTGTATGTGTTACAAATGTTTAAAGTTTGAGATTATGTGAGTAATTTATGAAACCTGGGGACTAAAAGTGAAATAATAACGAACCACGGGGACCATATCGTTAATTTACTCCATAAGACTACCTGCGATGCATAAGCATGCATTTACCACATGCATCATAATCATTATTGACACGTCAGCTTTTTACTCATAATTCCTACATGCATTCTCTCTCATATTTTTAACTCTAACACATATTTCCCACATGCATTCTCTCTCTTCCACATCACAATTTTATTTTATATATATTTAGGCTCCCTTCAATGCGCATTTTGAGAGGGTGCATTTGGCCCACGTGAAGATGGCACTTCAGAAGGATGCATTGGAGTGTGCTGACTAGACAGCTGCATTTCAATGAGTGCACTTAGCCAAGTGCAATGCATTTGGAGTTAATGTGGCCCCTCCAAAATCAACATAAATATATATAAAATAAAATTGTGATGTGGAAGAGAGACAATGCATGTGAGAAATATGTGTTAGAGTTAAAAAGATGAGAGAAAAAGCATGTAGAAATTATGAGTAAAAAGCTGATGTGGGCATGTGACAATAATAATTAGGATGTATGTAGTAAATGCATGCTTATCCATTGCAGGTAGTCTTATGGTGATTTTGGAAAATGGAGCCCACATTAACTCCAAGTGCAGTCATTGAAATGTAGTTGTCTAGTCAGCACACTTTAGTGCATCATTCTGAAGTATCATTTCCACGTGGGCCAAATGCACCCTCACAAAATACGCATTGGAGGGAGCCTAAATAACTACAAAACATGTTTTTTTTTAAAAAGAAAAGAAAAAAAAGTCTCCCGTCCATGTTTACATACAAACAAATGACAATTAGTTTTGAACAATCACGTAACTTCATGTATTTTTAATAAATTTAAATATTATTTTAGTATTTAAAAATATTGTTGCTGTATCTTTTTAAGAAGCGAGAAATTAATATTGTTTTTATGGAGTAAACATATAAAATTTAAATAATAATACCAAGTAATAAAGTTTTTTCTATCGTTGACAGTTCATTAGATTATTTAAGTAAAATTAAAAGTTCCTTTAGTTTGGACAAGTCTAATCTAAGAATTACATTTTGCAACTTTCTTATGGTTTTATATCAGTTAATTAACTTATCTTTGATTAAAAAATGATTTTTATTTTAATTTTTTTAGTTAAGATAATTGCTTAACTCAATCGGATAATTTCATAATATATACATCTTAAGTTTAGGGGAAAAAGTTAAATGGTAAATGTAAGTGATTTAGTATTTTTAGTTGGCAGTTTTAACTATTAGCTTAAAAAATTTTTTGAACATTATTGTATATAATTTTTTTTAAAAAAAATAAATAAAATTCTTAACTAAATTTGGAAGACAATTTTAACCGCTTGATATTATGATTAAACAAGGCTTTTAGTTTGTTAGTTAGTAATAAAATGAGAAAATTACCTAAAATGTTCATACGGTTTGATTATAATATTGTAAGTTTGGTCTGTACATATTTGTTAGATACTTGTGGGTTTAGTTTCCACTGTTAACTAGTGGGCTTCCCTCTCGTTCGGCGGGAATCCCGCCACGATTTCAAATATTCGAATGCAAACATGATTTTGTATATTAAAACGCAGATAAAAAAACGATACAATGGTTTTCAATCCGATGTAAAACTGTAAAGTGTAGATATCGTAAACGTGACATGAGTATTCGATCACGACAACGATGACATAATCACGACCATTAATTTGCATATCAAAAAAACAGGTCATCACAGCTTTCAATCTATCCTAAAACAATAAATCGAACGTTGTTACCAAAGAATAATTATTAATAAAATTTAGTTATTATAATTATTGATATTACTTAATTATCAAATAAAAATAGTTATTGATATTTGTCACGAATCTTGACCACCAGCATTTTTTATTTTACTGGTTCTCTCTCTTATTTAATTATCTACATTTATTATTTAGTTAGGAATTGAGGATAATGAATTACAATATATAGAGTAATTTAAAATATCATTAATTAATTATATATAAAATGAAATTAGTTAACTTCTATTTAATTCTTAAAATATAATCAAATTCAAATTATATTTCTTAATATATTTACAAATAAAAAAATAATGCTATTAATTGTTTTTTATAAGATTTTAAAAAATTTTGAACATTTATATAATATGATTGGATGATTTGAATGAAAAAAAATATATTATATTGAAATAATAAATAGTAAGTAATTTTTAAAGATCAAAGTTATATGTATTAATATAAATTTTAGTTGAAATTGATTCAAGTGTGTTAAAAGAAGAATAAACGTACTTTAATTGAATTATTTATGAATTACGTTACATAAAAATATTAACACATTGTTGAAAAAAGTTTAAAATTAAAACATAATTTATTATTACTACATTTAATATTTTTAACATATTTTAATAACTTTATATACTAACAAATTATATTATATTTTATTCAACATATGTAAAACGTGAGTTTAGTTATGCATTGCAACGTGTATGTTTTTTAAATACATAACATTTTGTTAATAGATATGTATATATAACATGTTTGTTTTCAACTCGTGTAATATACGAGATTTTAACCTATTGCTATTATATATAACCAAAAGAAAAAAAATAAAAAGAATGCTGAGGGTGGGATTCGAACACCTAACATATCGATTAAAATGGTGACGCCTTAAGCAGTAAAACAAAGTTTACTTTCATGCTATTTTATGGAAATTATATGTATTATTTATCTATTGATTATTTTTATTTAATTATTATCAATATTCATATATCATATTACTTTTGATGATTGTATAAATGTTCATCAGGCGATAGTTCAATTGAGAACCAATGTAAGTTAAAAACTAAAATAACTATTTCTGGTCACAAATTTGAAGAGTATAAAGGTCCACTATTTTTAAGGAAAATTACTTTTATACCCTTTGTGAGGCCCCGATCCCGGGTGACCCCGCAGAGGTTGGTTTCGTCATAACACATAGCTCTTAAACTAAAAAGTCTCATAGATAGCAGCGGAATTTAAAACATAGTTTATCAAACAAGAAATAATGTCTAAATTAAAACATAAATGATTGCCAACTCCACCGGATTCTCCATCTTGATGCCCGAGCTTCACGTTTATTCTTACCTTAGCTTTAACCTGACATACATGCTAAAATGTAAGCTGGTGAGTTCTAGTTTTCATAAAACATCGTAAATGTTTTGTTAAGTTAAAACATATTTAACATAAAACATCATTTCGTTCACATAATCCAAAACCTTGTCACATAAACATCCTAATCATCATCATACAACCACTGCTACCGAGCGTAACAGTGGGCTTATGCTGGCACAAGGCTCCATAACCGTTGATCTGACCCGCCGAAGCGTTCTGCAGATCTATACTTACCCAGTAACAAGTACTGGAGCAACCATACTTACCCCATAAGAATATGGGAGCAACGTCATACTTATCCCGTAATAAGTACGGGAGCAACCATACTTACCCAGTAACAAGTACTGGAGCAACCATACTTACCCCATACGAATATGGGAGCAACGTCATACTTACCCCGTAACAAGTACGGGAGCAACCATCATTCATCATGACATGATATACTAGCACTATATCATCATTCAGCATAACATCGTAACCTTATTCTAATAACATATGATTATTTATAAAAGACTATGCTAGTATCATATCATCATAACATTCATCATGGCATTATAAACACATTATGCTAGCATTTAATCATCATAGCATCATACTTTCATCCTAGAAGCCTAGGGTTTCATCATAACATCTATAATTATCATCATAGCATGTTATCATACAGTTCATCATTATAACTTACTAACATGCATAAATCATGCTAACACATAAACATGCATACATAGTCATGGCATATCATTATTCGTTCTTCAGCATCATAAGCACATATCATCATAAACATAACAATAAGCATGTATGCCAGCCTAAAACATTAAACATAAAATAGGGCGTCTAGAACTCACTTGATAGTAGACTCTTGTTTCCTTAGCCGAACTCCTTAGCTAGGGCTTAAGAACCTACATCATTTCAATATCTTATTACATTTCATTCTTAGATTTAGAATTTGTTCTAAGTCCGCAAAGCCTACTAGTTCCCCCTTACTGAATCCAAGTCCTCGAAACTTAGCTAAGTATTCGAAACCCTTGAAATTCACTAAGTTCTAGTGTACACGAATTCCATAAGGTACACGAACTACTTGAGTACTAGCACTTGTGGACTACACGAACTAGTGTATTCGAACTTAGTGAACTCGAACTAGTGTTCACGAAACTGGTATGGTTTCGAGTACACTCCTTTGTGTATGCATTTCGAGTACACTTCTTTTCTGAAAAATCCATTACAGAAAACTATCTAATACTTGGGGGAGCTAGTTCTATGTTCCTTATGGTATTGCCAACGTACTGGAACCGCAAAGTCTCGAACTTTATGTATAAAGATGTGAGCTTTATGCATGAGTTCACTTATATATAACAATCCTAACTTTTGTATAAAAATCCTAACTTTTATACATAAATCATGTCACACCCCCACCCCTCGTCACCTCGTGTCTGGTCTGATGTCACTGAAACCGGTTGCGGAAGCATAGTGGTGATGTCTCCGAGGTGAGGGGTGACTTACTTGATCCGATATCACAAGCACACAGATTAACTTAAAATAAATACATTACAAGGTTTCGTTATTACAACTTAGATTACAACATTAACCTATTTAACTACAATTTTTGTGAGGTGCATTCTTCCCAAAGTCACGGTCTACCTGCAAAAAGGTTTGATTTGAAAACGTCAGCACAAAGCTGGTGAGTTCATACAGTTCAAGTTTCACAATATGATATGATATGATATGTAATATAAGTTCACAAAATGTTCAGTTCAAGATAACCATGGGACCCGTATCTAGTTCCTTTCTGACGATATTGTTCTACAAGATACTACCCGTCGGTACATATCTTAATGCCTCATTATCTTAATGTCTATCACACCATTAAGAAGTTTTGGAAACAGGAAACAAACATTCACACAAGGGGAGATGCAATCCTCCCAGCAAATGGGTGGTCAGCCAATAGTACTATCAATGTTTCCCCGTTCGGCCACACATGGGTTCACTAGATACAGTTCAGAAATGAGGACTTTTGATACTGTGAAAGTGTTCTGTTTTCCGGGCAAAATCCCATGAAATCGACAAGTTCTCAACAATCACATGAAATCACGCAGATAACAGTGATACATATCATATGTTCAATAAAAGTTCAACAGTGTTCCCCGATGTTTAGAAAAGATTAAGAATAAAAGGGGTCGTACGAAACTCACCTGGTAGTATAGATGTAGCAGAATATCTCAAAACTGATAATAGAGAAGTGATTCTGCATTTATTTATATTTAATGAGTTATTTATGTTCTAGTTTACTGATTAGATCCTTCTGAACGTTCAATGTCAAAGACATTGCTTAGTAAATCATCAACTCGATATTAATAAAATAATTAATTAATTTAAGGTTATATCATACAATGTATGATAATGTAGGAACCTACATTGTATTAGATTCCTAACACAAAGTTGATGACACTCTAGATTAATCAGAATACTCTCAGATTAACCAAATAGTTAATGTTGTTGATTATAATGCTAAAACAGTTTCTAGATGATTTAATGGCTTAAGAGTGATTAATCCTTATTATTGATTACCCAAATATCATGAAATATCACAATGTAGCATCAGAATAGGTGAAATAACCAGATTTAACATACTAATATGACTGTTATCACAAACATCAGATAATCATTCCAATGAGTATGTTAATGATTATGATTAGTTTGAAACACTTGGATTTAACCTTTGCATTTCAAAGATTAATCAAACTAATCACCTACATTGTCATAATCAAATGGTTTAAACCATTATAATCATAGGTATGATTTCATGCAAACCGGGCATCACAACGGATCAAAACAAGGATTTAACCGTTAGAACTTCGTGTTCTTCGTTTATAATCAATCCTAGCCATCATCTAGGCAATAATCAACAATCCTAACTATCTCATTACGTTCAAAATCAAGATCTAATCAATCAAAATCAAACTAGAAGGTTAAAATGAACCGTTACCTGATCTGACGGAGTTCTGCGCGTATAACAACGATCAGGACTTGAAAACACGATCCGTGGTGTGATTTATGGCTTCAAATGGCTTTAATATGGAGTTAGGATGATAAGAACTTAATATTTCTTCGTCTGGAGGTGTTTGAGGTCGAAAATGGTGAGAAAATTACATTCTGGACGATTCTGATCGTTTAAAACAAATTTTGACCGACATAGTCAGCCAGGCGTAACGCCTGGGTGCCTGCACCCACGCCAGGCGTACCGCCTGACCCGTTTTTCTTCCAATATTTGATTTAAACTTCGTTTCGCGATTCCGGGAGCATACGAACTCCGTTTTGCGCACGGTTTTCGCCCACGTTCATCATTTTTCACATACTATCAATCCCCAATAACAAAAGTTACTAAATCCTCGTGGATTTCAAGCATGACCAAATGTGCTCACGTCATTAATGCCGAATTTTTCGTACGCAACTGTCACAGTCTCCTCCTGTTAGAGGAATTTCGTCCCGAAATTTAGTGAAAGACTTACGGGATAACAATTGATGATGAAAATAAATGTGGGTATTTCTGTTTCATCTGATCTTCACGTTCCCACGTATATTCGGGTCCACGCTGTGAATTCCATCGAATTTTTACAATAGGTATGCGACTGCGTTTCAGTACCTTCACCTCTCGATCCATGACTTCAACTGGTTCTTCCCTGAATTGAAGTTTTTTATCAATTTGGATTTCTTTCAAAGGTACGATCAAGGATTCATCGGCTAGGCATTTCTTCAAATTTGATACATGGAAGACATCATGAACGTTATCAAGTTCAGGAGGTAATTCAAGTCTGTAAGCCACTGGTCCAATTCGTTCAAGAATTTTAAATGGTCCTACAAATCTTGGTGAAAGTTTACCTCTCTTCCCAAATCTGAATATGCCTCTCCAAGGTGACACTTTCAACATTACTAGATCACCGATTTGAAATTCCAACGGTCTACGACGATTGTCAGCATAACTCTTTTGTCGATCGCGAGCAGCTTTAATTCGTTCTTGAATCAATGCGATCTTATCGGTTGTTTCCTGAATGAATTCTGGGCCAATGATTTGATTTTCACCTACTTCTGACCAACAGATAGGTGATCTACATTTGCGTCCATAAAGTGCTTCGAATGGAGCGCATTGAATACTGGTATGGTAGCTGTTATTGTATGAAAATTCAACAAGTGGAAGATGAATATCCCAGCTACCTCCGAAATCAATCACACAGCTTCTGAGCATGTCTTCAAGAGTTTGATTTGTTCGTTCAGTCTGCCCGTCAGTTTGTGGATGATAAGCTGTGCTCATATTGATTTGTGTGCCCAGAGCATTCTGAAGAGTTTGCCAAAATCATGACATAAATCGACTATCTCTGTCAGAAATGATAGAGATCGGTACTCCATGTCGAGATACAATCTCATTAACATAGAGTTTAGCGAGTCGATCCATAGAATAGTCTTCTCGGATGGGTAAGAAGTGCGCAGATTTCGTAAGGCGATCAACGATAACCCATATAGAGTCATGATTACGTGATGTTCTGGGTAATTTAGTAATGAAATCCATAGAAATCTGATCCCATTTCCACATGGGAATCTCAGGTTGTTGTAGTAACCCAGAAGGTCGTTGATGTTCAGCCTTGACTTTGAGACATGTTAGACATCGGTCCACGTATTCAGCTATTTGTTTCTTCATTCCAGGCCACCAGTAAAAGTCTTTAAGATCTTTATACATTTTATCAGCACCTGGATGAATAGAATACCTGGATTTATGCGCCTCATCCAAGATAATTGTTCGAGAATTACCGAATAGAGGAACCCACATTCGGTCTTTGAAATACAACAGTCCATCGTTTTTGGTATCGAGTTTCTTATCTAATCCTCTCAGTCCCTCAGCAGAATAGTTCACTGTTTGCAAAGCTTGTTGCTGAGCGTCTTTAATCTGAGGAATTAGACTGGTTTGAATAGTCATACCTAACGCTTTTACACGTAAAGGTTTGACTCGTTCCTTGCGACTCAAGGCATCAGCTACAACATTTGCTTTGCCTGGGTGATAACGAATCTCACAGTCGTAATCGTTTAACAGTTCAACCCATCGCCTCTGTCGCATGTTCAACATTTTCTGATCTAGAATGTGTTGGAGGCTTTTGTGATCAGTGTATATAATACACCTGGTTCCGTATAGATAATGTCTCCAAATCTTGAGTGCAAACACTACTGCACCAAGTTCTAGATCATGTGTGGTATAATTCTTCTCATGTACTTTCAACTGCCGAGAAGCATAAGCAATTACCTTATCTTTCTGCATTAGAACACACCCAAGACCTTGACGTGAAGCATCACAATACACTGTGAAGTCATCAGTACCTTCCGGTAGTGCCAAGATAGGTGCATTACAGAGTTTATGTTTCAATAGTTGGAACGCCTCCTCCTGTTGAGAACTCCATATAAACGGTTGGTTTTTCTGTGTCAATGTAGTCAGTGGCAAGGCTATCTTTGAAAAGTTCTTAATAAACCGACGATAATAACCTGCCAACCCCAAGAATTGACGTATTTCAGTCGGGGTTCGTGGTGTCTCCCATTGTTTCACCGCCTGAATCTTACTGGGATCCACTTGAATACCGTTCTGATTTACTACATGTCCAAGAAATTGAACTTCTCGTAACCAGAACTCACACTTGGAGAACTTGGCATATAATTTTTCACGTGCCAAAAGTTCTAGAATTAATTTCAAGTGTTGAGCATGTTCTTGTTGGTTTCGAGAATAAATAAGAATATCATCAATAAACACAATCACAAACTTATCCAGATAAGGTCTACATACTCGATTCATCAGATCCATGAAAACTGCTGGTGCATTGGTTAAACCAAATGGCATTACTAAAAATTCGTAATGTCCGTATCGAGTTCTGAAAGCAGTTTTAGGAATGTCATCATCATGAATACGTAACTGATGATATCCAGATCTTAAATCGATTTTTGAAAAATAAGTAGCACCTTGTAGTTGATCAAACAGATCATCGATACGAGGTAGTGGATAACGGTTCTTGATTGTCAGTTTATTGAGTTCCCTGTAGTCAATACACATTCTGAATGAACCATCCTTCTTTTTCACAAAAAGAATAGGTGCTCCCCAGGGTGAGAAACTAGGTCTGATAAAACCTTTGTCTAACAGTTCTTGCAATTGACCTGAAAGTTCTTGCATTTCTGATGGTGCCAGCCGATACGGGGCTTTAGCAACAGGTGCTGCACCTGGAATCAAGTCGATTCGAAATTCAACTTGTCTCACTGGGGGTAATCCTGATATGTCCTCAGGAAAAACTTCAGGAAAATCCTTGACTACTGGAATATCTGTGATTTGTTTGGGTGAAGAATTGTGCTCAGTCACATGTGCCAGGAAAGCATAACAGCCTTTCCTTAAGAATTTCTGAGCTTGCATACAAGATATGAGACCAAGTTTTCTACCAGCTCGTTCTCCTTGAACTACCAGTGTATTACCGTTAGGTAATGGAATACGGATCACCTTGTTTTGACACACAACTTCCGCTTGGTTATTAGAAAGCCAGTCCATACCAACAACGACATCAAAGCTCCCAAGCTCAATAGGAAGTAAATCAATATCAAAAAGATGATTATTCAAATTCAAGGAACATCCTTGAATAACATTGTTTGTTTTGATCAACTTGCCGTTAGCAAGTTCAATAACATAAGGAGTTTCTAGATCTACCGTAGGTAACGAAAGTAATGATGCAAATTCAGGAGAGATAAAACTCTTATCTGCACCTGTGTCAAACAGAACTGATGCGTATAGATTATTAAGAAGAAACGTACCAGTGACAATGTTTGCATCATGTCTTGCTTCGGTAGCACCAATCTGAAAAGCTCTCCCCCTAGCTTCATTCCCTTGATTGGTGTTGTTGTTTGGACAATTTTTCATGAAATGATTAGGGTTCCCACATTTGTAACATGATCGATTGTTTTGAGTGGTTTGTTGTGGTGCTTGGTTTGATGGTTGAGCAGGAAAGTTGCAATATTTAGAGTAGTGTCCTACTCGGTTACAGTTGGCACAAACAGGGCATGGTCCTGTGTGATGGAAAGGACACTTATTGCATTTGGACGCCTGCCCAGTATAAACTTTCCTCTCTGGAATTGCAGCACCATAGTTTTTCATAGTTGGCTTGCTCTGGGTGATCTCAGCCGGAGCTTTCGCCTTGGCTTTGCCAAACCACTTTCGTTTAGTACCTTTTGAAACATTCGAGGTACCGATATCACTACGGCTGTGAGCCGTCGGAGGTTTCAACAACAAAGTACCACTCCTTACCGCCTCATTGGTAAGCTTAGTGGTTAACAGAATTGCATGTTTCAGAGTTATAGGTTCAGCTGCAGTTACCATTCCCCGAATCTGGGGAATCAAACCTTTAATGTACTTCTCGATTAAGGCTGCTTCCGTAGGAAACATATCGGGAAGCAAGCAAGTGAGTTCATGAAAACGATCGGTATATGCTAGACAATCAGCACCGATCATGGAGTGATTCCAGAATTCCTCCTGGAGTTTTTGAATTTCAGTGATGGGACAGTACTCTGATCTAATCAGAGTTTTGAAATCATTCCAGCCCATCGAGTCAACTGTGGCTGAACCCAAAGTCTTGGCCTGGGTATTCCACCAGGTCAAAGCTGAGTCTTTCAGAGAACAGGCAGCATAAGACACCTTATGCTCCTCCAAACACTGACTGATTTTGAGTTTGGTTTCCATCTCCTCAATCCACCTTATTAGACCAGCCGCTCCTTCTTTGCCAGTAAAAGTAGGAGGGTTACAGGAAGCAAAATACTTGTAAGTACATCCCTGTCGGGGTGGATCAGGAACAATAGTAGTTGTACCGGTAGTGGTATGAGTTTCAACGTGACCACCAGTAGCATTATGTTCAACATGATCGTGTTCCCCACCAGAACCTGCAGTGATATGTGGTTGGTGTTGTGTCAGAACACCACAAGCAGATAGTTGTTCACGCACAATACGAGCTATCATAGCCTCATTTGTTTCAGATCCGCTTGTACCAGCAGGTGGAACAATGCCTGCTCCAGGGTTCACTGGTGGAGTAGTATTCGTTTCCAAGTTCCTAGGTGGAACCACATTCGCTTCCGGATTAACATACGGATCCGGATTTGATTCAACATTTAAAGGTGGAATTTGATTCTGTTCAGGGTTTGTAATGTTCTGAGTAGCTCTCTTAGCTGGTCGACCTCGTTTAGGAGCCATTATTCTGCTCACAAGCAGACAAAACTCAGGTCAGTTCAAGAACATTAAAGATATAACCCGTTCTATCACATAAATACAATCCCATTCAGTTACACTGAAAATTTGTATTAAAAAGTGATTATAAGAATACAGTATAACTACATGAATTTAGTCCAGACATGTTCACATTACACACAGATCACACAATTATTCGTAGTTATACTTAGTCCTGTAATTTCAAAAACATGTTAGAGTCTTACCCAGCTCATTGCATTGCAACACATGTTTTTAAAGATATGTTTATACAGGACTAGGATATGTTCTCACACAAGTTCTCTAATATGTTCTCAGTTCATACATTAAGTTCTCATACAGACCATAGATATGTTCTCGTACAGTATGGCTCTCGTACTGTACTTAAGTTACAGACACATTCACAATTCAGGCACGTTCACAATTTAGACATGTTCTCGTACAGTATGGCTCTCGTACTGTACTTTGGTTACAGATATATTTGCATACAGTATTGCTCCCGTACTGTATTTCAGCAAATGATATGTTTTTAACCATGTTTTTGATATACGATCACTCAGGACCTTGAAATGTTGCCACAAGGGACTTTGATACGTTGCCACAAGGGACTTTGATATGTTGCCACAAGGGACTTTGATACGTTGCCACAAGGGACTTTGATACGTTGCCACAAGGGACTTTGATACGTTGCCACAAGGGACTTTGATATGTTTTCGTATTGATATGTTCTGATATTGGTATGTTTTCGTATTGATATAATTATAGTTCACACAACACTCAAATAGTACATTGCACCGATCGATACACAAAACACCCATTTTATTACATCACTATTGTTTTAATATGTACAGACTACCGAAACGACACAAGACACTACAATCAACAAAAGATAAGAACAGAAAAGAACTCCCCTATCTACACCCTGATGTTCTGAAAATCCCAAACTGATCTTCTGTACATACTCATCGCATAAAGTATGATAAGAAGGAAAGTATCATGGCCACTATTGCCATGACTACTGCCAGGATCATCATCCTGGTCTCGGTACTCACTACTCCCAACCATGTCAAAAACTCTGTCACTCTCTCTCTCACCCATATCCATCGCTCAGTCATCCATGCCACTTGCCGCCAAAATGCAGCAAGCATAATCTGTCCCCATGTCATCCTCAGTCTATCATCCATCGCGGTTCTCCAGGCTCGAGTATCGGTGTCCAACGCCTTCACTTGATCCATCAGGGTCAAGTGAGAAGTGAGGATATCTAATATGGTCCTACGTGTATCCTCAACCGTAGCCTGACACTGCTGTAGACTCTGCTGTGTCCCCTGCAAGTTCTGAGTAACTTGCTGCAACTGTGCTCTCAGCTCTGCCTGATGGGAGGATTCTCCCATCTCATGTATGGCATAAAACTCGTCTCTGGGAGCCAGCTGCTTCCGGGGAGGTAATCCTGTGGTCTTGCGGGCTTGACCCCGCATACGCCGCAACCCGTCCCAAACGGGTACTCTAGGAGGTGATATACTCTGGATCCGATCCGCAACGGGATCAACCGGAGGTAAGTGAGGAGGACTAGGTATAATAGGGAGTGCTGGTGGTGGTGGTGTAACTGGTCTAGGCTCTAATGGTGAATGTGGTAATGCTGGTTGTGCCTATGGCACTACAGATGGAGCTCGTGAGGCTGCAGTCGATGCCTCTGAAGAATCTGAATCTGGTGCTGAGCTAGAGCTCGGAGTACCATTCCTCATATCATGAGGAGTTAGCTGATACTGTTCGCCTCGATCTGCCATCACTGTACAATAAAAATCTCTAATCAGTATCATGACATAAATATATTGAATAATAAAATTCAACATACACATGATATGAGACGTCCTCCTATCTTAACGCAACTATTCGTCATTACTATTGTTAGTGTTTTGCTTGAATTAAATCAAACTAGAATGCACACGTGTTGCAAATTTCAGTTATGCTGGCCACTCATAACTGGAATTTGTACCACCTGATTGTCCTGGCTTAATTCAAAACAAGTTTTGTTCAATATTAATGTTCGGTGCTCTCTGTGTTACTATACGAGCCTATGGTTATAGTCTAGGTCTCTAAGTCAACCTAATTCTCTATAACCTGTGTCTCTGATACCACCCTGTCACACCCCCACCCCTCGTCACCTCGTGTCTGGTCTGATGTCACTGAACCGGTTGCGGAAGCATAGTGGTGATGTCTCCGAGGTGAGGGGTGACTTACTTGATCCGATATCACAAGCACACAGATTAACTTAAAATAAATACATTACAGGGTTTCGTTATTACAACTTAGATTACAACATTAACCTATTTAACTACAATTTTTGTGAGGTGCATTCTTCCCAAAGTCACGGTCTACCTGCAAAAAGGTTTGATTTGAAAACGTCAGCACAAAGCTGGTGAGTTCATACAGTTCAAGTTTCACAATATGATATGATATGATATGTAATATAAGTTCACAAAATGTTCAGTTCAAGATAACCATGGGACCCGTATCTAGTTCCTTTCTGACGATATTGTTCTACAAGATACTACCCGTCGGTACATATCTTAATGCCTTATTATCTTAATGTCTATCACACCATTAAGAAGTTTTGGAAACAGGAAACAAACATTCACACAAGGGGAGATGCAATCCTCCCAGTAAATGGGTGGTCAGCCAATAGTACTATCAATGTTTCCCCGTTCGGCCACACATGGGTTCACTAGATACAGTTCAGAAATGAGGACTTTTGATACTGTGAAAGTGTTCTGTTTTCCGGGCAAAATCCCATGAAATCGACAAGTTCTCAACAATCACATGAAATCACGCAGATAACAGTGATACATATCATATGTTCAATAAAAGTTCAACAGTGTTCCCCGATGTTTAGAAAAGATTAAGAATAAAAGGGGTCGTACGAAACTCACCTGGTAGTATAGATGTAGCAGAATATCTCAAAACTGATAATAGAGAAGTGATTCTGCATTTATTTATATTTAATGAGTTATTTATGTTCTAGTTTACTGATTAGATCCTTCTGAACGTTCAATGTCAAAGACATTGCTTAGTAAATCATCAACTCGATATTAATTATATAATTAATTAATTTAAGGTTATATCATACAATGTATGATAATGTAGGAACCTACATTGTATTAGATTCCTAACACAAAGTTGATGACACTCTAGATTAATCAGAATACTCTCATATTAACCAAATAGTTAATGTTGTTGATTATAATGCTAAAACAGTTTCTAGATGATTTAATGGCTTAAGAGTGATTAATCCTTATTATTGATTACCCAAATATCATGAAATATCACAATGTAGCATCAGAATAGGTGAAATAACCAGATTTAACATACTAATATGACTGTTATCACAAACATCAGATAATCATTCCAATGAGTATGTTAATGATTATGATTAGTTTGAAACACTTGGATTTAACCTTTGCATTTCAAAGATTAATCAAACTAATCACCTACATTGTCATAATCAAATGGTTTAAACCATTATAATCATAGGTATGATTTCATGCAAACCGGGCATCACAACGGATCAAAACAAGGATTTAACCGTTAGAACTTCGTGTTCTTCGTTTATAATCAATCCTAGCCATCATCTAGGCAATAATCAACAATCCTAACTATCTCATTACGTTCAAAATCAAGATCTAATCAATCAAAATCAAACTAGAAGGTTAAAATGAACCGTTACCTGATCTGACGGAGTTCTGCGCGTATAACAACGATCAGGACTTGAAAACACGATCCGTGGTGTGATTTATGGCTTCAAATGGCTTTAATATGGAGTTAGGATGATAAGAACTTAATATTTCTTCGTCTGGAGGTGTTTGAGGTCGAAAATGGTGAGAAAATTACATTCTGGACGATTCTGATCGTTTAAAACAAATTTTGACCGACATAGTCAGCCAGGCGTAACGCCTGGGTGCCTGCACCCACGCCAGGCGTACCGCCTGACCCGTTTTTCTTCCAATATTTGATTTAAACTTCGTTTCGCGATTCCGGGAGCATACGAACTCCGTTTTGCGCACGGTTTTCGCCCACGTTCATCATTTTTCACATACTATCAATCCCCAATAACAAAAGTTACTAAATCCTCGTGGATTTCAAGCATGACCAAATGTGCTCACGTCATTAATGCCGAATTCTTCGTACGCAACTGTCACAAATCACTTACTTGAAATTAGATGATCACTCCTGTAGATTCCTGTGCGTTTCCTCCTTCCTTTGGTCGTTCAAAAGCTCGTTTCTTTGAGTTCTCGAAATCTGCTTCGTGTTCTTGAGAGAGAGCGTGCTTCCAGCCAAAGGTTAGCTCGTTTCCCAAGGCACTCATATATATAGGCGGTGTACTCGAAATCTTGGTTCTCGAAATGGGAAATTTCGAGTACAGTGTTTCGAGAACTAGTGTTCTCGAATTTAGTTTCGAGTATTCACTTTTGTGAACTTGACTTGTTTATATTCCGTCTATTTTCTTACGAGTAAATTATTCGTTACTCATTCGTAAGTTCAAATAACTCGTACTTTTTAGAAAATTTGGGATGTTACACCCTTCAAAACTTATGGATATAAATGTGGCTCTTTTAGTTCTTTACAATTTGTTGGTTCTTATTAAAATGAATCCATGTTCATCAGTTTTTAGCAAATACGTTGGACTAAAGTCATAATATGATGAAACCACATGAGTCATTTGTGTAATTAAAGTAAATAAAAAATAAAGTCATCTAAAAGTTTAAAAAATTCAATAAAAAGTTTAATAATCAAAATTCCCCAATATATAAATAAAAAACAACTATATATCTCTTTTTTCTCTCATGGTTTTTGTTTAATAAAAAAAAATTCTCTTACTCTTGATCGTTTGTGTTATGTTGGATTAAGTGACTCCCCGACTTCCGAGGCTTGACCCACTCCTTTGTTTATACAATTCTGTAGCAGTTCTCATGGGTTCGAGCCATGTCAGGGGTGACTTAAAGGGCATCCAGGTGAGGGGAGGAATTTTAAACTTAATCTCGGGTTCTAGACCAATTAGGGGCGAGGGTTTACCCATTCCAGGGGTCCCCGCGCATCTGGTGTGGTCACGTCTTACCTCTGCTTTATGGACCATGTTAAAACAACATACGTGATATGTAGGATCATTGCCGTTCAAAAAAACATGAAATAATTTAATTTTTTTTAAAGACATGTACCACAGTTTTTGATATCATTACAAGACTTGCAAAATAGTTGTCTAATGTTTTCGAGCAATAAACTTAGGATGCTTATAAACTTTACCTTAAATGCATGCTAAAAAGAAATCAACTTACACTAATACTTGCTACTTGCTTGCATTATCATTAGGTTATGATCCTTAATTGTAGTTTTAACACAATAATCAAGATAGGAAAAATGTCGAATAAGTGGAGAAGTAGGGTCTTAGTTCTTTTATATAAATATACGGGATACGACAGTGTTGTGCAAACTATAGGAACATTAAACTTCTGAGTCATACCATGAAATCCTAGGAAAGAGTTAACAACACAAGATTAAGAAGAGAAACCCAAGTGACTGAGAACCAATTTAGATTTATGCCAGGAGGTCGACCATAGAGGCAATACACATTTTGCGGAGGCTGATGGAGAGGTATAGAGAGAAGAAGAGAGATTTACACATGGTGTTTATTGATCTTGAGAAGGCATATGATAGTGTACCACGCCATGTAATTTGGGATAGCCTGGAGATAAGAAGTATCCCTAGGAGATATATAGAACTGATAAGAGATGCGTATGCAGGAGCGAAGACTAGCGTTTGAGCACTAGTGGGAGAGACGAGCTCCTTCCCGGTGGAGGTGGGACCACACCAAGGTTCCGCGCTTAACCCGTTCCTTTTTGTAATCATTTTAGATAAGTTGACAAAGTCTATTCAGCAAGACATTCTATGGTGCATGCTTTTTGTGGATGATATCGTGCTAGTGGTAGAAAACGAAGAAGACCAAAATACGAAGCTAGAAGAGTGGCGATTGGCATTAAAAGTAAAGGCTTGCGCATCAGTAGGTCAAAGACAGAGTATCTATACTGCAACTTTAGTGATACCATCGAGGAGGAGAACCATGTGACCATTGGAAAATAGGAGGTGCCAAAAACAACAAAGTTTAAATATATGGGATCGTTTGTTCAGAGTAACAAAGACATTGATTATGATGTACCCCACTGTGTCCAGACAGGTTGGAATAGGTGGGGAGCGGCTACAAGTATCTTATGCGACAAGAGGTTTCTAAAAAAGTTGAAAGGAAAATTTTATAAGGTCACAATAAGACTGACCATGATGTACGGAAGTGATTGTTGGTCAATAAAAAAGATACAAGAAAAATAGTTGGAGACGACAGAGATGAGAATGCTAAGATGAATGTGTGGTCACATAAGGGCCGATCGAATAAGGAACAAGGTCATCCAGGGAGGTTGGGGGTCACAGGTATCTCAGACAAAGTAAGGGAAGTAAGATTGAGATGGTTTAAACATGTGATGAGAAGAAACTCGTTGGCGTCTGTTTGAAGAGTAGATAATCTCATTGAGGAGGGGAAGAGGTGCAGGGGCCGACCCAAGCTGACGTGGGATGAGCAGATTTGACACGATTTGTTAGATTTGCACCTCTTTGAGGACATGATTAGTGACAGGAGTTCATGAAGACGTAGAATAAAAGCAAAAGATGAATAGACTTATATGAGATAAGATAGTGGAATAAATTTTAAATAGGGACTTTGTCTTGGAGGTTTATATGTTACATGTTTGTGTGTTGGATATACGTGCTCCCTGCTTGCTTATGTGAGTACATCGTAACATGGCTTGGATTGGATTTTGCATTGTAGTGGTTGCATCGGTTTCATTGGTAAATGCTTATTTTCTTGTTTGGCATCTTCGGTGTTTTGCATATTTTGATTAGTCTGTTATATACATATATGCATCGGTTTATGCCTGATACTCATACATAAGTGCTTGTGCTTGGTCTATGCTATTCTATGCATTTGTGCTTGATGTTCCTTATTTCCTATCTGTGGTATAATGATAATGATAATAATAATAATAAATAAATAAAATAAAAAAAATCTGAGCGAAGGGTCTCCTACTAAGTGTTGTAATATATGTGTGTGAATTTCTAAGGGGATGTTTGGTAACATCTGAATGGGTTCCGATGTCTGAACTAAGGTATGAATCGAACGACCAAATCGACCAAACCTGCTCAATGACGACCTGCTCGGTGAACGATCAAACCTAGGCTTGTACAACCGCTCGTTGAAGACCTGCTTGGTGACGACAGGGGTGGCGATTGGTGGGGCCTGGGTGCGAACGGCTAGGGTTTTTATCAAAGAAAAAAAGATTTTTTTTTTATTTTCATTCAGATGTGTAACCAAACAGTCTTAACTGGTTCAACACTTAATAGTTGAGACCTCCTTAACTATTCAGACATCTTAACCATTCAGCACTTAATGATTCATACTCAACCAAACAGCCCCTAAGTCTATGTCACGCTTATAATTAAAGGATGATATTAAATAAACCAATATATTAATTTTACTTTTTTCTTCTTCGATACTTAGAATTAAAGTCAAATCTTTTTATTATTACTTCTTTTCTATACCTCTTGTTATCTTTCTCGTTTCCTTTGCTACATTTGAGTGGGACCTTTCCTCTATAATAATAATAAAAAAAGCAATGGTTTGAAATTTATAAAACAAATGAGTTTGTTTATTAAAAAAATTGGAGCTCATTTAGTAAATAAACTTAACTTCCATACAAAAAGCTTAATAAGACTCGTAAATCTAATTAGTAATCGAGATGGAGATTAGAGGTGTACAAACCGGGTTTTTTTTTAAAAAAACTGATTCCTGGTCCAAATTGGTTCCATTTTAGGTCAACAAAGTCAATAATTGCGTTCGGTTATGTTTAGGTTTTTGACCGATATACATCGGTTTTTGGCCGGTTTTGGATTTGGCCAGGAAAAGGTGAAACTGGTATTCAGAATCTGGTTACGATTTCATTGTGAAACTTGAACCATATGTATAATTCGATTAGGGTAGGACTAGTTCTGGTTTCGAGCTCCCCCAGTTAAGGCTAACCAATTTGAACTCAACTTATTTTCTCATGAAAAACGTTGTAGAATAAGTTATTAGTATTTATTCGTCATATGATTTTTGAAAATTTCAATAAATATTAATTTGTTTGATATAGATTTTTTATCCACTAGTTTTTCTTTTTTTTTTCATTGTTTTTTTTGGAATGGCTTGATACACATACACACAAGACCGAGTACTACTACAAAATCAATCTAATACAACCTTTATATTCAAAAAAATGTTGCATTAGCTGAAGTTGCATTAGATTTTATGCAATCTTTTTGTTACACACAAGACCGAGTACTACTACAAAATCAGTCTAATGCAACTTTTTTAAATGCAACTCTTTAAAAAAAATTGCATTATGTAAGAAAAAGGTTGTATCAGGCTAATACAATTTCAGCTAATGCAACGTATTTGCAACCTTTTCCGACAAAAGAAAAAAAGGTTGCATTAGGCGGATTTTATAGTCGTGAAGTTTCAACTTTTTCTACGTGCTTTACACTATGGGGCATACGTTTGAACTCATAATAGGAGGAATATCACCACTAGAAAAAAACTTCTAACCTTACCTCAACAATATCTTTCCGCTCTGATTTAAACGCAGACCTAACATAAGAAAATCAAAGGAATAATTCGTATATTTTTTACTCACTGCTTAATGATGTGAAGAAATAATGCTTTAAATGTATATAATGGGAATATAAAATTTAATAAATCAGATTCAAGAAGCCTAAAATCCGATTCAAACCAAACCAAGCATATCGTTTTTCCAAGTTCCAACTAATATATCAAGTTTTGATTAAACTAGCGGTTTACCCGCGCGTTGCGGCGGTAATCCCGTATTGAACCAAAAAGGACGATATCTATCGAATTAAAATTTTGTTAAAAAATTATTGAGTCGTACTACTCTATTAATATATGTATCTGATAATGATGGCAGTGACAACATAACGAACACTAAACGCATAACTAAAAGAGGCAAAAAATTGTTACTCCGTCATGGAGACAATAGATAGCACAATGTTAAAAACCCGCCTTGTCGATATGAGTTTTCAATTAGGAGAGCGGTTATAAAATCATGAATGTTAAAATGCAGACTGAAAAAATGGTTGTAATGGCTGCAAATCCTTTATAAAACAATAAATTTAACCATAACAAAAGCAAGTGTCGATCGTAAGGAATACGAACCCAAATGAAAGTTCATAAAGCTAAAAAATATATAACTAACACAAAAAAAAAAAAGACGTTTGTGGTAGTAAAATCATTATTTAATCTAAGAAATGTTAATGTTTTGATTTAAGAATTGTTAATCATTATTTAATATGGTGCAAGGATTCGAACATCACGAATATTAAAATGCGGATGCAAAAACTGCCCATAGCGGTTGTTAATCCGTCCTAAAGTAATATATTAATGTATAACAAAGCAAATGTCAATTATAAGAAATATAGGCACACAATGTTAAAAATCATATAACTAAAAAGGTTGTTCGCAGTCGTAAAACATTTATTTTTTAATTGATATCATTTTTTGATATAAGAATAGTTAATAGTATTTTTTTTAATTAGTATTAGTATTGTAATTTAATTTTAAGAATCGTTAGTGTTTAGTTGTTTATGTATGTATGTATTATTTATCTATGTGTGTGATAAAGAAGGTGATGCAAGGATTCGAACATCACGAATATGAAAATTCAGACGAAAAACCAACCACAATGCATGTTAACACGTCCTAAAACAATAAATTGAACCGTAACAAAAGCAAGTGTCAACCATAAGAAATACGAATCCAAATAGAAGCGCACAAAGTAAAAAGTCGTGTAACTAAAACAAAAACAAACAAAAAAAATGCATTTACAATCGTATGAACATTATTTTTTAAATTAGTACGATCGACTCTTGCTTTTGTTACGGTTAAATTTATTGTTTTATAATGGATTAGCAGCCGTTACAACCATTTTTTCCGTCTGCATTTTAATATTCATGAATCTAAAGTTCATGGTCCAAAATAAAACTTTGAAGTTTATTTATAGTTGCCAAAATCAAAAAAACCCAACTCTTTACTATTCCTTTCGACCTTTAAATGTATACATACTAAAAAAATCGGATGCAGTGGCCATTAATTCGACACCTAACTATCATAAAAGCATACGACACTCCCAAAATATATGAACGCAAACATAGGCACCTGATGTTAAAAATCGTAAAATGAAAATAGTAAAAAAGTCCTCTGCATTCGCTAAATTTTGCGTAAAAAATGGAAACATATGAAAAATTGTAGAACGAAAATAATAAAAAAAAATCCTTAGTATTCGCAAAATTTAGCGTATGTTAAAAATCGTAAAACGAGTATAATAAAAAAAGGTTCTCAGCATTCGCAAATTTTTGCGTAAAAGATGGAAACATATGAAAAATCGTAGAACAAAAACAATAAAAAAATTTCTCAGCATTCGCATAATTTAGCGTAAAAAATATAAACATACGACTCACATATAAAACGAATAAAACATTGTTTAATTATTATTATTATTTAATTACTATCATTATTTTATTATTAATATAATTTTAGTAGTTATTAATAGTTAAGGAAACAAAACAAAATAAAAAAAAGTAAAAGAAATAAAAAAGTATGTTGTTGCTAGGCTTTGAACACCTGACCCATCATTTGAAAGTATGTTTTTAACCTGAGGCAAAATCATATATGCTTATTTTTATGAAAAGTATAGATATTTATTTACTTCATCTTTTTATCCCATGCAAACACCTCTTCCATAAAATTTATTAATTAACTATTATTATTATTTTATATATATATATATATATATATATATATATAGGGAATACATAATTTGAAAACCACTTCTTAGTGCGAAAACCGTGAAAACCATGTAAAAATCATGTAAAAAAACGTATATTTTTTGAAATTTTTTTTACAGGTTTGTAACACTATTGGGAACATTTTTATAAAAAAAATAAAAAAAGCGCCGACCAAATATTTTAAAAAAAATATTTTATAAAACCATGTAAAACATACGTAACAAAACGTAAAAAAATTTCGTCAGATCTGATGAAGAGTTACGTATGTTTTACATGGTTTTATAAAATATTTTTTTTAAAAATATTTGGTCGGCGCTTTTTTGATTTTTTTTATAAAAACGTACCCAATAGTGTTACAAACCTGTAAAAAAAATTTCAAAAAAAAAACGTTTTTTTTACATGATTTTTACATGGTTTTCACGGTTTTCGCACTAAAAAGTGGTTTTCAAATTATCTATTCCCTATATATATATTACTGCTCACTCATCATTACAGTTGAAATTTGTATATATAGTAATATAGTTTTAGTCTCTTGGCTTTATTTTATTTCTTTGTAAATTAGGGTTTTCTTTTTGTAGCTTGGTCAAATTTTCGATTTTATTTCATTTTATTTTTACCCATGATACTCTAAGAGTCTAAGATTTCATTTTTGTTTTATTAATTTGAAAGTTATCACTTATTATATACTAAGAGACATTACTTAAACTAATATAACAAAAACAATATTCAAAAATAAAAAATAAAACCTACAACGTTTATTTTATTATTTACTAACTTTGACCCTATCACCTATATTAATAATTCTTCATTAATCACAAAAAAACCATATCTATAAAATTAATTTGAGTTAATTTGATTGTCTTGATTTGGATATATTGTAATTTCCAACTTTTTTAAACAGATTAAAATCATCTTAAGATTTGAGATTTCATGGTTCAAATTAAATTTACAGATTCCTATATCTATAAAAGGAACAATACAGCAAAAGGAAACACATAATACAAATAAGCGAGATTTCTCCAAGATACTATCCAACCTCCATTCACAGTTGAATGGATAACCATCAAACCAACGCCATAAACATCACAATTGTCATCATCTTTTTTTTCTCCGATGGCCGCTACCCCTTTTCCCTCTCGTTTCATCACCTTTTTCTACTTCACCTCTTGTTATCTTTTTTTATTTTTTTCCCTCTCGTTTCATAACCACTACCACTGTCATCATCTTTTTCTACTTCGGCAATCACTACCCGGTGTCCCTCTCATGTCATCACGGTGAAGAAAAAAGGGTTTCTTCTGCTCATCGGATCCTACCTTCAGCTCATTTGTCCCTCCTGTGTCATCATCGTCGTGATATTTATTCTCCAGCGGCTGCTACCTATAAGACGGACAACGATATGCTTTTTGGGTGAAAGTATAAGGTTTGAATTTAGGCTTGTAAACGAACCGAATGAGCTCGAACATAGATATGTTCGTGTTCGTTGATTTAAATTTAACCGAATACAAACACGAACACATTCACGAGCATGAATTTCGTGTTTGTGTATTATGAAAATGAATGCGTACATGTTCGTTTGTTAGTAATTTAAATGGACTGCTCATGAATATAAATGAACACAAATGAACCAAATAAACAAACAAACATTTATAATTAAACAGAAATGTACAAGTATAAATGAACACAATTGAACAAACATAAATATATACAATTGAACAAGCATAAATAGATACAATTGAACATGCATAAACAAATGCAAATGAAAAGTCTCTTAAATATAAATACATATTATCCATAAATTAGATAGTTAATCGAACAATAACGAACATAAATAAACGAACACTATGTGTTTTCATGTTCGTTTATTTAATTAAACGAATACAAATTTTATGTTCGTGTTCGTTCATTTATTAGATAAGCGAACATAAACAAATTTTCCGTCGAACAGTTCGTGAGCTGTTCGATTCGTTTATGTGCCTATGTTTAATGCAATTTTGGGAAGCTTTTGGGATATAGCTTTAGAAGCGAGTTGTTATAATCTTTCTTTTTTTTTTATGTTTTTTATGTTAACATATTTTATTTTATTTCCCGTGGTGCTTTTATTTTTTATTTTATTTTATGTAAGTTTTAATCGTCATTTAGTCGTTTTTTTTTCTTTTTGATCGGTTTATTTATTTTAAATTAATTTTATATAGTAAATTTTATATCGTTAAAATATTTACAATTTATTGCAGCTATAATTGAAGGTAAAACATCATAAACTGACAAGATAAATATTTAATTATATTTTTATATAAAAGCATGACTTTATTGCTTTATTTAGATGTAACGTAAACATTATTTATTTAATGTGTTTAAATCTCGTGAAGATGTAGTCAGTTGGGTACAAAACCTGCATATTCTCTTGGTTACGTTATCGTCACTATACGATCATGAACAAACCATTATGGTAATAGTTGTTAGTTTTGAATTATATCATATTTTTGTTTATGTGATATATATTTTTTATTAGTGTGTTGTATATAAAAGTATATTTATATTTTAATTTTAATAATATAAGAAATAAATATATGTATTATGTTAATAATTATGGAGATCAACTGTTAGATGTCGATAAATTAGTAATGACTAGTTAATAATTAAATTGGTGTTGGTGTATAATTCATATACTATTTTTTTTAATAGCTGACAAATACCACTGTTTAAATGAACACATTGACACCACCATCTAAGAGCCAACCCACACTGGCAAAAACCTCCAGCTCAACCTAGATCATTTTTTTTGCTACAGGTAAGACTCGAACCCAAGACCTTCCATCCAGGAAATCAAGGGGGTATCATTAGGTTATAAGCCCTTTAATAGTTAATATACTAAATAGTGATGCAAATAACACATCCCTTATTTAATTATCCCTCTCTTATTAAATTGAATATGTGTCATAAGTCAAGGATTTAGTTACAAATACAGTCAAAACACTTATTTGAGTTCATAAGTTAGAAATTGGGGCTAAATAGGCCTTCACTATAGAAATCGAGTCTAAATAGGCCTTGATTGTTATTATTATTTTTTTATTGTTAACTTATCCTAATCTATTTCTAAATTACTTTCAAATCAATTTATTTTTGAATTTAAACCCAATAGATCTTTGCTAAAAAAGAGTCTCGATCAAATAAGCTAGTCTGCAGTGACAGAAGGACTTTACTATCTAATACACTTTCCTATGTTTTGGGTTACTGGCTTGCCTTTTAGGTGTTATCATATAAGGCCAAAAACTTGTAACCATCTAAATTATTTAATTTTAAAATTTGATGATTAAACTTAAACTGTGATCAAATCATATAAATGCTATTTCTTAACAAAAAGTGAACCAAGATGATCTATATTATTCTTTTGAGATGAAATAAACACACGCAACTCATTCATGATAATTTGTACAACAAAACGAGATTATAGCTGATGTTAGATATGCCAAACTAACCAATTTATGTTTTATATGTTTTATTACTTAAGAGTAAATATCATGATATTTCTTTAAAAGTTCAAAAAACTTTAAATGGTAAGTCGACCTCTCCTCACTAAATAATGTCGGTTGTTCGACAAACTTTTAACATTAATATCCTATGAATAATTTTTTATTACGAAATTAAAATTCAAAGGGTATAATAATATCAATAATTTTGTACACAACACCACATGTTCTTCCTCTTAACCACACCACCTAGGAGTTTATCGAGTCTAATTTATTGCCATTAGATCTGAAAATTATAATACCTTATATGAAACCAGAATCGACCCAAATTAAATAAAAAATGCAAATCTAATCTAAATAACTCAAATAACACGAATAAGCTTGATTTTTACAACCAAATAACCCGAATGACCCAAATAAATTGTTTATTCATTTTATTTTAGTTGAATTAAGTATGTGATCCGAATAAGGAAGCTTTTGTATATCTGAATTCAATCCAATTCTTATAAGAAAAACATACATTCTACCAAAATTTATCTGGATGTCTGAATAAGAATTCAAATCAGATTTTTGGGTTTCAGATATGAGTGGAATTTCATTTTTTTTTTTAAGACTTTGGTTTCATTTTAACACCCCTAACACCATCATCGACCTTCAAATCCATGTCACACCGCCAACATCGTCCACTCTCTATCCATTCTACCCCCACCATCATTATAATCTGTTAAGAACTCGAAGTGACCACCACACCCATCACAACCACACATATTTGCAAATTAGAATCAGAACCCCACCTGTTGGGAATATGGGTGTAAACGACTCAAGCATGAATTTCGTGTTTGTGTTTGTTTATTATGAAAATGAATGTGTACATGTTCGTTTGTTAGTAATTTAAATGGACTGCTCATGAATATAAATGAACACAAATGAACCAAATAAGCAAACAAACATTTATAATTAAACAGAAATGTACAAGTATAAATGAACACAACTGAACAAGCATAAACGAATACAATTGAACAAGCAAAACTAAGCACAATTGAACATGCATAAACAAATGCAAATGAAAAGTCTCTTAAATATAAATACATATTATCCATAAATTAGATAGTGAAGCAAACAATAACGAAAACAAATAAACGAACATAAATAAACGAACATTATGTGTTTTCATGTTCTTTTATTTAACTAAACGAATGCAAATTTTATGCTAGTGTTCATTCATTTATTAGATAAACGAACAGAAACGAATTTTCCGCTGAACAGTTCGTGAGATGTTCGATTCGTTTACTTGCCTAGGTTTAATGCAATTTTGGGAAGTTTTTGGGATATAGCTTTAGAAGCGAGTTGTTATAATCTTTCTTTCTTTCTTTTTTTAATGTTTTCTATGTTAACATTTTTATTTTATTTCCCGTGATGCTTTTATTATTTTATTTTATTTTATGTAAGTTTTAATCGCCATTTACTTGTTTTTTTATATATTTTTTTTACTTTTTGATCGGTTTATTTATTTTAAATTAATTTTATATAGTAAATTTTATATCGTTAAAATATTTACAATTTGTTGCAGCTATAATTGAAGGTAGAACATAAAAAACTGACAAGATAAATATTTAATTATATTTTTATATAAGAGCATGACTTTATTGCTTTATTTAGCTATAACATAAACCTTATTTATTTAAGGTGTTTAAATCTCGCAAACTCTCTTATTAAATTGAATTGTCATAAGTCAAGGATTTAGTTAGAAATAAAGTCAAAACACTTATTTGAGTCCATAAGTTAGAAATCGGGGCTAAATAGGCCTTCACCGTAGAAATCGAGTCTAAATAGGCCTTGATTACCACCACCACCACCACCACTACGACCACCACCACCACCACCACGACTACCTCTGCTACCTACCACCTACTACCTACCACCCACCTACTACCATCCACCTACTACCACTACTACTACTAATTGTTAACCTATCCTGATCTATTTCTAAATTACTTTCAAATCAATTTTTTGTTTGAATTTGAACTCAAGAGATCTTTGCTAAAAGAGAGTGTCTCTATCAAGTGAATTAGTCTTACATTGACAAAAGGACTTGACTATCTAATACACTTTCCTACCAAAGAGGCATTGCCTCAATGGTACCCCGAAATTCTTCCAAATAGGAGGTCTTGGGTTCAAATCCTTCCCACAGCGAAAAAGGGGTTTGAGGGGAATCGGGGGGTTTTCCCAGTGGGTTTTCCTCCTGGGGTGGTTGTGGTGGCTAATGGGAGGCCCAGGTAACTAGACCTTGGTAACATGAACTAAAAACAGTGGGTTCACACGATTGAGACCTTCGCCGTTCAAAAAAAAATCTAATACACTTTCTTATGTTTTGGGTTACTGGATTGCCTTTTAGGTGTTGTTATCATATTGGCCAAAAACATGGAACCATCTAATAACTATTTAATTTTAAAATTTGATGATTAAACTTACACTATGATCAAATCATATAAATGCTATTTCTTAACAAAAAGTGTGAACCAAATATGATCTATATAATGCTTTTGAGATGAAATAAAAACACGCACCTCATTCATGATAATTTGTACAACAAAAAGAGATTATAGCTGATGTTAGATATGCCAAACCTACCAATTCATGTTGTATGTTTTATTATTTAAGAGTAAGTATGATGATATTTCTTTAAAAGTTCAAAAAAATCTTTAAATGGTAAGTCGACCTCTCCTCACTAAATAATGTCGGTTGTCCAACAAACTTTTAACATTAATATCCTATGAATAATTTTTTAGTACGAAATTAAAATTCAAAGGGTATAATTATATCAATAATTTTGTACACAACACCACATGTTCTTAGGGCTGTAAACGAACCGAACGTTCAGCGAACAGTTCGTGAACCGTTTGGCGGGAAGTTCGTTTATGTTCGTTCGTTTAATAAACGAACGAACGAACACGAACAAGAAATTCCGTTCGTTTAGTTAAATGAACAAACATGAACAAAGGTCGTGTTCGTTCATTTGTGTTCGTGAACGTTCGGTAACATGTTCGTTTACGTTCGTTTATGTTCGGTTAAGTTCATTTATATTTATTCATTAAAAGTACTTTTTCGTTAAATACCATAATACTTAAAGTTATTTTTAGTTTAATATTATAATATCTTAATTTATATATTTATAAATGATTATCTCCATTGCTTGAGATTAAAAATGTTGATTTTTATAGTTTAAATAATATGTGTTCGTTAGCGTTCGTGAACCAGCTAAACCCTTAGTGAACGAACACGGACAAGAATTTTCATTTGGTAAGCGTTCGTGAACAAATTAAAAGTTAAACGAACGAACACGAACAAGGGCTCGTTCGTGTTCGTTCGGTTCGTTTACAGCCGCCCTACATGATGTTCTTCCTCTTAACCACACCACCTAGGAGTTTATCGAGTCGCATTTATTGTCATCAAATCTGAAAATTATAATACCTTATATGAAACCTGAATCAACCCCAATTAAAAAAATGCAAAGCTAATCTAAATGACTCAAATAACACAAGTAAGCTTGATTTTTATATCCAAATAACTCAAATGACCCAAATAAATTGATTATTCATTTTATTCAAGTTGAATTAAGTATTTGATCCGAATAAGGAAGCTTTTGTATATCTGAATTCAATCTTGTTGGATCGGGTTATGTAACTTACACAACACTTTCACAAGTTATCTTCTACAAAGTTGATAGATGCGGAAATTCTATCAACTTGTTTTGCAAAAACAGATTGAAAAAAAATACAGAAAGCAATTATAAATTCAATGTCAAAGAATATTGCATTCAACTGTTAAGTTTACAACACTTAGCTCAAGCACTCACTCGTGTTTTGCTAACTAACAAGTGAAGGATTATATACTAAAACCTACAGTTGTATCCTCGTAGGGATACAAGGCTGGATAAAATACTATAAACAAACTAATGCTAAAACTAGTATCTGTTATGGTTTTGATAGGCCAAGCCATATTTAATTACAATTAATACATAAGACTCCATTGACTTTTACAATAAATGCCTACACTACAAAAGGCATTAAACCTTGTTATCTCTGTAGTTATGACAAATCTTCTGTGTTGTTGACAATCATAAGAATGTCTTCTTTGTTGGTCTTCAAGGAATAAAGCATATCTGATTATTTCCTTAAGTATATGGAATCTTTGTCAAAACCAAGTCTTCGGAAGTCTTTGTATTCGGAAGCTGTTGAGCATGAGATCAGAAGCTTTGTCTTCGGAAGCTTTTGTCTTCGTAAACTTGTCTTCAGAAACTTGTATCTTCGAAAGCTTTGGTCTTCCTTGTGAGATCTTAAAAAACAAGGCTATCTTCCGAAGGTACTTGGTCTTTTGAGGAACTTAGGTTCCTTCCGAAGATCATTTATTTCTGGAAGATAGCATTGTTCTTCCGATTCCTTTATTGGACTTCTGGGAATTTAGGCAAGGACATGGAATGTTTTGGAGAGCACCAACCTTTAAGATTTTACAGTCCTCTCCTAGGCTGATGCTTCCAAAATTTTTTATCTTTCTCCTCTTAGGACCTGTGCCCTTGCCTTAGCCCATTTAACGGCTATCCTTCCATCAGAGCCATTATCAGGATTACTGAGTGGGAGCATCTCAAGGTCAAATACAAATGGCTCAACAATGATCATTAACTTGAAAAAGATCTAGCACCATTATTCCTTCATTGGATTTAGTGAGGGTGAACATTTTCTGTTGTGCATTGAAGCTCCACCCTACTATTGGAATGTATGATCGAATGGGCTATGGATCTCTTTTGGGCTCTCAATCAGACTCAGAGTCAGATGAGCTTGTAGTCCTTTTTCTTCTTCTAGCCATGGTCTTCCTTCTCTTTTTCTTGGCTTGGACTGTAACCAAGGCTAGATCCCTCTGATATCTGGTCTCTTGAGCTTCCTCAGCTTCTTCAACAGCTGGTGTTACCTCAGCTTCGGCTGCTGTGACCTTTTCTGCCTCTTCTGATGCTGGATCCTTAGCATTAGCTGTGACATCCAGTACCTGATCGTCCGGCAAGTCCGTATGGTATGTGTACTTTCATTATTTACTGTGTGTAAATACAATGTGTAAACAATGTGCATGATAAAAAAATTCAGATAACAAGCAACAGTTGTATGTATTTAAGTGAAAACTTTAATATTGTAAGTACAACAACTCACGATAAACAACAGTTGTAAGTATTTAGGTGAAAACCTAAGTACAATTAATACAACAACTCAAGTGAAACAACAGCGTACAAACAAACGACAAGAACATATCAGTTGCGATCTGATATCCATAGATGACAGGAAGCAGATGGCCGATAACTCAGTATGAAAACAATGTGAATTCAAGGTTATCAATGTGAAAACAGGAAGTTTAGTTGAGTCCGTCAGTGAGGAAACACAATTTGAAACACAAGTTCAGTATCATTTTAGAATAACGAACTGACAGTGTGTTTGCGTGGGTGACGATTCACACAAACATATATGTGAGTTTAACGTTCTGAAATGATGACTAAAAAGTAGAAAACAAAAATCAGAAAGTGAAGCCATCGTCGTGTTCGTTCGGGTGACGATTCGAATGATAATAAAATAAGGAAAATAAATACAAAACATTTATTAGGAATCACAACCTTTAAAACTTAAAAATAAATCCTTTTATTTAAGATCCGTAAAAATGCGCGCAACGTTCCGGAAACGCGACGGAAACGAGAACCGAGCAAACGAAACGAACCCGAATGCCCTCGAAGTATAAATACACTAAATGAACCATCTACCTCATATATTTCATCCCACTCTCTCTAAAATCCATTTTTCCGGAACTTTCTCTCTCTAAAAAGTTTTGATCTTCAAGCCACTAGATCTCTCTCATTACTAGATGAAATTCGGTGTTCTTGGTGCCCAATCGAAGCTATAAACCTCCTCTACAAGTAAGTACAACCAATCTAGAGAAAAACCCACATGAAAACGAGGTAATCGTGCTTGAACATTTCGGAAATTAGGGTTTTCTAACCCTTAGGCTGACCCACCCACTCTAGCCGGTTACAAACCCTTCTATCGAGCCTTACACCTCTGAAAACACATCCTCGCATGACACCATCACTAGAGACCCTTTCTGGCCACATGTAGAACCTGACGAATCACTTGTGGTGCGACAGCCTGTAGCTAGGCAGAATGGGGGGGGGGCAAATAGGATAGAGCTGAAGGGAGGGACTCACTCGGCCGAAAGGCTCCATTCTCCCAGCCATGTCATTCTTCGTGAGATCCCATTCGGAATAGGTTCATTCGTGGCAGCCATTCACCCGAGCCACTCCAAGTCATTCGGCCACATTCGTTCGGCTATACTCATTCGATTGCAACATTAGTCAGACCACCTTGAGTCGGCCCAAACATTCATTTGGCCTATACAACCTCAGTCGGCCAAGCCTAGCTATTCGACCGAACTTTCCATTCGCAAAACTTCATTCGATTGGGACACACATTTCATTCGGCCCACGCATACACATTCGGCCCACACACACACATACCGCCCAAGTGTCTCATTCGACCCATATCATTCGGTCCAAGGTTGATGGGTTCGGCCCAAGGGACTGTCCGGCCCACTCCTTATGTGGACTAGATCAATATTCGGCCCACATGGATTGGGTTTCAACCAATACAAGAAATCAAATGGTCAAGGGTAATATGCATGGATAGTAATCACATCCTACGACAAAGGTGGTGAATTCTAGTTTAATGAACTTCCCAAACTCAAAACATCAAGTTTTACAAGGGTTGTTGCCTAGTTATTTATTAACTATGTAACAACTGATTCAAGATTAACAAGAACAACATGTGGGGACTTAAACCATAAACCTAAGTTTATTCTTGGGTTGATTTACTAAGTCTCATATCAAAACAACTACTAACATATCATGATAAGTTTTGAAATTTCAAGAATGTGTTAAGGCAAGTGAAACATAAAGTCAACAACAATATGTACTAAACTTAACTTAACGAGGTTAAGTGTTAGTAAAACCTATGACAATTGAACAAGGGCCGAATGATAACCGAGACTCACGAGTGTTCGCCAACTTTAAGGCTAACACCTACACGCACACAAATCAATTATAACTTATACTTATAAGTTACGAACATCATGAAATCAATACAGGATCGTGAAAACAACCTCAACAACAACAAAGAGCCGTACATTTCTTGTTTATACATAGTCAACCACAACAACTACAAGGTGAGTTCATACGCCCCTTTTCTAATCTTAATTGATTTTAAACTCTCGGGGCTGAGAAACATGCTAAATCTTTTAATTATTTAAAAGTTTTAGTACAACATATCAATTATACTATGATTTAGATTATATTGCTTGACTTATTATCGCTTATCATTGTATGCATGCTTGTATGATCATAACATGACTGAACAGCTAGGATGGAACATGATAATGTAGCTTCATGAATCATTCACACGATAGAATAATGTAGTTGTAAGATTCTATCTTATAACACTTAATTATTCTAACAAGAACAAACAATGAGATTATCACAGGTGAACATGACAACAACAACAACAACAAACATGAATGGTATGAAGATAATAAATCTTCATAATATTAGTGAAGACTATGAGACAACACGAAACATATATCATCCACCACCTGAGTCGACTAAGTGTTCTAACACTAGCTCTTACCATACTGTAGTGGCAACAGGTGACCATATGGAACAACAAGAATGATAATCATGATAATGTAACTTTATGATAACAACATCATTCACACAACAACTAACAATGTATAAAAAGACAAGTTCTTATATAACTTTGTTAAGAACAACGAGAATACACAACATTGAAAACAAACAACAATTGATTATTATTGAACTGTCTATATTATATCACGACAATCATGTGCCATGTATTCAAGTTGATCATTGTAAGTCCCTCACACAAATCACTGACCAGTTAATTTGACGTGACTAAACCGACGATAGCATAGTGGTACCATAGGTTTGACAAACGTCCGGCTTGTAGGGCTGGTATGTTGATCGTATTGAACATTTGGCCGGTAACGTATGACCCATGACAGGGCGACAATCAGTCAGGGTCTGGTAAGTGACACATGGTGATATTAATCTACATTGATAATTGTAATTAATCCATCGATCCTACTGACTAGTAGACTGAGGAATTGACTTTCACTCATGTCATATTACTGGTAATAGTTTCGATGAGGTTATTGGGAATACAAAGTGGTAGAGGTAAATCGAATGCATTGAAATCTGATTACGCGAAGATTGCAATGGGTTCCTTTTGGGCTCTATGCACTTCAAGTAGAGAACAGATATCAAATGGTTAACTAACACTTCTAGTATTAGTAGTGAATAACAGTTAACACCACAAGTGAGAGAATAATAACAAGGATAAGATTAAATTAATATATTTTCCTTAACACATTGAGGGTTTATCAATACTTCGGTTTGATAACTAATCCCCTCATACTATATTATTCTACATACAAAACACTGGGTGATGAACATAAACAAATGAGTGAATATCAAACGAATTGAATATGTGAGAAGAAAATGGGTATCTATAGAGATATTGCAAGTGGTGTGCAGTTCTATTAGTTATGTGGTGGGATGTTGGCTGGGGCTTGTTACCCTACATATACCCTATATATAAGCATAACTAATAGGATGAGATACTACTTGTAAATATAACTATGGAGAGGCCATTGTGTGAACAGATGAATCAAACATTTACAAGTATCATGTATGACATTGTGACTGTGCATGTGAACAAATCAATGTTTTCAATTATCAAACTTATGAACTCACCAACCTAGTGTTGGCTTTGTTAAATGCATGTTTTCTCAGGTGACGAACAGGTTTAGTCACCAGACATCAGGAACATAGCTAGTGGACTTTTAGAAGACCAGCTACATTTTGTGTCAAGCATACTTTTGAATGACAAAACAATGAATCATCTTTTTGTAGATCTTGTACAGTTACAAGATAGAAACTCACTGATTCTTTTGGATAGATTTACCTTGTTAAATTATGAACGATACATTGTAATTTAACTTTGTAATTCTATATCATTGTCATGTTAGCATTTCTCAATTATATATCATGTGCTATGCAAACAATCTGATCATTTTGATTATCAAACGATATCTGTAACACCACTGTAATTCAGGTCGTCCGTACATATGTACGATTTTACTGTTACGATCTGATATGTAAATTATTAATGATTATGAATTATTGATTGGCATTATTATGATTTGGTATACATATTGAGAACATATGTTATTCTATGCATAAACCATGGTGAGTTTAGTTGAAACCCAACTAAACAGAACCAGAGAGTTTAGTGTAGTTACATTTCACAGATTATGGATGTTGGTAATGGAATGGAATGGGTTTAGGAGTTTGTTATGGTTTGGTTGCTAAACATAGTCAAGGACACATGGTTGAAATAGCGGTGGGACGGTGGCTGGGGCAGTTGTGACTGACCCCTACATATGCCCTATACATATGCATATTTCGGTCTATCACGGATGTCTCAGTGATATGGTTTAGTGGGTTTCGGATTGGGATTATAATATTAAAGTTAATAAAATAATGAAAGCTTTATTGGAAATAAATACGCGATGGTGAGGTTACGAACATAAATTAAACGCGAATATTAATTCAGAAATATTAACTTAATAATGTATTCACGTGGGTGACGATTCACACGAATATAATTATTAGGGATGACATTCTGAAACGATATTCCATAAATCGTAAATCAAATCGAAATACGATACGAGCGACGGATTCGCAAAGGTGACGATCTTTACGAATACGTACGTGAGTAACGCGTTTCGACGAGATAATATAATAATACTTAATGATAATAAAATAAGAAAAAAATAAATTAAAAACATTTATTAGGAATCACAACCTAAAACAGAATCGAATAACCGTTTTAATGAAATAAATGAATTATCGTAAATTAAACGGAATCGTTTTACGAAACAATTTATTCTCATTTTATTAAACCGAAACCCATTTATTTAAATGATTTATGTTTTAAATATATTTTACGAGCAAAAACCGAGCACTTTTATAATTTTATCACGAAAAAAACGAGACCGAACACACGTGAACGAAATGGGGTATAATAGATGAGGATTTCACCATTTTCCTCATTTTCACACAAACCTCCTCTCTCTCTAAACCCTAATCTCGTCACCTCCCTCTCTCACTACATTCTCTCTAGATCTTCTCCCTTAAATCTTCATCATTTCAAGAAAACTTGGTGCCAAATCGTTTGCAAGGTCGAGGGGAACAAGAAATCACGAAGGAAGTGAACTTTTGATCACGATTTGAGGGTAAGTTATCCATTTTACTTTTTGATTTTACTCATAGATAGAACCGGTTGTATATCATTTCACTTAAATGATTCTAGTGCTTAACAACTTGCTGATTTCGTTAGTACTAACATGAGAGAAGTTAGGGAAGACTTTGTAACTTGAAAATAAGGACGAGGGGATGGCTGGTTCACGGCTCAGCAGGGGCGAACCTGTTAGCACCTAGCCGAACTTTTTCTGCTTAGCTAGCCACTAAGGGCCGAACCTTCATTGGGCGGGAAAAGTTATCAGGTGGCCGAACCTCCCATGGAAGGGACGAACCCTGTTTCATGAGTCTCTAAATACCACCAAACCTATTTCCTGTTGCCAAACCCTCCACTAGACACGAACCTTTGGAAGGCAGCGAACCCATAAGGCGAACCTGTTTTCTGTTGTTCGAAACCTGCCACAGCCGAACCTTCTATAGTTGCATGGGAGCGGCGAACCTGCATGGGTGGGGACTGGGGTGGCCGAACCTTGGCTTTGGGCGAACCCTCCCTTATTCGAACTACATGGCGAACCTATGTGGGACTTAGCCGAACTTTTACCGTGACCAAAACCCTAAACTAACGAACCCTATTTAGATGAGGCGAACCTACTTCCAACTTTAAGGGCCGAACCCTACTAACCCTAGGGACGAACCTGTGCGGGCCAGAAGCATATAATCGCCGAGTCTACCCTCTGAATGGCGAACCTTATAGGGCTGTACCACCCTCGCCAGCGAACCTATAAGTGCCGGATCCCAAGTCTTGGCCGAACCCTAGGTTATTAAAACTGTAATGGCAGCGAACCCTAAACGAGCCATGGGTCAAGGTATTGGTCGAACTAAGCGTTGGACGAACTCAAGGTTTTGCCAAGCTTATTGGGCCACGAACCTGGGTTTAGGGCCGGACCTAGGGCGTTCGAACCAAAGCTCACGAAGTAGAGTTTAAAGGTAAACTAACGAAAACGTGAGTGCATGCATGGATGATTATTTGATCACCACCTTTTATTTCTCTAATCTAAATTTTTCTTTAACATTATTGAATTTTATAAAGATTTAAAGTATTGTGTAAATCTTAACTTTACATGTAAACACTTTAACTAAAATTCTATTAAACACAAAATGAAATTTTAATAGATTTAGATAAAGGTGGTGGAATCGAATAATTATATACGTGTGCATGAAGGTGTATGACTGAAGATGATCTTAGTTTGTATACACGTCTAGAGGGATACACATATGAAGACACAAATTAGTTATCATTATTAAATGATTAAAACTAACAAGTTAAAGTACGATGATATGAAGAGCATTCATAAAAATCTTAGATAATACATTAGAACTTAGTTAAATGAACTAAGTTAATAAAAATACTAATGAGTTAAAAGTAAACTTATATGGACACTAATTTGGGATGAAACGCTGATGCTTATGAATATAAAAATCACACTAATTACAGATTGATTGAGTTGCTTTTGGATTTCACATACGTCAGCGCGCATACTACGAAATACTGATTCTAAGGACTCAGGTGAGTTCTCATAACCTCCCTTTTAAACTATTTTGTTTTAAAACTCGGAGGTGAAAATGTATACCAATTTTAAATATTATTTTGATAACACATGGATGATACCTGTTTATCAATATGATATTCGTATTATGGAATTATCATTATTTATGGATTATCACTTATTATCATATATCCGTGTAACATTTTCATTGACTTCGGTCAATAACAAAGATGACATGTATTGCCACTTGGATTATCACAACTCCGTGAATCGTTGCCTTTAACTTCGGTTAATTGCTTTGATCTCATGTATTGTCACGTGTGTTGCTTCCACTCCATGGAGAATGTCTTTAACTTATGTTAATTACATAAATTCCATGTATGGTCACATATACTATTTGAGAATATTGATTGTTTGTGATTGGTTGAATGGATTGTGGTTGATTATCTATGATTGTCTATGATTATATGAGATATGTGACTAGGTGTTTGTTATGTGTTTGACTGTTGTGTTGGGATATGTGTTGGATTTTCACGCAGGTACTCTTGTGGATTTTCTCAGAAAGACCATAAGCTTTTACACTTATTTTAATCAAAACTTTTTATAAAACCTTTTTAAACATAAACTTTTATACTCATTTTATAAAATACTTTTAAGTATAAAACTTATGATTACTCACCAACTACTTCGTAGTTGACACTTGATTTTCTTACATGTTTCAGGTAATGAAGACAAGTATGTTGAGGAGGATGATCTCTTCTATTTTGGACATCATCACATAGGATTCTTGGACTTAGCTAATTAACTGAAATTCTGGCGATTAGAGTTTAGTTAGTTTAGCTAAATCTTTTGTGTAATTGATGTATTTAATTCATGATGAACATGATTTTTGTGTAAACATTTATTTGGTTTGATTGATATGTGATGGTATATATATTTAGATGCCCACGAGCTTTTGAACAATCTACACATCCCTCGTGGCATCCCGACGTTTCCGCCATCGGTCTGGGTGTTACAGATTGGTATCAGAGCCTGGGTTATAGGGAATTAGGTTACTAGAAATGGTTGAACTAGTCTATAACTGTAGGATACCCTAGTATGAATTATTTCATACACTAGTTAGTATATTCAGGATTTCATGCTTATGTGTTTATTACATGTTAACTGAACTCCTGTTATACACCTTATATGCATATGCTACTTATTGATTTCTTGCTTACGTGTGCCCTAATGATTCAATAAGGACATGCACATGGTGTATCGTAAAGGTGGTGGGACGTTGGCTGGGGCAGTTGCGACTGACCCCTACATATACCCTATATATATATACCATTTACGGTACATTAGGTGGATGTCAGTATTGAAGAATGTGGGAACTACCCGTTTGGGAAATTATTTGCTTAGTGAATTAACTGTTTAGGATTTTTCTGCTTTAAGGATTATTTATTTGAACTATGATTACCAGACATGGACACACTCGTAGTATACTACAAAGGTGGTGGGACGGTGGCTGTGGCAGTTGCGACTAACCCCTACATATGCCCTATACATATACCATTTGTAGTATATTGGAGGTCTGTCAGTGTCAGGAACTTAGGATATTACTAAGATGTACTAGGAATTATTGAAGGGTTATGATTAATGGATTGTTGATGGTATGTTGGTTAAGGTTGGTTTGGATTGACGCTTCGGGTGATCACATTTGATGAATACATATAAATTCATTAACAGACACACTTATTGGACATGTGGGGTGCATAGGATCAACGAACGATATGAACGATTAGTGATGGACTGTAGACTTGGGTGATGATATAGACACTTGGGGGATAATATAAACGCATAGTGATGATACTAACACTTAGTGATGGTATGGACACTTGATGAGGATAAATTATAGGGAGGATATGAACACCTAGTGACAATAAGAGCACTCAGTGATGATATGAACCCTCATAGATAATTATGGACATTGGGATTAGTATGGACTTTTAGTGAACTTAGACATTAGGGGAAACCTCTAATGTCAGGTGAACTTAGACATTAGGTGAACTTAGAAATAGGCAAACCTACATGTCAGGTGAACTTAGACATTAGGCGAACCTAATTGTCCAAGGGAAACTAGAGACCACTTCACTCAAAATTATCCTACATAGGATAAGGTTTGTGAAGTGAGACAATGATAAGATACATGACACACCTAAATTCTAACAAGGGCATAATCGTGACGCAATGAAACGGTGGTGGGACGGTGTAGGGGAGGTTGCGATCTACCTCTGCATATGCCCTATATATAAGCTTGTTGCATTGCATCGGGAGGTTGTCAGTGTTGGTATAGGGTGGGGAATGTATGAAACTTAGGAATAGTTAACTAATATTAGTTATGACCAACTAGGACACTTAGTATAATATTAGGAAATTTATAAATGTTATGAGTTTAATCACAGATAGGAGAAAAATATAGTTCCTATATGTAATCCTAACTGTATAAAATGAACTCATTCGATCATAGTTTGTATTACTTACGTTGTAAACGGTAGTAACATGTTTCTATTTCTTCAGAAACACGCCGCCACGCCGTCACAACGGAGACGATACGAACTCGGAAGATGCTAATGGTAATGCCAGCTCCGGCATACAAGAGTTAGCAAACCTTATCTCTGGATTGGTGAACCAACTGACTCAAGCCAATCAAAATCTCACTCAGAACAGAGGTGGTGCAAACCCACCAACTTGCACATTCAAACACTTCAACTCCTGTAATCCCCTAAAGTTCACGGGTTCTGAATCAGCCACTGGCCTGCTGCAGTGGTTTGAGAGCATGGAGAATACCTTCATCAACAGTGATTGCCCCGAGAACCTGAAAGTTCGTTATGCCACTAGTGTTTTCCAAAAGAGAGCACTGACTTGGTGGAATGGGGAAAAGAGAACTAGGGGAGTTGATGCTGCTTTAGCACTAACATGGATAGAGGTCAAAAAGTTGATGACCACTGAATTCTGTCCTCGCAGCGAAATGAGGAAGCTTGAGACTGAGTTTTGGGAACTCAAGCAGGAAAGCGGGGAGAACGTTATCTACAATACTCGTTTCCACGAGTATAGTCTGCTGTTGCGTCATCTAGTGACACCGCTGGAGAGAGCAATTGAGAAGTACATAGGCGGCCTGCCTATGCAGATTCAGGGCACAGTCTATAGTAGCAACCCTACCACACTGGAGGCTGCAATCCGTTTATCTGCAACACTGACTGACAACCATGTACGGGCTGGAACACTCACAAGGAAAGGATCTAAGAAGACTGACACCAAAGCAACTGCAAAGGAGACTTCAACTGAAGTCAAAACAGAACAGGGCAGCTCTTCAAGAAGCAACAACAAGAAGAGGAAGACTAGAAACTTTGTGGTTACTGCTCCTGCTGCCAAGTCTACGCAGCAATCATCAAACAATACCACTGACAAGAATTATGTTGGGGTCACTCCCCAATGTAATACCTGCCGATATCATCACGCACCTAACTTGCCATGTCGCGTCTGTAACAACTGTGGCAAGTATGGTCATTTTGCCAATGTCTGTCGGAGTGCACCGCAAACACAAAGGATGCAATCTGCTCCGCTTGCATTGCCAGCTCCGCATGCACAACCTATTCCAGCTGTACCCATTCGCCAGGTACCTGCACAGGCAAGAGCCTGTTATGAGTGTGGAGAAGTGGGTCACTTCAGAAATCAATGCCCAAAGTTGACTGGGAACAATCAGAGGGTGGCAAGAGGCCGGGCGTTCCAACTGAATGCTCCAGCTGCTCAAGCCATCCAGGATGTGGTCAACGGTACATATCTGATCAACAACTCTTATGCATCTGTCTTATTTGATTCTGGTGCCGATAGGAGTTTCGTTTCATATGATTTTGAATGCATGCATGGTAGAACACGTACATATTTAGCTAAACCGTTTAACGTGGAGGTGGCTAACGGAAACATTATTGATATTGACATTGTTATTATTGGATGTACTGTGAACTTAAGTGATCACATTTTCCCAATTGATCTTATACCTATGCATCTTGGTAGCTTTGATGTTATCATAGGCATGGATTGGTTAGCCACCCACAAAGCGGAGATTGTTTGTCATGAAAAGTACATTCGTATTCCCTTACCTTCGGGTGAAACTTTAAGAGTTTTTGCAGAAACTTCTAGTAAAGGTCTTAAGCTGATGTCCTGCACTAAAGCACACAAGTATCTTAGGAAGAAGTGTATAGCATTCTTAGCTCACATTGTAGAGAAAAAGGAGAAAAGGAAGAGCATTGAAGACGTTCCTGTAATCAGAGATTTTCCTGAAGTATTTCCAGATGATTTGTCGGGTCTTCCACCAGAACGTCAAGTAGAGTTTCAAATTGACTTAGTACCTGGTGCGAACCCTGTCGCCAAAGCTCCTTACAGACTTGCACCTTCGGAGTTGCAAGAATTGGCGAGCGAGCTGCAAGAACTGACTGATAAAGGATTTATTCGCCCGAGCCATTCGCCATGGGGTGCACCGGTCCTGTTTGTTAAGAAGAAGGATGGGTCATTCCAAATGTGCATCGACTACCGCGAATTAAACAAACTCACAATTCAGAATCGATACCCACTTCCGCGCATCGATGACCTCTTCGATCAGCTTCAGGGCTCGGCATGGTTTTCAAAGATCGATCTCAGGTCTGGGTATCACCAGCTTCACATACATGATGATGAAATTCCCAAGACAGCTTTCAGAACAAGATATGGCCATTATGAGTTTCTGGCAATGACTTTCGCCCTTACCAATGCACCTGCGGTTTTCATGGACCTCATGAACCGTGTTTGCAGGCCATACTTGGATAAATTTGTGACTGTATTCATTGATGATATTTTGATCTACTCAAAGACCAAGGAAGAACACGAGAAACACTTCAAGTTGGTTCTGGAGATCCTAAGAGAGGAGCGACTGTATGCCATATTCTCCAAATGTGAATTTTGGCTTAAGGAAGTTCAATTCTTGGGATACGTAGTCAATGAAAATGGTGTTCACGTGCATCCTGCAAAGATTGATGCGGTGAAGAATTGGAGTACACCAAAGACACCGACGGAGATTCGATCGTTTCTCGGATTTGCCGGTTACTATCGGCGGTTCATCTCGAATTTCTCCAGGATTGCTGTCCCTCTCACTTCTTTGACTCAAAAAAAATAAACCTTATGAGTGGGGACTGAAGCAGGAAGAGGCATTTCAGACCTTGAAGCAGAAACTATGTGATGCTCCGGTCTTGATCTGTCCTGATGGAAATGATGATTTTGTGGTTTACTGTGATGCATCCAACCTAGGTCTCGGTTGTGTCCTCATACAACGGGGAAAGGTTGTGGCATATGCATCTAGACAGTTGAAAATTCACGAAAAGAACTACACTACACATGACTTGGAACTTGGTGCAGTCGTGTTTGCTTTGAAGATATGGAGACATTATCTGTATGGCGCGAAGTGTGTAGTCTTTACTGACCATAAAAGCTTGCAACATATTCTCAATCAGAAGGAACTTAACATGAGACAACGGAGATGGGTTGAACTGTTGAACGATTATGACTGTGAAATTCGCTACCATCCTGGTAAAGCGAATGTAGTAGCAGATGCGCTTAGTCGCAAAAGTCAACTTCAGATCCATAGTGTCCGAGTGCACACTAACCTCCGTAATGATGTTCTCACAGCCCAACAACACTCATTGGCTCAAGACAACTTGAAGAATGAGATGTCCTGCGGGGCTGAGATATTATTGGAAATAAGGGATGATGGTTTGATGTATTATTTGAATCAGTTGTGGATACTGAATAGGGGTGATCTTAGGATGGTGATTATGGATGAAGCTCATAAGTCTCGTTACTCAATCCATCCGGGCTCTGATAAGATGTATCAAGACCTTAGGGGCTTGTACTGGTGGCCTGGAATGAAGAAAGATATTGTTGAATATGTGTCAAAGTGCCTTAACTGTGCCAAAGTCAAGGCGGAACACCAGCGACCTTCGGGATTGTTAATACAACCAGAAATACCAATGTGGAAGTGGGAGAATATCTCTATGGATTTCATTACTAAACTCCCACGAACCACAAACGGTAAGGATAGCATTTGGGTGATAGTTGATAGATTAACAAAGTCGGCTCATTTCTTACCGATACGCGAGACGTACCCTGTGCGGAAATTAGCTCGTATCTACATTGATGAGATCGTTAGCAGACATGGAATTCCCTTAAGCATAATATCGGATCATGATGCTCGTTTCACGGAGCGGACGATTCAAACATTAAAATACATGTTGAGAGCTTGGGTCATCGACTTCGGTGGCAATTGGGATGGCCATTTACCATTGGTTGAGTTCTCGTATAACAACAGTTATCACGCTAGCATTTGTATAGCACCGTTCGAAGCTCTGTATGGCAGAAAATGTCGGTCACCTATTTGTTGGACCGAGGTCGGCGAATCGTAGATCACTGGCCCCTAGATTATTCAAGAAACGACTGACAAGATCCGCCAGATCCGTGACAATCTGTTAGCTGTACGTAGTCGACAGAAAAGCTATGCGGATAAACGACGGAAACCTTTAGAGTTTGAAGTTGATGATATGGTATTACTTAAGGTATCGCCTTGGAAGGGCGTTGTGCGATTCGGGAAGAAAGGTAAACTTGCTCCACGATATGTTGGCCCTTTTAAGATCCTCGAACGGATCGGGAAAGTTGCTTACAAGTTGGAACTTCCTCCTGAACTTAGTAACGTGCACCCGACGTTTCACGTGTCCAATTTAAGAAAGTGCTTAGCTGATCAGGATCTTCAGGTACCACTCGATGACATTCGCGTCGATGATACTATGCATTTTGTTGAAAAACCAGTTGAGATAATGGATCGTGAAGTTAAGAAACTCAAACGCAGTAGAATTCCAATTGTCAAAGTACGTTGGGAGTCGAAGCGTGGTCCAGAATTCACCTGGGAGCGGGAAGATCAGATGAAGCTTAAGTACCCACATTTATTCACTACGGTCAGTCCAAGTTGAATTTTGGGACGAAATTCCCTTAACTAGGGAAGACTGTAACATCACTGTAATTCAGGTCGTCCGTACATATGTACGATTTTACTGTTACGATCTGATGTGTAAATTATTAACGATTATGAATTATTGATTGGCATTATTATGATTTGGTATACATATTGAGAACATATATTATTTTATGCATAAACCATGGTGAGTTTAGTTGAAACCCAACTAAACAGAACCAGAGAGTTTAGTGTAGTTACATTTCACAGATTATGGATGTTGGTAATGGAATGGAATGGGTTTAGGAGTTTGTTATGGTTTGGTTGCTAAACATAGTCAAGGACACATGGTTGAAATAGCGGTGGGACGGTGGCTGGGGCAGTTGTGACTGACCCCTACATATGCCCTATACATATGCATATTTCGGTCTATCACGGATGTCTCAGTGATATGGTTTAGTGGGTTTCGGATTGGGATTATAATATTAAAATTAATAAAATAATGAAAGCTTTATTGGAAATAAATACGCGATGGTGAGGTTACGAACATAAATTAAACGCGAATATTAATTCAGAAATATTAACTTAATAATGTATTCGCATGGGTGACGATTCACACGAATATAATTATTAGGAATGACATTCTGAAACGATATTCCATAAATCGTAAATCAAATCGAAATACGGTACGAACGTCAGATTCGCAAAGGTGACGATCTTTACGAATACGTACGTGAGTAACGCGTTTCGACGAGATAATATAATAATACTTAATGATAATAAAATAAGAAAAAAATAAATTAAAAACATTTATTAGGAATCACAACCTAAAACAGAATCGAATAAACCGTTTTAATGAAATAAATGAATTATCGTAAATTAAACGGAATCGTTTTGCGAAACAATTTATTAAAAATCATTTTATTAAACCGAAACCCATTTATTTAAATGATTTATGTTTTAAATATATTTTACGAGCAAAAACCGAGCACTTTTATAATTTTATCGCGATAAAAACGAGACCGAACACACGGGAACGAAATGGGGTATAATAGACGAGGATTTCACCATATAATCGCCGAGTCTACCCTCTGAATGGCGAACCTTATAGGGCTGTACCACCCTCGGCAGCGAACCTATAAGTGCCGGATCCCAAGTCTTGGCCGAACCCTAGGTTATTAAAACTGTAATGGCAGCGAACCCTAAACGAGCCATGGGTCAAGGTATTGGTCGAACTAAGCGCTGGACGAACTCAAGGTTTTGCCAAGCTTATTGGGCCACGAACCTAGGTTTAGGGCCGGACCTAGGGCGTTCGAACCAAAGCTCACGAAGTAGAGTTTAAAGTTAAACTAACGAAAACGTGAGTGCATGCATGGATGATTATTTGATCACCACCTTTTATTTCTCTAATCTAAATTTTTCTTTAACATTATTGAATTTTATAAAGATTTAAAGTATTGTGTAAATCTTAACTTTACATGTAAACACTTGAACTAAAATTCTATTAAACACAAAATGAAATTTTAATAGATTTAGATAAAGGTGGTGGAATCGAATAATTATATACGTGTGCATGAAGGTGTATGACTGAAGATGATATTAGTTTTATACACGTCTAGAGGGATACACATATGAAGACACAAATTAGTTATCATTATTAAATGATTAAAACTAACAAGTTAAAGTACGATGATATGAAGAGCATTCATAAAAATCTTAGATAATACATTAGAACTTAGTTAAATGAACTAAGTTAATAAAAATACTAATGAGTTAAAAGTAAACTTATATGGACACTAATTTGGGATGAAACGCTGATGCTTATGAATATAAAAATCACACTAATTACAGATTGATTGAGTTGCTTTTGGATTTCACATACGTCAGCGCGCATACTACGAAATACTGATTCTAAGGACTCAGGTGAGTTCTCATAACCTCCCTTTTAAACTATTTTGTTTTAAAACTCGGAGGCGAAACGTGTATACCAATTTTAAATATTATTTTGATAACACATGGATGATACCTGTTTATCAATATGATATTCATATTATGGAATTATCATTATTTATGGATTATCACTTATTATCATATATCCGTGTAACATTGTCATTGACTTTGGTCAATAACAAAGATGACATGTATTGCCACTTGGATTATCACAACTCCGTGAATCATTGCCTTTAACTTCGGTTAATTGCTATGATCTCATGTATTGTCACGTGGGTTGCTTCCACTCCATGGAGAATGTCTTTAACTTATATTAATTACATAAATTCCATGTATGGTCACATATACTATTTGAGAATATTGATTGTTTGTGATTGGTTGAATGGATTGTGGTTGATTATCTATGATTGTCTATGATTATATGAGATATGTGACTAGGTGTTTGTTATGTGTTTGACTGTTGTGTTGGGATATGTGTTGGATTTTCACGCAGGTACTCTTGTGGATTTTCTCAGAAAGACCATAAGCTTTTACACTTATTTTAATCAAAACTTTTTATAAAACCTTTTTAAACATAAACTTTTATACTCATTTTATAAAATACTTTTAAGTATAAAAACTTATGATTACTCACCAACTACTTCGTAGTTGACACTTGATTTTCTTACATGTTTCAGGTAATGAAGACAAGTAGGTTGAGGAGGATGATCTCTTCTATTTTGGACATCATCACATAGTATTCTTGGACTTAGCTAATTAACTGAAATTCTGGCGATTAGAGTTTAGTTAGTTTAGCTAAATCTTTTGTGTAATTGATGTATTTAATTCATGATGAACATGATTTTTGTGTAAACATTTATTTGGTTTGATTGATATGTGATGGTATATATATTTAGATGCCCACAAGCTTTTGAACAATCTACACATCCCTCGTGGCATCCCGACGTTTCCGCCATCTGTCAGGGTATTACAATATCGCGCCCCGAGAACCTTCCGCCTGACGGGAAAGTCTATCCAGTCCGCCGGCTCGGGGTGTGACTGCAGCAGTTCCTTCAGATTCCTTCTCATCCTCCCTTGTTGATATCTTAGGATCAGGAGCTTTGGTTGTTTTCTTTTTAGCTCTTCTGTTTATCTTGATCACCGAAGATATAGACATGTTGTCATAGGAGGGACTGGATGGAGGGGAGAGAGGCTCTGGTTTAGGGAAGAGTGCTTCCTTTGAGGAACCATACATCACCTCCTCTCCTTCTCTGATTACAGAACTAGAGAGGAGTGTATCAAAATGATTCTTCCCCTAAAGCCTAAATTTAGACATTCCCTCTAAGCCTGGATCTGCTCCATTGAAGGCAACTCTCCTCTGGCTATCATCTGTTTGATTTCTCTTAAATGCATGTCCATGTTAGAGTTCTTCATTGGGCCAAGCTGCTACCGAGAGAATCCATAGTTCACTAGCATCTTCTTTATCTTCTCTCGGTAGGCAGCTTCTTTTTTTTTCTTTGTGAGGGCTGCCACAGCTTTGGATGCAGCAGCAGCCTGTTCTAGCTGCTGCATCCTGTCCAGCTCAGAGATCATTCGAGGTACCGACCAGTTTAGTATCTCATCCACATCAAAACCCTTCTCTTGGAGGAGACCAGAAAGTCTGAGAATTTCTCCATCCAAGGAAGTATATGTTCGACCCTTCTTATTCGGTACCCTCCTCTCCTCTTGTGCAGGTTCCTCATCTGGGTTAACTTCCTTTTGCCTTTGTCTATTTTATTTAACCCAGAGGAGATGAATCTTGTGGCCTCACCAGTTGGTTCATTGGCCAATGGTTCTTTTGAGGAAGTAACTTCAAAGATGACTGGGCCTTCGGAAGCAGCTGCAGCTTCGGAGTTAACCTTAGCATTCCCTACCTCCTCCACTTGACCAACCATCTTGGAAGGCTCTTTTGTAGTGTCCACAGAGAACTCTGGAATGGAGGAGATGGTTTCTTCTGCTACTGTCCCAAGAGGGGACTTAGTTTCCATGGAGATAGAGGTTTCAACTTGAGTGGAATCCTCCATGGTAACCTTATCTGAAGTCCCAGAAGAGGACTTAGTCCCGGAAGGGACTATTGTATCCTGGGCTCCATGGATGACCCTACTTCTTCGGAAGAAGAGGAGGAAGTGCTGGAATAATGAAAGTGTTTGCTCAAGAACTCATCCCAGTCATTGTTTAAACTATCAAAGGCTGGAGTGGGTTCTGGAGCATCTTCCTCCTCTCCTTTAGCTGAAGAATTCGATCCCATAGGTTGTACCATCTCCCCCTTTTTGGAAGCATCTGGGATCAGGGTAGAATGGGTGAATGATGACTGGGGGCGGTGCTGAAGGTCCAAGATGGTGGCATCTTTGGCTTGGACCTGCAGCCTCAGGGTAGCAACTTCAGCATCTAGTTGTGCTACCCTGGCTTGTAGTGTAGAGATGGTGGCCGTCAAATCCTGTATAGTGATTCCCTCATCCACTGGAGTGGAATCATGGGGCGATGGAGTCTTGAGCCTAGCTCCTTCACCTCCACCACCAGATATGGTTTCTTGGCTCCCTGGATTCCTCTCATTGAGGATGACCTCCAAGAAGTCATCAGCAATGTGAGTTGCCATAGGGGAGGTCCTATTGCCAATGCCTCTGGCCTGAAAAACCTGATAAGGTTCAGTAGTAGTGGCAACCTCCACTGTATTTACCCCTTCAAAACTACTGGGGTCAACCTCTGTATTGGACGGCTCTTGGTCAGGAAACCTGGCTTGTAGGTCTGTCACCACTCTCATTAATGTTTGGGTAGTGGGAGAGAGTGGGTCATCCAGAGCTATTGCAGAGAATGCTTGAGCTGGAGTAGAAGTATGGGTGGGGGCATTGATGGGTAGTATTCTCCTAGGGACCTGGGAGACACTCCCTAAACTAATGGAGTTGCTTCAGAAGAAGCAGACTCAATCATGGGGTTATCCCTTTGGATATTCTCAGGTATGTATGGTGACATACTCTGAGGGCTTTCAGGCTGGATAGGGGCAGCCACTGGTTCCAGAGGAATAACCAATGGTGAAGCAATAGCTGTGGTTTTCACCTTGGGCATAACTGGGCCCCTGCCAGTTCTTTTTGTCTTTTTCGTAATGGGTTCAGAAAAAGGTGCCTGAAGAGCTATAGAGAGCTGTTCAGGGGTTCTTTTGCGTTAGTAGATGATTTTTATTGGGTGTGGGATAGAAGGGGAAGGTGTGGGATCAGCAACTGTTAGTTCTACAGTGCTGCCACCTTCATGAGCAGAGAGCTCCATAGAAGGAAGAAGAGGAGTGAAAGTTCCAGAGAACTGAGCACTCTTCTTCTTTAGTTGAATAAAAACTTTGGCATTAACCAAAGGAATATTATATATATATGCTTCTAGTCAGTGAGAGAGAGGATCCCAACTCATTGTTAAAGATACGCAGCAAAAACCTGGGATACATACAAAATTTCTTGGGTGACAAAAGATTTTTAGCCAAGTTATTACAAATGAAAGCAAAGAAATTGAAATTTTGATTGGAGATCAAGCCACGAATAGCCGTAGCTAAATCAGAAGGAACTTGATCCCAACCACCAGTGTTATTCGACAAACAATGAAGAAAAACATGTATGAGATACTTATAATTATAGGACACTCTACCCTTCAAATAGGTTGTTGAAAGGAGAGGACCTTCGTATCCTGATAACCTAAAGGTCTCTGCTACCTCATCCCTTGTGAATGAAACATTTCCACCGGCATCATTAAGATGAAGATATATGTCGACAGATAGTCTCCACAGAAATGGAGAGAGGATGAGCATCAATGGTAGCCATAAGAGTTCTACCATTGGGAGATGAAACAACAGAAAAAGAATGCCAAAACTGTTGGTGATTAGATTCATACACCATAGGTTTGACAGTTAGCGCAAAATAGTACCTGCTCTTTGTAAGAGAAGGGGATGCCCAATCCAAATCTTGCATTAGTTGTTGTACATCAAGCTATCCAGTGTGTACATTTCTTAAATTTAAGAACTTCGATATATGCTTTATATAATTGTAAAGATATATATATATATATATATATATATATATATATATATATATATATATGTTGTGACATCCAGTACCTGATCGTCCGGCAAGTCAGTCCGGTATGTGTACTTTCTTCTTTTACTTTGTGTAAATACGATATATGAACAGTGTTTGTGATAACATAATTCAAAATACAATAAACAGTTGTACGTATTTATGTGATAACTCAAATACCGTATGTACAACAACTCACGATAAACAATAGTTGTATGTATTTAGGTGAAAACCTAAGTACAATTAATACAACGAATCAAGAGAAACAACAGTGTACAAGTAAACAACAAGAACATGTCGGTTGCGATCTGATATCCGTAGATGACAGGAATCAGATGGCCGATGAATCAGTATGAAAACAATGTGAAAACAGGACGTTTAGTTGAGTCCGTCAGTTGAATAATAACGAGTGATTTTCAACGTGTTAGGACAATGGAATAGTGATCATATGAAACTCTTTTACAAAATGCTAAGAATTATTAAATTATACTCTAAAGTCCAAGTCAATGTTATAAACGATGATGATGGGCAAGGATTACTCAACATGACAAGACCAAAACGAAGTAAAACATAAAACAAGTAACAAGGTATACTAAGCTTAATCTAAGTTGATGGAGTGTTAGAATAACTAAGAAAATTGAACAAGGGCTGAATGATGACCAAGACCGATCAATGTTAACCAACTTTAGGCTAACACATACACACACACGAATGTCTATAACTCATACTTACAAGTTACGAACAACGTGAAATAAATACAGGATCGTGAAAACAACATCAAGTACAATCAAGAGCTCGTGTATTTCTTGTTTAGGCTAAGTCAACCACAACTACTACAAGGTGAGTTCATACGCCCCATTTTATAATCTTAACTGATTTTAAACTCTCGGGGCTGAGAAACATGCTTAACTTTTATTTACTTCAAAGTTTTATGTTTAACATAATGCTTATGCTTTGATTTAGATAATATTGCTTGACTTATTATCGTTTATCATTGTACGCATGCTTGTATGATCATGATATGACGGAAACAACTAAGATGAATACGATAATATAACTTCATAAATCATCAACACAATAGAATAATGTAGTTGTAAGATTCTATCTTATAACATTAAATTATTCTTACTAGAACAAACATTGAGATTATCACAGGTGAACAGGATGACAAGAACAACAACAAATAGTATCCACTACCTGAGTCAACTAAGTGTTGTAAGAATGGTTCCCACAACACTGTAGTGGCAACATGGTGACTATATGGAACAACTAGAATGATAAACATGATAATGTACCTTCATGATAACAAAATCACTTACACAACAACTAATATTGTTTAATAAGACAAGATCTTGTATAACTTTATTAGCAACAATGAGAACACACAACATTGAGAACAAATAACATTGATGAACACAATACAATTGATTGCTATTGAACTGTCTGTATTATATCATTTCAATCATGTGCCATATATTCAAGTTTCATTGTAAGTCCTTTCTCATAATCGGTTACCAGTTAATTTAGTGGGATCTAAACCGACGATAGCATGGTGGTACCATAGGTTTGACAAACCTCCGACGAGTGAGGTCTGTATGTTAATCATAACATCAATTGGCTGGTAACATATGACCGGTAACAGGGTGACGATCAGTCAGGTTTGGTAAACGACACATGGTGAAATCATTCGACAATGATATTGTAATTAATCAATCGCTTCTTGTTGACTAGTAGACTGAGGAATTTATTTTCTCTCATGTCATATTGTTAGTAACAGTTCGATGAGGTCTATGGTAATACAAAGAGGTAGAGGTAAATCGGATGCATTGTAATCTGATTACGTGAGGATTGCAATGGATTCCTTTTAGGCTCTATGCACTTCAAGTTGAGAACAAATATCAATTGGTTAACTAACACTCTTACTTTTAAAAGTGATTAACAGTTAACCCCACAAGTAATAGAATAATAACAAGGATCAAATTAAATTAATCAAAATTCCTTAACACCTCGAGGGTTTATCAATACTTCGGTTTGATAACTAAACCCTTCATATTATATTATTCTACATATGATTCAATGGGTGATGAATACAAACGGACGGGTGAAATGAAAATGGGAATCCATAGTTGTATTGCAAGTGGTATTAAGTTCTATTAGATATGTGGTGGGATGTTGGCTGGGCCTTGGTTCCCCTACATATGCCCTATATATAAGCATAGCTAATAGGATGAGATATCACTTGTAAATATAACTATGGAAAGGCCATTGTGTGAACGGGTTAATCAAACAACTTAGAAACAACAAGTATGACATTGTGATTGTGTATGTGAACATTCCAAGGCTTTCAAATATCAAACTTATGAACTCACCAACCTAGTGTTGACTTTGTTTAAATGCATGTTTTCTCAGGTGACGAATAGGGTTAGTCACCAGACATACAAGGACATAGCTAGTGGACTTTAAGAAGGCCTAGCTACTTTTTGGTGTTGCATACTTTTGAATGACAAAACAGTGAATCATTTTTTGTATATCTTGTACAGATACATGACATAAACTCATTGATTCTTTTGACTAGATTTACTTAGTTAAATTATGAGGAAACAATGTAATTTAACTTTGTAATTCTATTTCATTGTCATGTTAGCATTTCTCATTTATTTATCATGTGCTACGTAAACAATCTGATCATTTCGATTATCAAGCGATATCGCGCCCCGATAACCTTCCGCCCGACGGGAAAGTTGATCCAGCCCGCCGGCTCGAGGTGTGACATATGTATTTATGTATGCATGTATGCATGCATGCATGTATGTATGTATGTATGTATGTATGTATGTATGTATGTATGTATGTATGTATGTATGTATGTATGTATGTATGTATGTATGTATGTATGTCAAACGAACGAACGTTTCGAATTCATTCGCGTTTTTTTTCTTACGCATTCTCTATTTGAATTCTTTTGGTTGTTTATTGTATTCACATAATGTCATTTTGGGACGTTAACTTGTTCTTTGGAAACGAAAAGATAGAACAGGATTCTGTCGGTTGATCTTATCATGGTGACAGTAGACCTCAAAAGCTGTCTGATTTAAACGAGAAACCCAACTTTAAATTTTACAGAGCGAATAGGATTCCCGATTTAAATCAGTATCCTTGCATTGAATCTTTTTACAATTACGAAAACCAGCATGAATTTGGATGGGAAAGTCAGCTTTCATACAGTCATGAAAGCTTGCATAAAGAAAATGATATATATTTAGAACCAAAAAATAGCAGGCATGATTATTTCGAGGAAGGTCATCATGCTAAAGTGTTGTGGGATACCAATCAGGTATAATTTAGATTGACTTTCACGTTTTTAGCATTAGATATATTTTAAGTCGTGTTATTGTTTTAGGAATTTATGTCTCATGATGAACTGGTTGCCTTGGTGAAAAGCAGAGCAATTGATAACGGTTATATTGTAATCACTGCTCGATATAAAAAGAAAGGAGATGTTGTAAAGAATGTACGGCTTGTTTGTGATCGTAGTGGCGAACACAAGACCATAGCGACGCATAGACGCTCCGTCAGCAAGAAAATTGGTTGTCCACTTAAACTGGTTGGCGTTTACAATGAAAAGCGTCCTGTTTGGCAGTTAGATGCCCGAAATGACGAGCATAACTATGGGGGTTGCTCAACATCTAGAGGGGCACCCATTTGTAAGAAGGTTGTCTCAAGACGAAATAAGATGGTGGGACATCTGACAAAACAACATATGGACCCGCGCAATATACTGTTAACTATCAAGAAGCAAAAACCTGATAATGTTTCTGTAATCAAGGACATATACAACGCCCAACAGAAAATATAAAATGAAAAAAAAGTAGGTACTACTTCGATGCAGGTTCTGGAAAACCTATTGCATTCTAAGGGCTATGTATATTATACCAGAGAAGATCCTGCAATAAATGTCATTGAGGAAGTGTTCTTCTGTCATCCAAAGTCGTACACATACTAGCGAGCGTTCCCGCATGTGCTGATGATTGACGCTGCATAAAAAAAATGTACAAAATTCTGTTTGTACAGATTGTTGGTGTGACTTCCACACACCATACGTTTTGTATTGCACATGCGTTTATAACAAAAGCACGTGAAGAGAATTACTTATGGGTATTGCAAAAGCTGAAAGAAATGTTAGACAAGTGTATGGAGCCCCATGTAATATTAACAGACCGAGATCGTGCACTGATGAATGCGTGTAAGCTTGTATTTCCTGACGCATCTAGGTGCTTATGTAAGTGGCACATCAGCGAAAGCATTTCTAAACACTGCAAGGCAAGTTTTTCTAATAGTGATTGGAACAGATTCCGCCATATGTGGACGACATTGTGTGAGTCTTCATCTAACGACATTTATCAACAATTATAACAAGCTATACGAACAACTAACCAAAGACAAATGGCAGCGTAAGCTTTTACACATACATACATACATACATACATTCATACATACATTCATACATATATAATATATACACTAATTATGTGGTTACGTTTTGTTTCAGGCATTTTATATTATTTAACGCAAACCTGGTTGAACAGATACAAAGAAATGTTTGTATCTGCTTGGACCAACAAAACCGGAACATTGGTCAACATACAACCAATAGAGTCGAGAGTCAGCACGCAAACTTAAAGCGATAAATAACACCAAATAGTTCGCTTGCCACACATTTTGGGTTTGTTGACGAAGTTGCAAATTCACAAGAGGTGAACATAAACCATGGTTTCGAAACAAGCAAGGTAAAAACTACGAGTCATCACAAAGTAGCGTTGTTTGATTACCTTCAAGGTAAGGTTTCACACAAGGATCTTGATTTGCTTGTTGTTAAAAAAAGCAAGATACAAGTATTGCCGACCGGGAATCATTCATGTAACAGTCAACTTTTCACCAGTTATGGCTTGTCGTGTGCTCGTCTATCAAAATACGAAAACACATCTAACATGATAAATGTCTTTCATTTTTATTATAATAAACGTCTTTCATTTGATAATCAATTTTGTTTCAGATACCAAAATTTCACTTGGTGCCGTAGATATATTCTGGACCAAACTTTATACTCGTCCGTTATTTTTAGACGAAGAAGAAATTAATGTTAAAGAACAGTTACAAGCCGTGAAACAACAAATAATGACACAACCGACTGAAGTACAGGGTCTTTTTTATCATAAAACTAATACTTCACCCCTATACGTAACGTGCAGTTTCCTACATGGCGTACAGGGTGGATTATGGTTATACTATAGGCTATACTCCACCCTGTACACCACGTAGAGACCTGTACGCCACGTACAAGGTATTTTTATCATAAAACTGATACTACACTCCTGTACATAACGTATATGCACCGGCTGAATGCTAGGTAGATTGCTAGACGTGGCAGAAGCCCCGAGTGGTGCACATTACAGGATTTATTTTATTTGTACTGCCTGATCACCGGGCGTACATGCCGGATTGCGCGCTGCCTTGCTGAGTACTTCATGACATATTACCATCGGTAGCAGCGCGAAGCCATATATGGTGGTGCCTACATCAATATTATAGGTCGTGTCTTGGGTTATCTGCACCAGGACGCTCTCGAGGAGCTGTCTGATCATGTGGATCCAGTCAGACTCGATCGCTGGACGCTCTTCGGTATGAAGATCATCCGGGATTTTCCAGGTGTAGGTATTAGGTTCTCACTTGTACGAGGAGTCATATAGGTCCCTCCCCCACTACAGATGATGGACGTAGACGGCGGTCAGGGAGTTGGAGAGGCGGGTGAGGGTGCTGGTGCTGGTGGTGAGGGCAGCGGGGGTGATGAGGAGGGTGGAGGGGAGGCCGTAGGTACCACACTGCGAGGATTCTGGCACGCCTTAAGGCGATATTGCGGGGATCTTTCTGCACGATCCAGAGAGCAAGACCGCATCCTAGCTTGACAGAATGAGATGCTGCGCTGGCTGATTGATCGCGAGATTGAGGCAGGCTGGTATTGAGCCTCCTCCCCTTCCGCAATCACCTCCCCAGGTCCTGTAGTTTTATTCCTTTTTATTGTATTGTACAGACATTGTTTGTGTATATATTATGTGATTTTTTTTGATTGGTTGTTTGTTTTTTTTAATTTGTATGTGCATTGTGTTTGTTTAATACGTGTATTTGTTTAAACAAAAATAATATTAAATTAATGAAATTAATGATGAAAACGAAGAACGTTAAAAATGTTTAAATTTATAAAACTAAATTTATAACATTACCAATTTTATTTTAATTTAAAGTTTGAAAAAAAAATATATTAATTGTTTTAGGTTTATAAGTGTCGTATAGTACCATACTATACGTATTAGAATTCAATGTTGAGTTGGGCTAAGGACAAGCCATTTTAAACAGAAACCTACACGCCACGTACAATACCCTACGTGGCGTACAACACAGAATTTAACCAGATACATCGGGGAATTTATGATTGCAGGTGTCAGATGTCGTACGTTACATAGGGACCTGTATGCGGCGTACGACACGCAAAAAAAAAGGTTGCACGTGGTGATGTGCGTGTCGTAAAGGCTTATACCACACGTGCAGAAAAAAGTTGGGTGTTGAATTAAAAAAGTGGGGTGTGTGAATAACCACTCCCATATTTATTGATTATTACCTAGCTAGTTATTATACAATTTTTACTTAATAATTAACGACCCTTGATAAATGTTTTAATTTAAAAATATATTGTTTTTAGTTTTATTCACCAACATATTTTTTTAAATTACATACTTAATTATAGCAAATAATATATCTACTAGACAATTTTTTCTTATTGCTACCCACACCTTTTTTTAATGGTCTGGTATGACGACACTCAAGCTAAGATTTCAACCGTTCACTCGGATTTGAAGTCTTGGGACGTACTTCTAAGACCACCCAAGGAGGAACACATAACTGGGTAAACTCGCTAACTTGGGCTCAACAAATATGTTTCGACCAGTATTTAAACCCAAAACCTTTCATAGAGAAGTTAAGATAATAACCATTTGTTAAGACGCCCATCATCAGTTTACACATATGTGGTAACTTTCTGAGATTTCTTCCGTTTTCTCCAATATGTTGTGGTTAATAAATTAAATTATCACCTAATTATTTTTTGAACAGCAAAGATTTTCTTCTTGTAAACTACTCCAAACTAATTACACCATTGCATTGATTCGAACCCATGACCTCCTATTCTAAGAGACAAAACCTCTACCAAGTGGGCAAGGCTCACATTGGCATTACACCATTGCATGGGTTAGAACCCATTTTTATTATTACTCAGTTATTTTTTTAAAAAACTTCTATTTACACATTTTCATTAAATGCGGTTAATCAAAATATAAATTTAATGATGAATTTAAATTTACAACCTTTTTTAAACAATTTTTAACTACATATTTTTATTTTAATGGGTTATAACTGATAAAATTAATATGTGACAATTGTTTTGCACTGATGTGATAGGTCAATTACAAATTAAATACGGGAGTTGTTAGTAAGACATCAGGATGGTTCCTTAATTATCAATCTATGTATACTAATAAATAAAAATAATTGTTGATAGTTGTCACAAATCTTGACCACCAACATTTGTAAAGACTAATAAAGGCTGATGCTCACCAAACTTCTTGTTTTGTCTAAGTATAGGAGTCTCTTTGAATAAACACCTTCGGAAGGAAGAAGTGATTCTTCGGAAGCAACATTGCTTCCGAAGGATAACTGATTCCTGCCGAAGGTTGTACAAGACAATTGCTTCCGAGGAATCCTCTAATGCTCGGAAGACAAAGACTTCCGAGGAATCTTCTTCTGCACACAAGACAAAGACTTCCGAGGTTTATCCTCTAACAAAGACTGTAGCAGCTTACTCTCAAAGTACAAAAGGTACTGACACAAGACATGCTGGTCTGAGTAAAGACAAAGACAACATGTAATGAGTCAGATAAAGCGCCTTACCTCTCCCATGCTGCATTAAATGCAAAAGATCATCTGAAGCCTTGAAGATCAACAACATTAAATGTCTTTTGTATTTAATAGTTCTTTGTAAAGTCAATGTCTATTAATGTAATGATCATGACTGAGTGTCTTAGCCTGTTAAGACACTCAACATACTAGAATAAGCTTTACTTTATGTACTTGTCTAGTATACCCAACTTGTATTCCTAAGTGTATACGGTTGTAGCCTCGGCTATATAACCTCCCAATGTATTGTTGCTTGAAGTGTGCTTGCTTGTATACTTCCACTTTGAGAGAAATATATCCTTGAGCTTGAATTATTCTTGTGTTCTTAATATTGTTCAAAGATTATTATTGTGTCACTTTGAGTGAAATTGTGAGATCATTCTAACAGAACATTCCGCATCTGTTAGAATTAAGTAAGAAATACTTGTGAAGTGTTGTTTAGAGATAACAACCCGATCCTACAAGTGGTATCAGAGCTTTTGGCTCTTGAACTTGACTGACTAATCATCATCAAGTTACCAGTTCTATTTCTTATAAACCCTCATAGTATTAACACTCATATTTTCTGTGTCTGTCCAAGATGGCTGCTCTAAACAAACATGATACAGAAAATGGCACTCTCAACAAGCCACCAATGTTCACACCAGAAGACTTCGATACCTGGAAAGTCAGAATGGAAGGGTTCATCAGGAACCAAGACTTCAAACTTTGGAAGTCTGTTCTTGAAGGTCCCTACATTCCTACAGTTGCTGCTGCCGGTGCTGGAGTTGCTGCAGTACCAAAAGATCCATCTATGTACTCAGACGAAGATTACAAGAAGATGGAAGTTGATTCTAAAGCTCTTTGGCTAATTCAGATGTCAATACCGAACTCCATTATACATGCATTCAAGAAATGCAAGTCTGCTCAAGAACTGTGGAATTCCTTGAAGCAGATGTATGAAGGGTCAGAAGATGTCAAAGAAAACAAGAAGGATATGCTGAAACAGAAGTTTGAAAACTTTTGTCAACAAAACAATGAGAATATGTCTTCTCAGTACCTAAGGTATGTCCAACTTGTGGATGAATTAACTACTGCAGGTGTAACTCTTGATAATCAAGATGTGCTCAGAAAATTTCTGAGGTCTCTTCCAAAGGCATGGAATATCTACTCTGTAACAATCAGAAGAACAGAAAACCTGAAAACTCTAACTTTAGGAGAATTGTTTGGTATTCTCAGTGCCTATCAGATGGAATTAGATGCCCAAGAATCTAAAGTTTCTCACTCACCATCTGGTTCAGCAGCTCTTTATGCACCCATCAATAATCCTCCATACCAAAGCTATCAACCCCTCTACCATTCTACCTCCACACCCACTGTCACATTTCCTGAAACTCCAAATTCATCAAACCTTGTATCTAACCCAACCCCACTACTAACCTCTGGGCAAGGAGCTTTTATGGCTGAGGAGACAAATTACTTTCATCTGTGTCAAGAAGACTTGGATGGTATTCCTGCAGATGATCTTGAGGAGATGGATATAAACTATCAAATGGCTATGATTTCATACAGGGCAAAGAAGTTTTACCAAAGAACCGGCAGACAGTTCAAAAAGCACAATATGAAGACTGGGTTTGGACTTGACAAATCTAAACTCAAATGCTTTAACTGTCAACAGTTAGGCCACTTTGCCAGAGAATGCAAGTCCACAGGAACTCAGCAGACAACTTCTGGGCAACCACAACAAAGACCATCAAGCTCATCTAACAATGCAAACATTGCTGAACAAGATTTTGCAGACTGGAGCTTTCAAGCTGAGGACCCCTCCATCTCCAACAGTGCTTTGATGGCAAATGACTCATCTTCCTCAAGCAAGGTAACTGATAGCATGTGCTCACCTGAATGCTTAGAAACATTAACTATTTATAAGAAAATAAATTCTCAACTCTGTAATGAACTTGAGTCTCTACAAGTAGTCAAGGCAAATTTCTTTGAGGTTGAAAGAAATTACAAAGAAAAGATTGAAGAAATGGAAAAGACCATTTCAAGTTTAAAACATGAAGATACTAACAAACAGTGTCAGATTAAAAATCTTTTAGAAAGACTAACCACTGCCAAGACTGAACTTGTATTGGCTGAGTCTTACAGAGACAAATTTCTAAGCCAAGGTGAAAAATATGAAAAACTTTTTAGAATGAGCAGCACAACTGAACTTGTGAATAAAAGGGGAGCTGGTTTGGGATACAACAATGTGGAACCTCCATCTGCTTATACTTCTATAACAGATGTTAGGTGTAAATCATTGGTTGACCTTGTGTATAATGAGGAGTTGGATATACACAAGGTAGTTCAAAAGGATAATCTCTCTGATCCAAGTACCTCAACATGCTCAGATGAGGATGATGTTCCTATTAAATCAGTAAAAGGAAAACAAGCTTTGAAATTTAAGAATCAAAATAAGAAAACTAAGAAACATTCAACAGTTTTTATCAAAGCTAAAACCACAGAAAATATCTCCTCAGATGAGTATGTGACTTGCCCATCTGACAAGTCAAAACGAGGTAGATCAATGGAGAGAAAAGTCAATTCTCCAGGAAAACAGGCAAAGTCTAAGACTAACAAGTATGCTGGAACATCCAAACCATCATTGTCTGAGGATCAAAGATCAGACTTCGTTAAAAGGGATAAGCAGCAACACTCTCCCAACATTCAAACTCTATGTCTGATGTGCGGTGAAAAGAATCATTTTGCTGCTGATTGCTTCTATAATCCAAGAAGCAGAATTTCCTCAATCAAGGGAAGAGGAAGAAAGAACAGTTGGAGTCAGTCATCTACTTCTTCGGAAGAACAGAGAAGAAATTTGGTCAAGAGAGCATCGGAAGCAAGTACCTCCAGTAATAGGAAGAAACAAAATAAAAATGCTTCTGAAAAGAAAGCATCGGAAGCAAAGAAAAAGGAAGCTTCCGAAAGAAAAGGAACCTCGGAAGCTCATCAAAGGAATGCTTTCAACAAACAAAAGAGGTCATCTGTCTTCGGAAGAAGATCATCGGAAGGAAAAAGAAAAACAGCTTCCGATGACCATCAAAAGAAACCAAGTCTTCCGACAACTCAAAAGGCACAAGTATGGAAGAAGAAGGAATCATCTGATAAGCCATCACCCACATCAGAAGCATCCACATCATCTGTCCCACCTAGAATGATGTCAAAGAAATTTACTTACAATGATGCAAATGGTAAACCCAAGACCACATGGGCTTGGGTTCCCATCAGAAACTAACTCACTTCTGGTCATGTGCAGGAACAGCAGGAATCAAAAGGCAACTTGTGGATAGTTGACAGTGGCTGCTCCAGGCACATGACAGGCAACAAGACCCTCTTGCATAAATATGAACCATTCTTTGGCGGGTCTGTTGCTTTTGGAAGTGATCCAGTAGGAGGATACATAACAGGTAGAGGCACAATCACAAATGGTAAGGTAAGCTTTGAGAATGTACATTTTGTAAAAGAACTTAACTACAATTTACTAAGTGTATCACAGGTGTGTGATCAAAAGCATAACATGTTGTTTACTGAGCATGAGTGCATTGTTCTGAAACCAGGATTTGTGATACCAAATGATCAAATTCTACTCAGAGCTCCAAGAAGAAGTAACATGTATATGCTAGATATGAGCACAGCTGCACCTCTTAGTAATATAAGCTGCTTTGTCTCAAAAGCTTCACTTGATGAATCATCACTTTGGCATAGAAGACTTTGTCATGTAAACCTCAAAAATATGAATAAATTGGTCAAAAATAATTTAGTAATTGGTTTACCAACAAAAGAATTCATATGTGTTGATAAATGTGTTGCATGCTTAAAGGGTAAGCAACACAAGTCATCTCATAATGCCAAAGAGATAAATTCTATTACCACAGTCCTTCATTTACTACATATGGACTTGTTTGGCCCCACAAGTGTTAAAAGTCTTGGTAGAAAATCATACTGTTTGGTGGTTACTGATGATTTCTCTCGGTATACCTGGGTGTTTTTCTTAAATACCAAGGATGAAACTGCCGAAATCCTAAAGTCATTTATACTCAGGGTGGAGAATGAAAGTGACCATCATGTAAAAATAATCAGATCAGATCAAGGAACAGAATTCAAGAATCATGTTTTAAATTCTTTTTGTGAATCTAAAGGTATCACAAGACAATTTAGTGCTCCTAGAACTCCACAACAAAATGGTGTAGCTGAAAGAAGGAATAGGACACTAATTGAAGCTGCAAGAACCATGTTGTCTGATGCCAAACTTCCAATAACTTTTTGGGCAGAAGCAGTCAACACTGCCTGTTATGTCCAAAATAGAATATTGGTAGTTAAGTCACATGGCATGACTCCTTATGAAATTGGCATAAGAGAAAGCCATTCATTGGATTTCTCAAACCATTTGGATGTCATTGCACCATCTTGAATACTAAAGATTACTTAGCCAAGTTTGCTGAGAAATCAGCAGAGGGCTACTTTGTTGGGTACTCTTCAAATGCTAAAGCATATAGAGTATACATCAAAGCATCCAGAGTTATTGAAGAGTCTGCAAATGTTCAGTTCAATGAACATACTCTCAATAAATCTGGAACCGGCCCTGATTGGTTGTTTGATCTTGATAGTTTTACATCTGCATTTAATCTGGTGAAAGAGTATGTTCCAGTTTCACAGTCAGCTACCATAGACATCTCCAAAGGCTCAAGAGAAGACGACTTTCGTGTTGAACTGCCAATAGCTTCAAGACAAAACTTGGCAGAATCCACTTCAACACAAAATGATGTATCACAGTCTGAGACAATCAACACATCTCAGGCAGGTCCCTCAATTGAAGCTGCTTCTAATTCACAACATCAAGAAGAAGTAGGAAGTCCTTCAGCAGAGGAAAATTCTCTGGAAATCACTACTCCCAGAGAAAACCAACCCACAACAGTTCAAACATTGAATCCACGTGATCTGCCAGAAATCCAACTTGAGGTAGTTCTTCCTAACCTTGAGTCACTCAACGTGGATGAATCTTCTCAACTGGATGTGATTCCAAGGACTCGAATTCACAGCACTCATCCAGTTGAAAACATCATTGGCAATGTAGAAGAAGGTGTCAGAACTAGAAGCTCTATGCATGAAGCAAATGTTTGCTTGTTTTCTTGCTTTCTATCCCAAATAGAACCTAAGAAGGTTGCAGAGGCTTTAAAAGATAACAGTTGGGTAGAAGCTATGCAAGAAGAGCTTCTTCAGTTTCAAAGACAAGGAGTTTGGAAAACTTGTCCTTTGCCTAAAGGAAAGTATGCCATTGGAACCAAATGGGTGTTCAGAAACAAGAAAGATGACAAAGGTGTTGTCATCAAAAACAAAGCAAGATTGGTTGTTCAGGGATACACTCAAGAGGAAGGCATTGACTATGATGAAGTCTTTGCACCTGTTGCCAGAATTGAAGCTATTAGAATATTTTTGGCATTTGCAGCTGCAAAAGATTTCAAAGTGTTTCAGATGGATGTTAAAAGTGCCTTTCTTTATGGAAAAATTGATGAAGAAGTTTATGTGTGCCAACCTCCAGGATTTGAAGATCCAAAGTTTCCTGATCATGTCTGTAAGCTTGATAAGGCTCTTTATGGGTTGCATCAAGCTCCCAGAAAATGGTATGAAACTTTATCTTCTTTTCTGTTGGCAAACAAATTCAAGAGAGGAACAATTGATAAAACTCTCTTTTTCAAGAAGTCAAATCAACATATCATGCTAGTTCAAATCTATGTTGATGACATTATCTTTGGTTCTACTAATGAATCTCTCTGCAAGGAGTTTGAATCACTGATGAAATCCAAATTTGAGATGAGTTCAATGGGAGAACTCACCTTCTTTCTTGGATTACAAGTGAAACAAACTCCTACAGGGATTTTCATTAGTCAATCAAAATATGTCAAGGACATTCTTGAAAGATTCAAGCTTTCTGATTGCAAAGCTCTGGGAACTCCTATGTCCAAAACAACATCACTTAGCCCTGATCTTGAGGGGGAGGATGTTGATCAGCACCAGTACAGAGCAATGATAGGCTCTTTGATGTATCTCACAGCAAGCAGGCCAGATATCATGTTTGCAACTTGTGTATGTGCAAGATTTCAGGCCAATCCCAAAGTCTCTCATATGCTGGCTGTAAAAAGAATCTTTAGATACCTCAAAGGAGCACCAAGTCTAGGATTATGGTATCCTAGAAATGAAGACTTCCAATTCATGGCTTATACAGACAGTGATTATGGGGGTTGCAACATCAGCAAGAAATCCACATCAGGGGGATGTCAATTTCTTGGATCCAGGATTGTGTCTTGGCAATGCAAGAAACAGTCATGTGTTTCTACTTCTACTGCAGAGGCTGAATATATAGCTGCTTCTAGCTGCTGTGCACAAGTCATCTGGATCCAGAATCAGATGAAGGATTATGGAGTAGATCTGTTCAATACTCCTATTCAGATAGACAATTCCAGTGCAATCTCCATCACCAATAATCCTGTCAAGCATTCCAAGACCAAGCACATCGACATCAGATACCATTTCATCAGAGATTGTGCAGAAAAGAAGTTGATTCATTTGGTCAAAGTTGATTCAGAAAACAATTTGGCAGATCTCTTCACAAAGGCATTTGATGAAGGAAGATTCAGGTACTTAATAACATCCATTGGGATGATCAACTTTGAATAAATGTACTGACAAGGAATAAATAATTCCTCGGAAGATAAACTTAACTTATCTTCCGATGAGTATCTACTCAGCAGAAGATAGGTTAAGTCTTCGGAAGCATTATTTCTTCCTTAGTCGGAAGATCTCACACTTCAGAAGCTAACTTACCTTCTGAAGTAATATTCTTCCGATACATTACTTTCGGAAGCATAGGCTTCTCAAGGTACTCTTCAGAAGAAAGTGTCTTCCGAAAACATTTTGCCTAATGAATTTTCTAACACTTCAGAAGCAGTGCTTCCGACAGTATAAATTTTATACTTCGGAAGCACATCCCTTCTGAACTCTCTTGGTCTAATAAATACCCTGCTTCCGAAAGAAACTTCTTCGGAAGCACCTCAGTCAGAGAAAATTAATTGTGAAACCAGCTGTCATCGGAAGACCTTTTTCTGACATCCGGATCTCAAATTTAATGTGTCTATATAATTAATTGCTGAAATCCGAATGTATATAAAGGTCTCCCGCTCATTCAAATTCTCACAAACTGTTTCACTTTGAACTCTTCTTCTCCTTGATCTCTCCAATTGTGCCCTAAAATCACCAACTCTCATGGCTCTTCTTGCTTTCAAACCTGCTCACAACGTACCAGCGGAGTTATCAGCAGAACATGATGCTGACTTCGCCCCAATCATCTCCTTTCTTCAAAGGAGCAGGTATTTCTTTGCATTAACTGTTCAGCCCTTGGTGTATGAGTCTCATCACCAACAGTTCTGGGCATCTTGTTCTGTTTCCTCGTCTTCCAATGGTCGGTCTCTTGTAGCCACCATTGATGCTCATCCTATTGCTATTTCTGTGGAGACCATCTGTCGGCATCTTAAACTGAATGATGCCGGTGGAAAGGTTTCATTCACGAAGGATGAGGTAGCATTGACATTTCAGTCAATGGGGTACGAAGGTCCTCTCCCTTCAACAACCTATTTGAAGGGTCGAGTGTCCTATAATTACAAGTACCTCATACATGTGTTTTTACATTGTCTTTCAAATAAATCTGGTGGTTGGGACCAAGTTCCATCTGATTTAGCTTCGGCTATTCATGGCTTGGTTTCCAATCAACTGTTTAATTTTTCTGCTTTTATTTTCAATAATTTGGTTGACAACATCATGTCACCAAAGAAGTTTTGTATGTATCCCAGGTTTTTGCAACACCTTTTTAATGAAGAATTGGGAGCTTCCCTTTCTCTAACTGGGAATACTTACAAAATGCCCTTGGTCTCTTCCAAGATTTTTGTGCAACTCAAGAAGAAGAGTGCTCAGTTCTCTGGGACATTCACTCCTCTTCTTTCCTCTATGGAGTCCCCTGCTCCAGAAGGTGACAGCTCTGTTAACCCCACAGATGCTGAACCCACACCTTCCACTTCTGTTCCTCACCCCATAAAAATCACTTACAAACGCAAACGAAACCCTGTGCAACTTTCTACAGTTGTTCAGGCCCCTTCTACTGAACCAAAACAGAAAAAGGTTAAAAGAACTGCTCAGGGCACAGTTCTACCTAAGGTGAAAGCCACACCCCTTGTTTCTCCACAGGTTCTTCCTTTGAAACCTGTGGTTGCCCTTAACCAGCCTGAAAGCCCTCAGCTTATGTCACAAAACATAACTGAGAATATTCAAAGGGATTCACCCATCATTGAGTTTGCTTCTCATGAAGCAACTTCATTAGATAAGAGACTGTCTCCCAAGTCTCCAGGTTCATATCATCCAGAAATGCCCCCCACCCATACTATCACCCAGGCTCAAGGAACCCCTGCTCTAGCTGTGGAGGAACCACTCTCTCCAACTACCCAAACTTTAATGAGAGTGGTGACACAGTTACAAGCTCGGTTCCCTGACCCAGAGCCTATTCAATCAGAGGTTGGCCCCAGTAGTTCTGAAGGGGTCAATGCAGGTGAGGCTGCCACTACTGTTGATCTTAATAAAGATCCACAGGACAGTGGTACAGGCAATAGGACCTCACCTGCGGCAACCTATATTGGGGAGGACTTCTTTGAGGTTCTTCTCAATGAAGGGAATCCAGGGTGCCAAGAAACCACTTCTGGTGGTGGAGGTGCAGGAGCTAGGCTCAGGACTCCATCGCCCCATGATTCTACTCCGGTAGAGGAGGGCACATCCACACAGGAATTGACGGCTACAATCAGTTCCCTCCAAGCCAGGGTAGCTCACTTAGAAGCTGAGGTGGCTACCCTGCGGCTTGAGGTCCAAACCAAAGATGCAACTATTCTGGACCTCAGGAGGCGTCCCCCGGTCACTCTACATCCATTTCACCCTGATCCTGCTACTACCACTTTCACCTCCCCTGATGCTACCAAAAAGGGGGAGAATATACCAACTGCAGGGTCAGGATCAGAAGCAAGAGAAGAGGAGGGTGCACAGGAAGTTACTCCATCCTTAGTCACTTTGACTGCTGAATGGGATGACTTCTTGGGTACTTATTTTCAGGATTCTTCTTCTACTTCCTCTTCTTCTGCTTCTGAGAATACAAGGGAGGTTGCCAAAGAGACTGAACAGCAAACATCAAATGTCTCTTTGGAACCTCAGTCCCCTCTTGGGACTAAGTCCCCTTCTGGGACTGAAGCTGCTGAGGCTCTCTCTTCCTCTTCTGAGCCCTTTGTGGAATCCAATAAGGAATCATCTAAGGAGATTGGTCAACTGGAGGAGCCAGTGAATGCTGAGGTTAACTCCGAAGCTGCAGCTGCCTCCGAAGGCCCAGTCATCCTAGATGTTTCCTCCACAGAGGAGCTACATGCCAATGAACCAGCTGGTGAGGCAACAGAAGAAATCTCCTCTGGGGCAAAAATAGCTGCTGATGACAAAGGAAAACGTAAGCTAACCCCAGAGGAGGAAGCAGAACAGGAGGAGATGAGACCAAAGAAAACAAAGGGCCGACCAAACACTTCTCTAGATGAAGAGCGAGCTAGACTCTCTGCTTTGCTAGAAGAAAAAGGTTATGACTTTGATGAAGTCATCAACTGGTCGGTACCTAGAATGGCTGCCGAGCTGGACAAGGTGCAGCAGCAAGAACAAGCTGTTGCTGCATCAAAGGCCCTGAGTGTACTTACAAAGGAGCAAAAAGAGAAGGCCTACAGAGACAAGAACAAGGCCTTTCTCTTGGAATATGGCTTCCATGCTCGGCAGCTAGGCCCAATGAAGAACTCAACCATGGATATGCATATCAGAGATATAAAAGCCAAAGTTGCAAGAGGTGAGTTACCTTCAATTGAACAAATCAGGGCAAGAAAGGAAAGCCTCATGAGAGGCTTAGGTTTAGGGGGAGGAGCTACAATAGAATTTCCCCTCTCTGGTGCAGGGATCAGAGAGGGAGAAGAAGTTATGTGTGGGGCAGCAACAAAGGCAATGTTCCCCAAAATGTTCCCCCTAAATCCAAAAGAAGAACCAATATCTCCTCCTTCAAGTCCAAGTATGGATAACATGCCAATCTCCTCAGTCTACAAAAAGGGTAAGAAGACTACAAGGAAACAATCAATATCAAACCCTGATCCTGAGAGACATACACAGGCTGAAGAGAGGAGAACAGAACCCTCAAGGGATGAGGATATTGGGCCACAGTCTACTGCAACAACAGGTGCAGCAGTAGAATCAACTGTGGAAGCCCAACAGGCCAGAGTTCTGAGGAGTCAAGCCACTGCTCAAGACAAACCAAGATTCACAAGAAGAAAGAGCATGGCTAAAAGGAAAAAGGAAACAAAAACCATCCCCTTAGACTCTGAGCCTGATACAACACTCTCAGTACTTGTAGCCACAACAGAAGCAACTCCCAAAACTACACAAACCCCAGAAGACATGAGGGATATCAGCAGATTAATGCATGAGCATTCATACATTCCTTTGGTAGATTGGAGCTTCAATGCACAAGAAAGGATATTCATCCTCACCGACTACAATGGAGAAATAAAACTGGTGGATCTTTTGCATCTGATGACATTGGCAAAACCCTATATACTTGATCTAGATAAGCTCCCTCTCAATAATCCTGACAATGGAGCAGATGGGAGGTCAGCTATCAGATTAATTAGAAAAAGGGCACAGGTACTGAGGGGTACATGGAAGCCAAGGTTTATGCCTTAGAAGTTTTGGTAGCATCAGCCTAGGGGGAGACTGTAAAGACTAATAAAGGCTGATGCTCACCAAACTTCTTGTTTTGTCTAAGTATAGGAGTCTCTTTGAATAAACACCTTCGGAAGGAAGAAGTGATTCTTCGGAAGCAACATTGCTTCCGAAGGATAACTGATTCCTGCCGAAGGTTGTACAAGACAATTGCTTCCGAGGAATCCTCTAATGCTCGGAAGACAAAGACTTCCGAGGAATCTTCTTCTGCACACAAGACAAAGACTTCCGAGGTTTATCCTCTGACAAAGACTGTAGCAGCTTACTCTCAAAGTACAAAAGGTACTGACACAAGACATGCTGGTCTGAGTAAAGACAAAGACAACATGTAATGAGTCAGATAAAGCGCCTTACCTCTCCCATGCTGCATTAAATGCAAAAGATCATCTGAAGCCTTGAAGATCAACAACATTAAATGTCTTTTGTATTTAATAGTTCTTTGTAAAGTCAATGTCTATTAATGTAATGATCATGACTGAGTGTCTTAGCCTGTTAAGACACTCAACATACTAGAATAAGCTTTACTTTATGTACTTGTCTAGTATACCCAACTTGTATTCCTAAGTGTATACGGTTGTAGCCTCGGCTATATAACCTCCCAATGTATTGTTGCTTGAAGTGTGCTTGCTTGTATACTTCCACTTTGAGAGAAATATATCCTTGAGCTTGAATTATTCTTGTGTTCTTAATATTGTTCAAAGATTATTATTGTGTCACTTTGAGTGAAATTGTGAGATCATTCTAACAGAACATTCCGCATCTGTTAGAATTAAGTAAGAAATACTTGTGAAGTGTTGTTTAGAGATAACAACCCGATCCTACAACATTTTTATTTTTCTGCTTCTCTCTCCTATTTAATTGTCTACATTTATGATAGTTAGGAATTAAGGATAACGAATTACAATATATATATAGAATAATTAAAATATTATTAATTAATTATATATAAAATGAAAATACTTATGAAGTTTTTAAGTAAACTTATATTTTTATTAAACTTCTATTTAGTTCTTTAAATAAAATCGAATTTAAATTATATTTCTTAATATATTTACAAATAAAACAATAATGTTACTAATTGTTTTTTTTTAAGCTTTTAAAAAATATTTGAACATTTATATAACATGCTTGGATGATTTGAATAAAAAAAAATATTATATTGAAATAATAAATAGTAAGCAATTTTTAAAAATCCAAGTTATATGTATTAATATAAATTTTAGTTAAAATTGATTCAAGTGTGTTTTAATTGAATTATTTAAGAATTACGTTGCACAAAAATAATAACACATTGTTGAAAAAAGTTTAAAATTAAAAATAAATTATTATTACTACATATAATATTTTTAACATATTTTAATAACTTTATATATTAACAAATTGTATTATATTTTATTCAACATATGTAAAACCTGAGTTTAGTTATACATTGCAATGTACATGTTTTTTAAATACGTAACATTTTGTTAATATATAACATGTTTGTTTTCAACTCGTGTAATATAAGAGATTTTAACCTATTACTATTATATATAACCAACAGAAAAAAAATAAAAAGAACGGTGAGAGTGGGATTCGAACAGCTAATTAACATATCGATTAAAATGGTCACGCCTTAAGCAGTAAAACAAAGTTTCTTTCATGCTATTTTATGGGAATAATATGTATTATTTATCTATTGATTATTTTTATTTAATTATTATCAATATATATCATACTACTTTTGATGTTTGTATATATATATATATATATATATATATATATAAATGCTAATCAGGGTGATGTTCAATTAAGAACCAATGTAAGTTAAGAACTAAAAGAACCATTTATAGTCACAAAATTGAAGGGTATAAAGGTAACTTCCTCTATTTTTAAAAAAGATTACTTTTATGTCCTTCAAAACTTATGGCTATAAATGTTGTTCCTTTATTTCTTTACAATTTGTTGATTATTATTAGAATGAATGCATGTTCATCAGTTTTTAACAAATGTGTTGGACTAAAGTCATAATATGATGAAACCACATGAGTCATTTGTGTAATTAAAGTAAATAAAAAATAAAGTCATCTAAAAGTTTAAAAAACTCAATAAAAAGTTTAATAATCAAAATGCCCCAATATATAAATAAAAATAAAGTCGAAAGGAAAATTTTATAAGGTCACGATAAGACTGGCCATGATGTACGGAAGTGATTGTTGGTCAATAAAAAAGATACAGGAAAAGTAGTTGGAGACGCTCGAGATGAGAATGTTAAGATGGATGTGTGGTCACACAAGAGCCGATCGAATAAGGAACAAGGTCATCCAGGGGAGGTTGGGGGTCATACGTATCTCAGACAAAGTAAGGGAAATAAGATTGAGATGGTTTGAACATGTGATAAGAAAAAACACGTTGGCGTCTGTTCGAAAAGTAGAGAATCTCGTTGAGGAGGGGAAGAGGTGCAGGGGCTGGCCCATGCTGACGTGGGATGAGCAGATTCGACACGATTTGTTAGAGTTGCACCTCTTTGAGGACATGATCAGTGACACGAGTTCATGAAGACGTAGAATAAAAGCAAGAGATGAATAGACTGATAGGAGATAAGATAGTGGAATAAATTTTAAGTAGGGACTTTGTCTTGGAGGTTTATATGTTACATGTTTGTGTGTTGGATATACGTGCTCCCTACTTGCTTATGTGAGTACATCGTAACATGGCTTGTATTGGATTTTAACAACAACAACAACACCAGCAGCAGCAACAACAACAACAAATCTGAGCTGAGGGTCTCCTACTAAGTGTTGTAATATACTAATATACATGTGTGAATTTGTAAGGGATATTTGGTAACATCTAAATGAGTCTGAATGGGTTAAATCTGAATGGTTCAGATTCAGACCGTTTGTTTGGGGAAAAAACACATCTGAATGGATTCCAATGTCTGAACCAAGGTCTGAATCGAACGACCAAATTGGCCAAACCTGCTTAGTGACGACCTGCTCGGTGAACGATCAAACCTAGGCTTGAACAACCGCTCGTGACGACCTGCTTGGTGACGATGGGGGTGGTGATTGGTGGGGCCTGGGCAAAAACCGGCTGGGTGTGAACGGGTGGAGCCTGGGTGTGAACAGTCTTAACTGATTCAACACTTAATGGTTCACGCCCTCTTAACCATTCAGACATATTAACCATTTAACACTTAATCATTCAGACTCAACCAAACAGCCCTAAGTCTATGCCATGTTTATAATTAAAGGATGATATTAAATAAAACAAGAGATTAATTTTACTTTTTTCTTCCTCGATACTTACAATTAAAGTCAAATTTTTTTATTATTGCCTTTCTTTATCTATACCTCTTGTTTTAACCTCATCTTTCTCGTTTTCTTTGCTACATTTGAGTGGGACCTTTCCTCTGCAATAATAATAATAATAAAATGTCAATGGTTTGATGTTTATAAAACAAATGAGTTTGTTTATTAAAATGAAGGGAGCTCATTTAGTAAATAAACTTAACTTTCATACAAAAAACTTTATTAGACTCGTAAGTCTAATTATTAATCGAGATGGAGATTGGAGGTATACAAAACGGGTTTTTTTTTTTAAAAAAAAAACTGATTCCGGGTCCAAATTGGTTCCATTTTAAGTCAACAAAGACAATAATTGCATTCGGTTATGTTTAGGTTTTTGACCGCTGTTTGACCGGTATACATCGGTTTTAAAAAAAACTGATTCCGGGTCCAAATTGGTTCCATTTTAAGTCAACAAAGACAATAATTGCATTCGGTTATGTTTAGGTTTTTGACAGCGGTTTGACCGGTATACATCGGTTTTTGGCCGGTTTTGGATTTGGCTAGGTAATTAAAGGTGAAACCGGTATTCAGAATCTGGTTACGATTTAATTTTGAAACTTGAACCATATGAACTCAACTTGTTCACTCATGAAAAACGTTTTAGAATAAATTATTAGTATTTATTCGTCATATGATTTTTGAAAATTTCAACAAATATTAATTTGTTTGCTTTAGATTTTTATAAGCTGGTTTTTCTTTTTTTATCTTTGTTTTTTTTTGGAATGGCTTGATACACATACACAAAAGACCGAGTACTGCTACAAAATGAGTCTAATGCAACCTTCATATTCACAAAAATGTTGCATTAGCTAAAGTTGCATTAGATCTTATGCAATCTTTTTATACATAATGCAACTTTTTTTCCCTAATACAACTTTTTTCCTTAATGCAACTCTTTTAAAAAAATTGCATTATGTAAGAAAAAGGTTGTATCAGGCTAATACAACTTCAACTAATGCAACGCATTTGCAACCTTTTGTGACAAAAAAAAAGATTGCATTAGGCTGATTTTTAGTCGTGAAGTTTCAAATTTAATAAATCCGATTCAAAGAGCCTAAAATCCGATTCAAACCAAACCAAGCATACCGCTTTTCCAAGTTCCAACTAATATATCAAGTTTTGATTAAATATAGTTTTAGTCTCTTGGCTTTATTTTATTTCTTTGTAAATTAGGGTTTTCTTTTTGGTAGCTTGGTCAAATTTTCGATTTTATATCATTTTATTTTTACCCATGATACTCTAAGAGTCTAGGATTTCAAATTTGTTTTATTAATTTGAAAGTTATAACACTTATTATATACTAAGAGACATTACTTTAACTAATATAACAAAAACAATATTCAATGATAAAAAATAAAACCTGCAACGTTTATTTTATTAATTACTAGCTTTGGCTCTACCATCAATACTAATATTTCTTCATTAATCACAAAAAATCATATCATATAAAATTAATTTGAGTTAATTTGATTGTCTTGATTTGGATATATTGTAATTTCCAGCTTTTTTAAACAGATTAAAATCATTGAAGATTTGAGATTTCATGGTTCAAATTAAATTTACAGATTCCTATTTCTATAAAAAGAACACAGCAAAAGGAAACACAGAAAACAAATAAGCGAGATTTCTCCAAGATACTATCCAGCCTCCATTCACACTTAAACAGATAACCATCATAACCAACGCCATAAACATCACAATTGTCAACATCTTTTTCTTCTCCAATGGCCGCTACCCCTTCTCCCTCTCGTTTCATCACCTTCATAAACATCACAATTGTCATCATCTTTTCCTACTTCGGCAGTCACTACCTTGTGTCCCTCTCATGTCATCACGGTGAAGAAAAAAGGGTTTCTTCTGCTCATCGGATGCTACCTTCACCTCATGTGTCCCTCATGTGTCATCATTGTCGTGATATTTATTCTCGAGCGGCTGCTACCTATAAGACTTGCAACGATATGTTTTTTAGGTGAAAGTATAAGGTTTGAATTTAGGCCTGTAAACAAACCGAATGAGGTCGAACATAGATATGTTCGTGTTCGTTGATTTAAATTTAACTGAACACAAACACGAACGCGTTAACGAGCATGAATTTCGTGTTTGTATTTGTTTATTATGAAAATGAATGTGTACGTGTTCGTTTGTTAGTAATTTAAACGAACTGTATATGAATATAAATGAACACAAATGAACCAAATAAACAAACAAACATTTATAATTAAACAGAAATGTACAAGTATAAATGATCACAATTGAACAAGCATAAATAGATACAATTGAACAAGCAAAAACAAGCATAATTGAACATGTATAAACAAATGCAAATGAAAAGTCTCTTAAATATAAATACATATTATCCATAAATTAGATAGTTAATCGAACAATAGGGAACATAAATAAACGAACACTATGTGTTTTCATGTTCGTTTATTTAATTAAACGAAAACAAATTTTATGTTCGTGTTCGTTCATTTATTAGATAAGCGAACATAAACAAATTTTCCGTTGAACAGTTCGTGAGCTGTTCGATTCGTTTATGTGCCCAGGTTTAATGCAATTTTGGGAAGCTTTTGGGATATAGCTTTAGAAGCGAGTTGTTATAATCTTTCTTTTCTTTTTTTTATGTTTTTTATGTTAACATATTTTATTTTATTTCCCGTGGTGCTTTTATTTTTTATTTTATTTTATGTAAGTTTTAATCGATATTTAGTCGTTTTTTTTCTTTTTGATCGGTTTATTTATTTTAAATTAATTTTATATAGTAAATTTTATATCGTTAAAATATTTACAATTTATTGCAGCTATAATTGAAGGTAGAACATTAGAAACTGACAAGATAAATATTTAGTTATATTTTTATATAAGAGCATGACTTTATTGCTTTATTTAGCTGTAACATAAACATTATTTATTTAATGTGTTTAAATCTCGCGAAGATGTAGTCAGTTGGGTACAAAACCTGCATATTCTCTTGGTTACGTTATCGTCACTATACGATCATGAACAAACCATTATGGTAATAGTTGTTAGTTTTGAATTATATCATATTTTTGTTTATGTGATATATATTTTTTATTAGTGTGTTGTATATAAAAGTATATATATATTTTAATTTTAATAATATAAGAAATAAATATATGTATTATGTTAATAATTATGGAGATCAACTGTTAGATGTCGATAAATTAGTAATGACTAGTTAATAATTAAATTGGTGTTGGTGTATAATTCATATACTAATTTTTTTTGAATAGCTGACAAATACCACTGTTTAAATGAGCACATTGACACCACCATCTAAGAGCCAACACACACCGGCAAAAACCTCCAGCTCAACCTAGATCATTTTTTTGCTATAGGTGAGACTCGAACCCAAGACCTTTCATTCAGGAAATCAAGAGGGTATCATTAGGTTATAAGCCCTTTAATAGTTAATATACTAAATAGTGATGCAAATAACACATCCCTTATTTAATTATCCCTCTCTTATTAAATTGAATATGTGTCATCATAAGTCAAGGATTTAGTTACAAATACAGTCAAAACACTTATTTGAGTTCATAAGTTAGAAATTGGGGCTAAATAGGCCTTCACTATAGAAATCGAGTCTAAATAGGCCTTGATTGTTATTATTATTTTTTTATTGAAAACCTATCCTAATCTATTTCTAAATTACTTTCAAATCAATTTATTAATGAATTTAAACCCAATAGATCTTTGCTAAAAAAAGTCTCTATCAAATAAGCTAGTCTCCACAGAAGGACTTTACTATCTAATACACTTTCCTATGTTTTGGGTTACTGGCTTGCCTTTTAGGTGTTATCATATAAGGCCAAAAACTTGTAACCATCTAAATTATTTAATTTTAAAATTTGATGATTAAACTTACACTATGATCAAATCATATAAATGCTATTTCTTAACAAAAAGTGAACCAAGATGATCTATATTATTCTTTTGAGATGAAATAAACACACGCAACTCATTCATGATAATTTGTACAACAAAACGAGATTATAGCTGATGTTAGATATGCCAAACTGACCAATTTATGTTGTATGTTTTATTACTTGAGAGTAAATATCATGATATTTCTTTAAAAGTTCAAAAAATTCTTTAAATGGTAAGTCGACCTCTCCTCACTAAATAATGTCGGTTGTTCAACAAACTTTTAACATTAATATGTTGGAAGTTCACGTAAATGGCCTACCATTTAATTAATGTTTCCCATTTTGACATTATTAGTCCCTACACTTACATAAATATTATTTGATGGAAGTAATAGTGAGTATAAATATGGGGTTATTGTTTCCCTTAGATGCACACAAGAATTACAGAGAATAAGAACACCATTTCATATATATTCTCTTCATGATCATCCATCGATCTCTGTGGCGTAATAAAGGAACAAATTCATAATCATGGCATCATCATCATCTTCTAAATCGTTGATTCCTACAAGTAAGTTTTACTAATTTGATATTCTTTTCATATTGTGATTGATTGAATATGATTAGGGTTCTTAGATTTAACCCTTAATTGACGATATAATCAACATGTGGTATCAGAGCGATGTTGATTATATCAATTGTAAAGACTAATAAAGGCTGATGCTCACCAAACTTCTTGTTTTGTCTAAGTATAGGAGTCTCTTTGAATAAACACCTTCGGAAGGAAGAAGTGATTCTTCGGAAGCAACATTGCTTCCGAAGGATAACTGGTTCCTGCCGAAGGTTGTACAAGACAACTGCTTCCGAGGAATCTTCTTATGCACACAAGACAAAGACTTCCGAGGTTTATCCTCTGACAAAGACTGTAGCAGCTTACTCTCATAGTACAAAAGGTACTGACACAAGACATGCTGGTCTGAGTAAAGACAAAGACAACATGTAATGAGTCAGATTAAGCGCCTTACCTCTCCCATGCTGCATTAAATGCAAAAGATCATCTGAAGCCTTGAAGATCAACAACATTAAATGTCTTTTGTATTTAATAGTCCTTTGTAAAGTCAATGTCTATTAATGTAATGATCATGACTGAGTGTCTTAGCCTGTTAAGACACTCAACATACTAGAATAAGCTTTACTTTATGTACTTGTCTAGTATACCCAACTTGTATTCCTAAGTGTATACGGTTGTAGCCTCGGCTATATAACCTCCCAATGTATTGTTGCTTGAAGTGTGCTTGCTTGTATACTTCCACTTTGAGAGAAATATATCCTTGAGCTTGAATTATTCTTGTGTTCTTAATATTGTTCAAAGATTATTATTGTGTCACTTTGAGTGAAATTGTGAGATCATTCTAACAGAACATTCCGCATCTGTTAGAATTAAGTAAGAAATACTTGTGAAGTGTTGTTTAGAGATAACAACCCGATCCTACAAGTGGTATCAGAGCATTTGGCTCTTGAACTTGACTGACTAATCATCATCAAGTTACCAGTTCTATTTCTTATAAACCCTCATAGTATTAACACTCATATTTTCTGTGTCTGTCCAAGATGGCTGCTCTAAACAAACATGATACAGAAAATGGCACTCTCAACAAGCCACCAATGTTCACACCTGAAGACTTCGATACCTGGAAAGTCAGAATGGAAGGGTTCATCAGGAACCAAGACTTCAAACTTTGGAAGTCTGTTCTTGAAGGTCCCTACATTCCTACAGTTGCTGCTGCCGGTGCTGGAGTTGCTGCAGTACCAAAAGATCCATCTATGTACTCAGACGAAGATTACAAGAAGATGGAAGTTGATTCTAAAGCTCTTTGGCTAATTCAGATGTCAATACCGAACTCCATTATACATGCATTCAAGAAATGCAAGTCTGCTCAAGAACTGTGGAATTCCTTGAAGCAGATGTATGAAGGGTCAGAAGATGTCAAAGAAAACAAGAAGGATATGCTGAAACAGAAGTTTGAAAACTTTTGTCAACAAAACAATGAGAATATGTCTTCTCAGTACCTAAGGTATGTCCAACTTGTGGATGAATTAACTACTGCAGGTGTAACTCTTGATAATCAAGATGTGCTCAGAAAATTTCTGAGGTCTCTTCCAAAGGCATGGAATATCTATTCTGTAACAATCAGAAGAACAGAAAACCTGAAAACTCTAACTTTAGGAGAATTGTTTGGTATTCTCAGTGCCTATCAGATGGAATTAGATGCCCAAGAATCTAAAGTTTCTCACTCACCATCTGGTTCAGCTGCTCTTTATGCACCCATCAATAATCCTCCATACCAAAGCTATCAACCCCTCTACCATTCTACCTCCACACCCACTGTCACATTTCCTGAAACTCCAAATTCATCAAACCTTGTATCTAACCCAACCCCACTACTAACCTCTGGGCAAGGAGCTTTTATGGCTGAGGAGACAAATTACTTTCATCTGTGTCAAGAAGACTTGGATGGTATTCCTGCAGATGATCTTGAGGAGATGGATATAAACTATCAAATGGCTATGATTTCATACAGGGCAAAGAAGTTTTACCAAAGAACCGGCAGACAGTTCAAAAAGCACAATATGAAGACTGGGTTTGGACTTGACAAATCTAAACTCAAATGCTTTAACTGTCAACAGTTAGGCCACTTTGCCAGAGAATGCAAGTCCACAGGAACTCAGCAGACAACTTCTGGGCAACCACAACAAAGACCATCAAGCTCATCTAACAATGCAAACATTGCTGAACAAGATTTTGCAGACTGGAGCTTTCAAGCTGAGGACCCCTCCATCTCCAACAGTGCTTTGATGGCAAATGACTCATCTTCCTCAAGCAAGGTAACTGATAGCATGTGCTCACCTGAATGCTTAGAAACATTAACTATTTATAAGAAAATAAATTCTCAACTCTGTAATGAACTTGAGTCTCTACAAGTAGTCAAGGCAAATTTCTTTGAGGTTGAAAGAAATTACAAAGAAAAGATTGAAGAAATGGAAAAGACCATTTCAAGTTTAAAACATGAAGATACTAACAAACAGTGTCAGATTAAAAATCTTTTAGAAAGACTAACCACTGCCAAGACTGAACTTGTATTGGCTGAGTCTTACAGAGACAAATTTCTAAGCCAAGGTGAAAAATATGAAAAACTTTTTAGAATGAGCAGCACAACTGAACTTGTGAATAAAAGGGGAGCTGGTTTGGGATATAACAAAGTGGAACCTCCATCTGCTTATACTTCTATAACAGATGTTAGGTGTAAATCACTGGTTGACCTTGTGTATAATGAGGAGTTGGATATACACAAGGTAGTTCAAAAGGATAATCTCTCTGATCCAAGTACCTCAACATGCTCAGATGAGGATGATGTTCCTATTAAATCATTAAAAGGAAAACAAGCTTTGAAATTTAAGAATCAAAATAAGAAAACTAAGAAACATTCAACAGTTTTTATCAAAGCTAAAACCACAGAAAATATCTCCTCAGATGAGTATGTGACTTGCCCATCTGACAAGTCAAAACGAGGTAGATCAATGGAGAGAAAAGTCAATTCTCCAGGAAAACAGGCAAAGTCTAAGACTAACAAGTATGCTGGAACATCCAAACCATCATTCTCTGAGGATCAAAGATCAGACTTCGTTAAAAGGGATAAGCAGCAACACTCTCCCAACATTCAAACTCTATGTCTGATGTGCGGTGAAAAGAATCATTTTGCTGCTGATTGCTTCTATAATCCAAGAAGCAGAATTTCCTCAATCAAGGGAAGAGGAAGAAAGAATAGTTGGAGTCAGTCATCTACTTCTTCGGAAGAACAGAGAAGAAATTTGGTCATGAGGGCATCGGAAGCAAGTACCTCCAGTAATAGGAAGAAACAAAATAAAAATGCTTCTGAAAAGAAAGCATCGGAAGCAAAGAAAAAGGAAGCTTCCGAAAGAAAAGGAACCTCGGAAGCTCATCAAAGGAATGCTTTCAACAAACAAAAGAGGTCATCTGTCTTCGGAAGAAGATCATCGGAAGGAAAAAGAAAAACAGCTTCCGATGACCATCAAAAGAAACCAAGTCTTCCGACAACTCAAAAGGCACAAGTATGGAAGAAGAAGGAATCAACTGATAAGCCATCACCCACATCAGAAGCATCCACATCATCTGTCCCACCTAGAATGATGTCAAAGAAATTTACTTACAATGATGCAAATGGTAAACCCAAGACCACATGGGCTTGGGTTCCCATCAGAAACTAACTCACTTCTGGTCATGTGCAGGAACAGCAGGAATCAAAAGGCAACTTGTGGATAGTTGACAGTGGCTGCTCCAGGCACATGACAGGCAACAAGACCCTCTTGCACAAATATGAACCATTCTTTGGCGGGTCTGTTGCTTTTGGAAGTGATCCAGTAGGAGGATACATAACAGGTAGAGGCACAATCACAAATGGTAAGGTAAGCTTTGAGAATGTACATTTTGTAAAAGAACTTAACTACAATTTACTAAGTGTATCACAGGTGTGTGATCAAAAGCATAACATGTTGTTTACTGAGCATGAGTGCATTGTTCTGAAACCAGGATTTGTGATACCAAATGATCAAATTCTACTCAGAGCTCCAAGAAGAAGTAACATGTATATGCTAGATATGAGCACAGCTGCACCTCTTAGTAATATAAGCTGCTTTGTCTCAAAAGCTTCACTTGATGAATCATCACTTTGGCATAGAAGACTTTGTCATGTAAACCTCAAAAATATGAATAAATTGGTCAAAAATAATTTAGTAACTGGTTTACCAACAAAAGAATTCATATGTGTTGATAAATGTGTTGCATGCTTAAAGGGTAAGCAACACAAGTCATCTCATTATGCCAAAGAGATAAATTCTATTACCACAGTCCTTCATTTACTACATATGGACTTGTTTGGCCCCACAAGTGTTAAAAGTCTTGGTAGAAAATCATACTGTTTGGTGGTTACTGATGATTTCTCTCGGTATACCTGGGTGTTTTTCTTAAATACCAAGGATGAAACTGCCGAAATCCTAAAGTCATTTATACTCAGGGTGGAGAATGAAAGTGACCATCATGTAAAAATAATCAGATCAGATCAAGGAACAGAATTCAAGAATCATGTTTTAAATTCTTTTTGTGAATCTAAAGGTATCACAAGACAATTTAGTGCTCCTAGAACTCCACAACAAAATGGTGTAGCTGAAAGAAGGAATAGGACACTAATTGAAGCTGCAAGAACCATGTTGTCTGATGCCAAACTTCCAATAACTTTTTGGGCAGAAGCAGTCAACACTGCCTGTTATGTCCAAAATAGAATATTGGTAGTTAAGTCACATGGCATGACTCCTTATGAAATTTGGCATAAGAGAAAGCCATTCATTGGATTTCTCAAACCATTTGGATGTCATTGCACCATCTTGAATACTAAAGATTACTTAGCCAAATTTGCTGAGAAATCAGCAGAGGGCTACTTTGTTGGGTACTCTTCAAATGCTAAAGCGTATAGAGTATACATCAAAGCATCCAGAGTTATTGAAGAGTCTGCAAATGTTCAGTTCAATGAACATACTCTCAATAAATCTGGAACCGGCCCTGATTGGTTGTTTGATCTTGATAGTTTTACATCTGCATTTAATCTGGTGAAAGAGTATGTTCCAGTTTCACAGTCAGCTACCACAGACACCTCCAAAGACTCAAGAGAAGATGACTTTCGTGTTGAACTGCCAATAGCTTCAAGACAAAACTTGGCAGAATCCACTTCAACACAAAATGATGTATCACAGTCTGAGACAATCAACACATCTCAGGCAGGTCCTTCAATTGAAGCTGCTTCTAATTCACAACATCAAGAAGAAGTAGGAAGTCCTTCAGCAGAGGAAAATTCTCTGGAAATCACTACTTCCAGAGAAAACCAACCCACAACAGTTCAAACGTTGAATCCACGTGATCTGCCAGAAATCCAACTTGAGGTAGTTCTTCCTAACCTTGAGTCACTCAACGTGGATGAATCTTCTCAACTGGATGTGATTCCAAGGACTCGAATTCACAGCACTCATCCAGTTGAAAACATCATTGGCAATGTAGAAGAAGGTGTCAGAACTAGAAGCTCTATGCATGAAGCAAATGTTTGCTTGTTTTCTTGCTTTCTATCCCAAATAGAACCTAAGAAGGTTGCAGAGGCTTTAAAAGATAACAGTTGGGTAGAAGCTATGCAAGAAGAGCTTCTTCAGTTTCAAAGACAAGGAGTTTGGAAAACTTGTCCTTTGCCTAAAGGAAAGTATGCCATTGGAACCAAATGGGTGTTCAGAAACAAGAAAGATGACAAAGGTGTTGTCATCAAAAACAAAGCAAGATTGGTTGTTCAGGGATACACTCAAGAGGAAGGCATTGACTATGATGAAGTCTTTGCACCTGTTGCCAGAATTGAAGCTATTAGAATATTTTTGGCATTTGCAGCTGCAAAAGATTTCAAAGTGTTTCAGATGGATGTTAAAAGTGCCTTTCTTTATGGAAAAATTGATGAAGAAGTTTATGTGTGCCAACCTCCAGGATTTGAAGATCCAAAGTTTCCTGATCATGTCTGTAAGCTTGATAAGGCTCTTTATGGGTTGCATCAAGCTCCCAGAAAATGGTATGAAACTTTATCTTCTTTTCTGTTGGCAAACAAATTCAAGAGAGGAACAATTGATAAAACTCTCTTTTTCAAGAAGTCAAATCAACATATCATGCTAGTTCAAATCTATGTTGATGACATTATCTTTGGTTCTACTAATGAATCTCTCTGCAAGGAGTTTGAATCACTAATGAAATCCAAATTTGAGATGAGTTCAATGGGAGAACTCACCTTCTTTCTTGGATTACAAGTGAAACAAACTCCTACAGGGATTTTCATTAGTCAATCAAAATATGTCAAGGACATTCTTGAAAGATTCAAGCTTTCTGATTGCAAAGCTCTGGGAACTCCTATGTCCAAAACAACATCACTTAGCCCTGATCTTGAGGGGGAGGATGTTGATCAGCACCAGTACAGAGCAATGATAGGCTCTTTGATGTATCTCACAGCAAGCAGGCCAGATATCATGTTTGCAACTTGTGTATGTGCAAGATTTCAGGCCAATCCCAAAGTCTCTCATATGCTGGCTGTAAAAAGAATCTTTAGATACCTCAAAGGAGCACCAAGTCTAGGATTATGGTATCCTAGAAATGAAGACTTCCAATTCATGGCTTATACAGACAGTGATTATGGGGGTTGCAACATCAGCAAGAAATCCACATCAGGGGGATGTCAATTTCTTGGATCCAGGATTGTGTCTTGGCAATGCAAGAAACAGTCATGTGTTTCTACTTCTACTGCAGAGGCTGAATATATAGCTGCTTCTAGCTGCTGTGCACAAGTCATCTGGATCCAAAATCAGATGAAGGATTATGGAGTAGATCTGTTCAATACTCCTATTCAGATAGACAATTCCAGTGCAATCTCCATCACCAATAATCCTGTCAAGCATTCCAAGACCAAGCACATCGACATCAGATACCATTTCATCAGAGATTGTGCAGAAAAGAAGTTGATTCATTTGGTCAAAGTTGATTCAGAAAACAATTTGGCAGATCTCTTCACAAAGGCATTTGATGAAGGAAGATTCAGGTACTTAATAACATCCATTGGGATGATCAACTTTGAATAAATGAATAAATAATTCCTCGGAAGATAAACTTAACTTATCTTCCGATGAGTATCTACTCAGCAGAAGATAGGTTAAGTCTTCGGAAGCATTATTTCTTCCTTAGTCGGAAGATCTCACACTTCAGAAGCTAACTTACCTTCTGAAGTAATATTCTTCCGATACATTATTTTCGGAAGCATAGGCTTCTCAAGGTACTCTTCAGAAGAAAGTGTCTTCCGAAGAACATTTTGCCTAATGAATTTTCTAACACTTCAGAAGCAGTGCTTCCGACAGTATAAATTTTATACTTCGGAAGCACATCCCTTCTGAACTCTCTTGGTCTAATAAATACTCTGTGCTTCCGAAAGTCACTTCTTCGGAAGCACCTCAGTCAGAGAAAATTAATTGTGAAACCAGCTGTCATCGGAAGACCTTTTTCTGACATCCGGATCTCAAATTTAATGTGTCTATATAATTAAATGCTGAAATCCGAATGTATATAAAGGTCTCCCGCTCATTCAAATTCTCACAAACTGTTTCACTTTGAACTCTTCTTCTCTTTGATCTCTCCAATTGTGCCCTAAAATCACCAACTTTCATGGCTCTTCTTGCTTTCAAACCTGCTCACAACGTACCAGCGGAGTTATCAGCAGAACATGATGCTGACTTCGCCCCAATAATCTCCTTTCTTCAAAGGAGCAGGTATTTCTTTGCATTAACTGTTCAGCCCTTGGTGTATGAATCTCATCACCAACAGTTTTGGGCATCTTGTTCTGTTTCCTCGTCTTCCAATGGTCGGTCTCTTGTAGCCACCATTGATGCTCATCCTATTGCTATTTCTGTGGAGACCATCTGTCGGCATCTTAAACTGAATGATGCCGGTGGAAAGGTTTCATTCACAAAGGATGAGGTAGCATTGACATTTCAGTCAATGGGGTACGAAGGTCCTCTCCCTTCAACAACCTATTTGAAGGGTCGAGTGTCCTATAATTACAAGTACCTCATACATGTGTTTTTACATTGTCTTTCAAATAAATCTGGTGGTTGGGACCAAGTTCCATCTGATTTAGCTTCGGCTATTCATGGCTTGGTTTCCAATCAACTGTTTAATTTTTCTGCTTTTATTTTCAATAATTTGGTTGACAACATCATGTCACCAAAGAAGTTTTGTATGTATCCCAGGTTTTTGCAACACCTTTTTAATGAAGAGTTGGGAGCTTCCCTTTCTCTAACTGGGAATACTTACAAAATGCCCTTGGTCTCTTCCAAGATTTTTGTGCAACTCAAGAAGAAGAGTGCTCAGTTCTCTGGGACATTCACTCCTCTTCTTTCCTCTATGGAGTCCCCTGCTCCAGAAGGTGACAGCTCTGTTAACCCCACAGATGCTGAACCCACACCTTCCACTTCTGTTCCTCACCCCATAAAAATCACTTACAAACGCAAACGAAACCCTGTGCAACTTTCTACAGTTGTTCAGGCCCCTTCTACTGAACCAAAACAGAAAAAGGTTAAAAGAACTGCTCAGGGCACAGTTCTACCTAAGGTGAAAGCCACACCCCTTGTTTCTCCACAGGTTCTTCCTTTGAAACCTGTGGTTGCCCTTAACCAGCCTGAAAGCCCTCAGCTTATGTCACAAAACATAACTGAGAATATTCAAAGGGATGCACCCATCATTGAGTTTGCTTCTCATGAAGCAACTTCATTAGATAAGAGACTGTCTCCCAAGTCTCCAGGTTCATATCATCCAGAAATGCCCCCCACCCATACTATCACCCAGGCTCAAGGAACCCCTGCTCTAGCTGTGGAGGAACCACTCTCTCCAACTACCCAAACTTTAATGAGAGTGGTGACACAGTTACAAGCTCGGTTCCCTGACCCAGAGCCTATTCAATCAGAGGTTGGCCCCAGTAGTTCTGAAGGGGTCAATGCAGGTGAGGCTGCCACTACTGTTGATCTTAATAAAGATCCACAGGACAGTGGTACAGGCAATAGGACCTCACCTGCGGCAACCTATATTGGGGAGGACTTCTTTGAGGTTCTTCTCAATGAAGGGAATCCAGGGTGCCAAGAAACCACATCTGGTGGTGGAGGTGCAGGAGCTAGGCTCAGGACTCCATCGCCCCATGATTCTACTCCGGTAGAGGAGGGCACATCCACACAGGAATTGACGGCTACAATAACTTCCCTCCAAGCCAGGGTAGCTCAGTTAGAAGCTGAGGTGGCTACCCTGCGGCTTGAGGTCCAAACCAAAGATGCCACTATTCTGGACCTCAGGAGGCGTCCCCCGGTCACTCTACATCCATTTCACCCTGATCCTGCTACTACCACTTTCATCTCCCCTGATACTACCAAAAAGGGGGAGAATATACTAACTGCAGGGTCAGGATCAGAAGCAAGAGAAGAGGAGGGTGCACAGGAAGTTACTCCATCCTTAGTCACTTTGACTGCTGAATGGGATGACTTCTTGGGTACTTATTTTCAAGATTCTTCTTCTACTTCCTCTTCTTTTGCTTCTGAGGATACAAGGGAGGTTGCCAAAGAGACTGAACAGCAAACATCAAATGTCTCTTTGGAACCTCAGTCCCCTCTTGGGACTAAGTCTCCTTCTGAGACTGCAGCTCAGGTTGGCATGGAAGACACAGCACAAGAAGAATCAATTTCCATGAAATCTGTGTCCCCTTCTGGGACTGAAGCTGCTGAAGCTCTCTCTTCCTCTCCTGAGCCCTTTGTGGAATCCAATAAGGAATCATCTAAGGGGATTGGTCAACTGGAGGAGCCAGTGAATGCTGAGGTTAACTCCGAAGCTGCAGCTGCCTCCGAAGGCCCAGTCATCCTGGATGTTTCCTCCACAGAGGAGCTACATGCCAATGAACCAGCTGGTGAGGCAACAGAAGAAATCTCCTCTGGGGCAAAAATAACTGCTGATGACAAAGGAAAACGTAAGCTAACCCCAGAGGAGGAAGCAGAACAGGAGGAGATGAGACCAAAGAAAACAAAGGGCCGACCAAACACTTCTCTAGATGAAGAGCGAGCTAGACTCTCTGCTTTGCTAGAAGAAAAAGGTTATGACTTTGATGAAGTCATCAACTGGTCGGTACCTAGAATGGCTGCCGAGCTGGACAAGGTGCAGCAGCAAGAACAAGCTGTTGCTGCATCAAAGGCCCTGAGTGTACTTACAAAGGAGCAAAAAGAGAAGGCCTACAGAGACAAGAACAAGGCCTTTCTCTTGGAATATGGCTTCCATGCTCGGCAGCTAGGCCCAATGAAGAACTCAACCATGGATATGCATATCAGAGATATAAAAGCCAAAGTTGCAAGAGGTGAGTTACCTTCAATTGAACAAATCAGGGCAAGAAAGGAAAGCCTAATGAGAGGCTTAGGTTTAGGGGGAGGAGCTACAATAGAATTTCCCCTCTCTGGTGCAGGGATCAGAGAGGGAGAAGAAGTCATGTGTGGGGCAGCAACAAAAGCAATGTTCCCCAAAATGTTCCCCCTAAATCCAAAAGAAGAACCAATATCTCCTCCTTCAAGTCCAAGTATGGATAACATGCCAATCTCCTCAGTCTACAAAAAGGGTAAGAAGACTACAAGGAAACAATCAATACCAAACCCTGATCCTGAGAGACATACACAGGCTGAAGAGAGGAGAACAGAACCCTCAAGGGATGAGGATATTGGGCCACAGTCTACTGCAACAACAGGTGCAGCAGTAGAATCAACTGTGGAAGCCCAACAGGCCAGAGTTCTGAGGAGTCAAGCCACTGCTCAAGACAAACCAAGATTCACAAGAAGAAAGAGCATGGCTAAAAGGAAAAAGGAAACAAAAACCATCCCCTTAGACTCTGAGCCTGATACAACACTCTCAGTACTTGTAGCCACATCTGAAGCAACTCCCAAAACTACACAAACCCCAGAAGACATGAGGGATATCAGCAGATTAATGCATGAGCATTCATACATCCTTTTGGTAAATTGGAGCTTCAATGCACAAGAAAGGATATTCATCCTCACCGACTACAATGGAGAAATAAAACTGGTGGATCTTTTGCATCTGATGACATTGGCAAAACCCTATATATTTGATCTAGATAAGCTCCCTCTCAATAATCCTGACAATGGAGCAGATGGGAGGTCAGCTATCAGATTAATTAGAAAAAGGGCACAGGTACTGAGGGGTACATGGAAGCCAAGGTTTATGCCTTAGAAGTTTTGGTAGCATCAGCCTAGGGGGAGACTGTAAAGACTAATAAAGGCTGATGCTCACCAAACTTCTTGTTTTGTCTAAGTATAGGAGTCTCTTTGAATAAACACCTTCGGAAGGAAGAAGTGATTCTTCGGAAGCAACATTGCTTCCGAAGGATAACTGGTTCCTGCCGAAGGTTGTACAAGACAACTGCTTCCGAGGAATCTTCTTATGCACACAAGACAAAGACTTCCGAGGTTTATCCTCTGACAAAGACTGTAGCAGCTTACTCTCATAGTACAAAAGGTACTGACACAAGACATGCTGGTCTGAGTAAAGACAAAGACAACATGTAATGAGTCAGATAAAGCGCCTTACCTCTCCCATGCTGCATTAAATGCAAAAGATCATCTGAAGCCTTGAAGATCAACAACATTAAATGTCTTTTGTATTTAATAGTCCTTTGTAAAGTCAATGTCTATTAATGTAATGATCATGACTGAGTGTCTTAGCCTGTTAAGACACTCAACATACTAGAATAAGCTTTACTTTATGTACTTGTCTAGTATACCCAACTTGTATTCCTAAGTGTATACGGTTGTAGCCTCGGCTATATAACCTCCCAATGTATTGTTGCTTGAAGTGTGCTTGCTTGTATACTTCCACTTTGAGAGAAATATATCCTTGAGCTTGAATTATTCTTGTGTTCTTAATATTGTTCAAAGATTATTATTGTGTCACTTTGAGTGAAATTGTGAGATCATTCTAACAGAACATTCCGCATCTGTTAGAATTAAGTAAGAAATACTTGTGAAGTGTTGTTTAGAGATAACAACCCGATCCTACATCAATTCAATCGTCATGAAATTCGTTTTATTTTACTGTTAATTGATAATTTGGTCGATTGAAATCGACTGTTTGTTTTCTTATGAAGTCGATAATTACCAAAATCAAAATCGATATAGAAATGATTGAAATAAACCGTTTTGTGATTTCATAAATAAGCAGATTAGAATCATGTGAATCAAAATCATGTGATCATCGGTTGAATAACCCTCGATCATATGATGCCATGTTTGGGGTTATGGAAAACAACAAACATTCATTTTCCTTTGATATATTCTGTTTGTTTTTTTTTTTTCTAAATTCATATTTAAATGGATAAGCACTCCAAATGTAAACACAATTTCAATCAACGTGTTTGGAATTATTTGCAAAATATATATACATATATATTTGATATATCCTTTCAAGGTTTATGGATAAGCACTGCATGCAGATATGAATCATTTGAAATAAACAGTAAACAATCGCATGTGTAATTTCATAAGAATAAGTTTTATTACTGCAACATGAATAACATATTTCTTTATGGTTAATTGAAAGCATTTATGTTTTTATCTAAATCTTTCAATTTATGAATCTTGGATTTATGCAATTTACATTCTCATCCACTCTGATAATTGCAATAGAATTGATGAAATTAGCCAATTAAAGATTCTAAGATTTATGAATTTGTTGATATATGAACAAATTGTTGCCACTGGTACAATCCGACAAAACGATCTGTATATCAAATATAAATGCCATGATCATATGTTACGAATCCAGAATTATGTTTTCTGCAAAAATTCATTCAATCTAATTTGCATCATTTTGAATGACTTACAACACTCCCTTTAGACACATGAGGCAATTGATCACATGTAAACGATTTAATCTTTTACTTATATGTCTTTAAACAAATATTTGACATAGAATCACGTAAATGGTGAACTTCAATGAAAGGTTAGATGATTGAACCAAAGGGATATCATTTAATTTTACATTGAGTTTTAACATTACCACATTTTGTAATTATGTGTGTTGTTAAGTAATGAACCCAAAGGCTAGTTATTTTACAATTCACATAATGAAATATAGGCTAAGTTACATGAATATTTCCTTTCTATCTAAAGGAGATGTTGTATTTATGTGCCTTATTGTTTTTGTTATTATGTTCATAATACTTGAATGTTGGTCATAGTCAACGCAAAACCAATATTCAAGTAGAACCTTACTTTAATATGTTGAAAACACCTGAATTTTGGTCATACCCAAAGCGAAGCTAATGTTCAAGCTAGTCGAACCTTACAATAGTCTATTATTTAAGTGTTTGGATATACTTTATTTTTATATATCAAAGACCTATTACCAATATTGTAAATTATGACATGTAATAAATATGAATGCTTAATATTAACAATGTTTATTCTAAGTCTTATTGACAACAAGTACCAACGAAAAGTTATCAATATATTAAAGACTTATTACTAACATTGTGAGTGGCTACATGTCAAAATTACAAGTCCTTTTTTTTTCATCAACATTTTAAGTCATATTGATAACAAGTACCAACGAAAAGTTATCAATCTAATAAAGACTTATTAATAACTTATTTTAATGGTGATAAATAAGTTTATCTATTATTATTTTTATTCTAAGTCATATTGATTATGAGTACCAACAGAAAATTATCAATTTAACGAGACTTATTACCAATCTATTGTTTTGGTGTTCACAATAGTTTCCTAATATGAGATTCCCATTTAATATCTTTAACTTGATTTCTTATTCTCAAGATGAGTGGGAGTGTTTATGTGTGCTCATTAATGAAAGCCTATAAGTTATTGGCTATTTTGATTTTAGTCTTTATAAACTCTAAAGATGATAAGAAATCAATATGGGAATTAAGATTATTTCATTTTAGAAAAAGGTCTTATATATTTGAGGAGTCGTAATCAAAACTTAAATGATGCTCTATGGCTTGGTATTATGAAATCTGCCAAATAATGCTACTAAAGATTACTTAATTGACTTAAATTACAAACTTTATTTCAAGGCCATTAAAGTTCATATCGACGCAATTATCTTTTTTGCAAGAACAACTGAAAGACAACGTATTTGTATTGAGTATATTATTACATCTAAAATGCTTGTAAACCTTCTTACAAAAGGGCTAACACACATAGCATTTTAAGAACATGCCATCATATGACATTAAATGTGCCATTGATGTAATTTAAATTGTCACTTAATTTGGTACCATAATATATGCGTGTGACTATACTTATAACTTGTGTATAAAATATTTGTCTATATATAATAATACTCGTGCACCTTATGAAATATAGACAAATTTGTACAAATCAATATTGTACATTAAGGGTTTATTTTAGTCATTTTGGTTTTAATAATATAATTGTTTTATTTTAAGACTTCAGCTTGATTAATGGGGGTCTTGAGTTGACTATAATTCAATGACTGTATTTTTCTGCTAATGTTTTTAACTTAAAACTAAAGTGAGTATTTAACATGGCCAAACTTAAAGAATACTCATCTTAAATGGTTTCTCGGCCAAGTGGGAGAATGTTGGAAGTTCACGTAAATGGCCTACCATTTAATTAATGTTTCCCATTTTGACATTATTAGTCCCTACACTTACATAAATATTATTTGATGGAAGTAATAGTGAGTATAAATATAGGGTTATTGTTTCCCTTAGATGCACACAAGAATTAAAGAGAATAATAACACCATTTCATATATATTCTCTTCAAGATCATCCATCGATCTCTGTGGTGTCATAAAGAACAAATTCATAATCATGGCATCATCATCATCTTCTAAATCGTTGATTCCTACAAGTAAGTTTTACTAATTTGATATTCTTTTCATATTGTGATTGATTGAATATGATTAGGGTTCTTAGATTTAACCCTTAATTGAAGATATAATCAACATAATATCCTATGAATAATTTTTTAGTACGAAATTAAAATTCAAAGGGTATAATAATATCAATAATTTTGTACACACCACCACATGTTCTTCCTCTTAACCACACCACCTAGGAGTTTAGTCGAATTTATTGCCATTAGATCTGAAAATTATAATACCTTATATGAAACCAGAATCGACCCAAATTAAATAAAAAATGCAAATCTAGTCTAAATAACTCAAATAACACGAATAAGCTTGATTTTTATAACCAAATAACCCGAATGACCCAAATAAATTGTTTATTCATTTTATTCTAGTTGAATTAAGTATCTGATCCGAATAAGGAAGCTTTTGTATATTTGAATTCAATCCAATTCTAATAAGAAAAACATATATTCTACCAAAATTTATCTGGATGTCCGAATAAGAATTCAAATCAGATTTTTGGGTTTCAGATATGAGTGGAATTTCATTTTATTTTTTTTAAGACTTTGGTTTCATTTTAACACCCCTAACACCATCATCGACATTCAAATCCATGTCACCACTACAAGGAAAGTCACCTGTAGCGACGACAAAAGTCGTCGCAATAGCCCAGAAAAATCGTCGCTATAGGCTATAGCGACGACATGTGGTCGCTGATTAGTCGTCGCTATAGATTAGTCGCAATAGCTCAGGAAAGTCGTCGCTACACATGTCGTCTCTATAGATTAGGCTATAGCGACGACATTTAGTCGCTATAGATATTTCCCAGAACCGCCAATATTTCGGTCAAACGCGCCTTTTCACCATGAGCTATAGCGACGACATGTCGTCGCTATAGCTTAAAAAGCCTGAAAAAGTACTTTTAAGCTATAGCTTGTCGTCGCTATAGCTTGTCGTCGCTATAGCTCAATCTATAGGGACGACAACCTGTCGTTGCTACAGCCTTTGTCCCATTAGTTACCATTTCTTGTAGTGCACACCGCCAACATCATATCGTCCACTCTCTATCCATTCTACCCCCACCATCATTATAATCTGTTAAGAACTCGAAGTGACCACCACACCCATCACAACCACACAAATTTGCAAATTAGAATCAGAACCCCACCTTGTTGGGAATATGGGTGTAAACGACTCAAGCCGGCTCGTGAAATACTTAGGATCGGATCGGTAAAAAGCTCGAACGAGCTAAGCTTAAACGAGGTCGAGCTCAAGCTCGAGCCCAAAAATATGGCTCGTTTAGCTATCGACCCCGAGCTCAGGCTTTACATATCAAGCTCGAGCCGGCTCGCGAGCCTAAACGAGCTTTTTATTTTTACAACTTTTATTTATTATATTAAGTGTATATTTAGAAAATTAATTATTTTTAATTGTAAATTTATGATAAAATATTTAAATCTTATATTTTATGTTAAATTTGGAAAGTAAAATTATAAAAATATATTAAATTAGTAATTAAAGTAAACAAATTAAATAATTAAAATATAAACAAGCCGAGCCAAGCCGAGCTCGAGCCTAAAAATTTTCTAACGAGCCGAGCTCGAGCTTTGAAAATAAAACTCTTAACGAGACAAGCTCGAGCTTGAGCCCTATTTTGTCTAAACTAATCTAATACACGCGCCTTGCAGCGTAAAACACAACACTTAAATTGGATGTTCTAAAGGTTTGCATTGTTCATTAATGAGCCATAACCATAACAAAAACAATTTTTTTAACTTGATAGTTAACTAAAAGTGATTTTAACTAATAACATAAAAGGCCAAATGTACCAAAAATGTCAAGAAGTGATTTAATTTGTTTTGAAGGGTTTTCTTTTATAATCACTATATCTCAGTTAAATTCTTAAAAGCTACCAATGTGGAACAAAGTGAAAACACAAACAAACATTTATATTATAATTAAAAAGTTGTACCATATGCTATAAGAATTGTAAAACTCTTAATTTTAAAAGATTTAAACAAATTACTATTTTGTCCTTCTAATATGTATTATATAGTAATATAGATGAGCCGAGCGAGAGCTTTAACAAGCTCAAGATTGGCTCAGCTCGTTTACACCCATAGTTGGGAACTAGAATTGACCACGAGAATCCCATTTTTGAATCCCTAACATAATCATCCTTGGCCTAATTGTTCGAAGCCCCAAAATTGATCCCAAACGAAGCAGTGGTGGGGGGATGTTCGATTAGGTTTTTATGGTTGTAGATATGATCTTTGATTTCAATGATGTTTTGCAATAGTGGGCTAAAGCTTGATTAGGGATTTGATGGACGTGGGGTGGTGAAGGGTAGGGGTATGTAACATCGCACCTTGTCGTAGAAGAAACACTGGAATGTGACCGATCATATGTCACGACACATCAATTTAAGGAAAACATTTCATTAAATATGTCAAGACATACGCTCGACAAATTGTCTAAGCTACATGTGCATCATATTATAGGTTCCAACTAGTAAATAATCTTATACAAACAGATATAGAATGCCAAATAGAAAGAATGGAATTAAACATGAAAAATTATTACAAAAGCTTATAAACACCTTGCAAGAATGACCATAATGCCTCCCATTCTTTTTTTTTTCCTTGAGAGCTTCACGGAATAGGATGGAGATTGATTAAGTTCAACTGATTAGAGGCTGGAGTAGAGAGATAAAAGAGGACGTTTGTGTGTGAAAATGAAAATGAAATGAAAAAGTTGGTCTCGATAATAATTAAAAGGGCATGTAAAGAATTTGATTGCAAAAATTAATTCTTGAAAGGGGTATATATATATGTGAAGTTGTGAACATGTAAATGACCTAGTGGTTTTACAATCTTCATTTTTTGTGTTGTAACATGCTATATAACATATTAACATTATGTGAAATGGTTATTCTATGGATAATATTTAGTGTACATAGAAAATATTTGGTTTGTGTATCATTAAAGTGTACCGGTTAAACTGAAACTATAACTATTGTTGCAAATCTTTGGTTATACTGTTGTTTATTCGTATATTGACCAAATACTATTAAATGTTGATTTTAACATGTGTAACATATGTTATTAGTGTTTGGTCATAGTTGAAGTCAATTTGACACATATTGCTCAAAAGACAAACTGAAATTTGCGATGAATGTCACATGAAAAAGGGTTTTACATGTCAAACATGTACATGTTGGACCCTATCCAAGAAACTTTTTGCATAAAAATAAGAACCTGGAACTAACCAAATCGGTTCAGGTCATGTGTAATTAGGTATTTTTCGTTGGGGCCATATTCTAGTTTGAATGCTTGTGTGCTAATAAACATTCAATTCAAGATTACAAACTCAACAAGTAACAATAGAAGATTTCAATGTTTTCCGGTTTGAGTGTTTGGATGTAAAATGTAATGTAATGTCATGTTTTTTTTTTCCTTAATACAAGTAGGCTAATGACAATATTTCATGTTTATATTAAGTAAACTCTCCCAAATATTCAATATTTTTAATTAAATAAATTTTACAGGTTTTGGGTTGTACTTAACAGATAAAACCCATACCAACCAGTAACTATGAATGCAATTACATTGAAACCATGAACCAAATCTAATATGCATCATGAAGAAGATACGAGAGTTTCATGGGTCAGTTTCATCAAGCTTAATAGGTATACATGTGATATGCTAATCCCTAGTGAAGGAATCCAGGTGGGTGTGGTGATGATAAAGATAACGATGGCGGTGTTAGATAAGGATGTGCATGGGTCGGTTTGTGTCAGCTTTCTGCGTAGTTCAAACCCAAAACCGCAATTACAGTTTTTTGGGATTTTAAATCCGTTTGGGATCGGTTTTTTCGGTTTTTATCTTCTAATAACCCATTTGGGCTCGGTTTGGGTTTTTTTGGTTTTTCTACACAGGGATAAAATTAGGCTTATAGAAAAACAAAACAAAATATTGTCTATGTACTAAAAATGTTTGAAGTACAACATTGTTTCATGTTTAAAGTTTTATGCAAAAATCTTTAAATATGGTAAAAATTATTCGTGTATTTGGTATCATAAGCCTAAAAAATAAACGATTTTTTTTTGATTTGGTATCAAGATTCAAGAAAAATAAAATTAGATGGTTTATAAATTATATAATTTTCGAAAGGTATTATATATGCATACATACACATGTATTAAGTTTTTTTAGTTTTTACTTTAGGTAAAACGAAAACCAATCCAAACTTTCGGTATTTTTAGAAAACATATACCAAACCCGTTGTTTTATACTTGGGTTTGGTTATTTCGGTTTGTGTTTTGGGTTTTATGTTAGTTTTTTAGGTTGGATAGTGTCAGGGATTATGAAGACGACGATGATGGCAATGGTGGTTGGGATCATTGATTTGGCGGTGGTGAGGTGGTGGTAGCAATTGTTTGTGCAGCGTTTGGGGGAGGGATTAAAGATAAATTTGAGTATGTTACATAACTAATCTTTATTAATCATGGCGTATGACACAAGTTATTACGTTTCATCAATCAATTTTACAAATAATAATAATAATAATAATAATAATAATAATAATAATAATAATAATAATAATAAAAATAAATAATAATAATAATGAAGATATAAAAAATCCATATTTTTTTTGTTTTTATATTAAGTACCTAAATGTCTAAAAAATAATGCAGAAATGCGAAATAAAAAAAAAAACTAGATGTTTCCCGCGCGTTGCCGCAGATATTTCGTCACAATTCAATGTATCAAAACGTAAATATGTGTTGTCACTATGACGTAAAGATCAAACAATTCTATCAAATTGAGTATGATTAGTAAAACCAAACTATAAAAAAAATCCTTTACGTTTTCTAATATATATATATATATATACACTAGCTTATTAGCCCCGTGTATTACACGGGCTGAATCATAAAATTATATTAAATAATATGAATTAACAATTATAATATAAAAATTGTAAAATGATTTTTTGTGATAACTTGTGATAACCTTTTGTGTTTTAAGTTGCAAAATGAAGTTAATTAAAAATAAATATTAATCACAGGACCATCATAGATTTAATAATCAATAAAATTTGAAACCATTCATAAAATATAATTATCATCATTATTCTATCTTTAATTAGAATTTAAAATTTTTCTATTGATTATCATGATAATTTAATTTGAAAATTTTTTGAATTTTAAAATTATTAATCAAAAATGAAAAATGTTTGATATGTTTAAATTTTTATTGGTATTTAAAGAAAAATAAATATCATTTTTTTAAATTAGAAAGTTTGACTACATTTTTAAATTTAATTTATTTTTAAAATATTAAATATTAATATAATGATGACAAGTGGCATCAATTGCAATGTATCCAATCATTTGATGACATGTGGCATGTAGTCTAACCTATTAACGACAAGTGGCGGAGTGTTATTCTTTTATTATATAGTATAAATATAGGAATAGTGATGCATAGTAAAATAGTGATGCATAAGTGTTTGATACATGTAATAACGTTTTGATAATTTAGACTTAGATCACCATAAGTCCTTTTTTTTACTTTGAAAGGTATTAAACAGAGATAAAAGTATTTTAATTTGAGTGATTTGTTTAAACATTTAAGTTTTTATTAAATGCAACACCCCGACTGATGGCGGAAACGTCGGGATGCCATGAGGGATGTGTAGATTGTTCATAAGCTCGTGGGCATCTAATTTAAATCATCACAAATCATTTAATCAACCAAAATTTAATACACAAAAATCATGTCTATCATGAATTAGTTACATCAATTACAAAAGAGAATTAGCTATCTAACTAAATTCTAATCGCCAGAATTTCAGTTAATTAGCTAAGTCCAAGATCCTATATGATGATGTCCAAAAGTGTGAGTACATCTTCCTCAACCTACTTAGCTTCATTACCTGAAACATGTAGAAAATCAAGTGTCAACTACGAAGTAGTTGGTGAGTAATCATAAGTTTTTATATTTAGAAAGGTTTTACAAAATGATTATAAAAGTTTTATATATAAAAATATTTTACAAAATGGTTTTGTAAAGACTAATAAAGGCTGATGCTCACCAAACTTCTTGTTTTGTCTAAGTATAGGAGTCTCTTTGAATAAACACCTTCGGAAGGAAGAAGTGATTCTTCGGAAGCAACATTGCTTCCGAAGGATAACTGGTTCCTGCCGAAGGTTGTACAAGACAACTGCTTCCGAGGAATCCTCTTATGCTCGGAAGACAAAGACTTCCAAGGAATCTTCTTATGCACTAAAGACAAAGACTTCCGAGGTTTATCCTCTGACAAAGACTGTAGCAGCTTACTCTCATAGTACAAAAGGTACTGACACAAGACATGCTGGTCTGAGTAAAGACAAAGACAACATGTAATGAGTCAGATAAAGCGCCTTACCTCTCCCATGCTGCATTAAATGCAAAAGATCATCTGAAGCCTTGAAGATCAACAACATTAAATGTCTTTTGTATTTAATAGTCCTTTGTAAAGTCAATGTCTATTAATGTAATGATCATGACTGAGTGTCTTAGCCTGTTAAGACACTCAACATACTAGAATAAGCTTTACTTTATGTACTTGTCTAGTATACCCAACTTGTATTCCTAAGTGTATACGGTTGTAGCCTCGGCTATATAACCTCCCAATGTATTGTTGCTTGAAGTGTGCTTGCTTGTATACTTCCACTTTGAGAGAAATATATCCTTGAGCTTGAATTATTCTTGTGTTCTTAATATTGTTCAAAGATTATTATTGTGTCACTTTGAGTGAAATTGTGAGATCATTCTAACAGAACATTCCGCATCTGTTAGAATTAAGTAAGAAATACTTGTGAAGTGTTGTTTAGAGATAACAACCCGATCCTACAAGTGGTATCAGAGCATTTGGCTCTTGAACTTGACTGACTAATCATCATCAAGTTACCAGTTCTATTTCTTATAAACCCTCATAGTATTAACACTCATATTTTCTGTGTCTGTCCAAGATGGCTGCTCTAAACAAACATGATACAGAAAATGGCACTCTCAACAAGCCACCAATGTTCACACCTGAAGACTTCGATACCTGGAAAGTCAGAATGGAAGGGTTCATCAGGAACCAAGACTTCAAACTTTGGAAGTCTGTTCTTGAAGGTCCCTACATTCCTACAGTTGCTGCTGCCGGTGCTGGAGTTGCTGCAGTACCAAAAGATCCATCTATGTACTCAGACGAAGATTACAAGAAGATGGAAGTTGATTCTAAAGCTCTTTGGCTAATTCAGATGTCAATACCGAACTCCATTATACATGCATTCAAGAAATGCAAGTCTGCTCAAGAACTGTGGAATTCCTTGAAGCAGATGTATGAAGGGTCAGAAGATGTCAAAGAAAACAAGAAGGATATGCTGAAACAGAAGTTTGAAAACTTTTGTCAACAAAACAATGAGAATATGTCTTCTCAGTACCTAAGGTATGTCCAACTTGTGGATGAATTAACTACTGCAGGTGTAACTCTTGATAATCAAGATGTGCTCAGAAAATTTCTGAGGTCTCTTCCAAAGGCATGGAATATCTATTCTGTAACAATCAGAAGAACAGAAAACCTGAAAACTCTAACTTTAGGAGAATTGTTTGGTATTCTCAGTGCCTATCAGATGGAATTAGATGCCCAAGAATCTAAAGTTTCTCACTCACCATCTGGTTCAGCTGCTCTTTATGCACCCATCAATAATCCTCCATACCAAAGCTATCAACCCCTCTACCATTCTACCTCCACACCCACTGTCACATTTCCTGAAACTCCAAATTCATCAAACCTTGTATCTAACCCAACCCCACTACTAACCTCTGGGCAAGGAGCTTTTATGGCTGAGGAGACAAATTACTTTCATCTGTGTCAAGAAGACTTGGATGGTATTCCTGCAGATGATCTTGAGGAGATGGATATAAACTATCAAATGGCTATGATTTCATACAGGGCAAAGAAGTTTTACCAAAGAACCGGCAGACAGTTCAAAAAGCACAATATGAAGACTGGGTTTGGACTTGACAAATCTAAACTCAAATGCTTTAACTGTCAACAGTTAGGCCACTTTGCCAGAGAATGCAAGTCCACAGGAACTCAGCAGACAACTTCTGGGCAACCACAACAAAGACCATCAAGCTCATCTAACAATGCAAACATTGCTGAACAAGATTTTGCAGACTGGAGCTTTCAAGCTGAGGACCCCTCCATCTCCAACAGTGCTTTGATGGCAAATGACTCATCTTCCTCAAGCAAGGTAACTGATAGCATGTGCTCACCTGAATGCTTAGAAACATTAACTATTTATAAGAAAATAAATTCTCAACTCTGTAATGAACTTGAGTCTCTACAAGTAGTCAAGGCAAATTTCTTTGAGGTTGAAAGAAATTACAAAGAAAAGATTGAAGAAATGGAAAAGACCATTTCAAGTTTAAAACATGAAGATACTAACAAACAGTGTCAGATTAAAAATCTTTTAGAAAGACTAACCACTGCCAAGACTGAACTTGTATTGGCTGAGTCTTACAGAGACAAATTTCTAAGCCAAGGTGAAAAATATGAAAAACTTTTTAGAATGAGCAGCACAACTGAACTTGTGAATAAAAGGGGAGCTGGTTTGGGATATAACAAAGTGGAACCTCCATCTGCTTATACTTCTATAACAGATGTTAGGTGTAAATCACTGGTTGACCTTGTGTATAATGAGGAGTTGGATATACACAAGGTAGTTCAAAAGGATAATCTCTCTGATCCAAGTACCTCAACATGCTCAGATGAGGATGATGTTCCTATTAAATCAGTAAAAGGAAAACAAGCTTTGAAATTTAAGAATCAAAATAAGAAAACTAAGAAACATTCAACAGTTTTTATCAAAGCTAAAACCACAGAAAATATCTCCTCAGATGAGTATGTGACTTGCCCATCTGACAAGTCAAAACGAGGTAGATCAATGGAGAGAAAAGTCAATTCTCCAGGAAAACAGGCAAAGTCTAAGACTAACAAGTATGCTGGAACATCCAAACCATCATTCTCTGAGGATCAAAGATCAGACTTCGTTAAAAGGGATAAGCAGCAACACTCTCCCAACATTCAAACTCTATGTCTGATGTGCGGTGAAAAGAATCATTTTGCTGCTGATTGCTTCTATAATCCAAGAAGCAGAATTTCCTCAATCAAGGGAAGAGGAAGAAAGAATAGTTGGAGTCAGTCATCTACTTCTTCGGAAGAACAGAGAAGAAATTTGGTCATGAGGGCATCGGAAGCAAGTACCTCCAGTAATAGGAAGAAACAAAATAAAAATGCTTCTGAAAAGAAAGCATCGGAAGCAAAGAAAAAGGAAGCTTCCGAAAGAAAAGGAACCTCGGAAGCTCATCAAAGGAATGCTTTCAACAAACAAAAGAGGTCATCTGTCTTCGGAAGAAGATCATCGGAAGGAAAAAGAAAAACAGCTTCCGATGACCATCAAAAGAAACCAAGTCTTCCGACAACTCAAAAGGCACAAGTATGGAAGAAGAAGGAATCAACTGATAAGCCATCACCCACATCAGAAGCATCCACATCATCTGTCCCACCTAGAATGATGTCAAAGAAATTTACTTACAATGATGCAAATGGTAAACCCAAGACCACATGGGCTTGGGTTCCCATCAGAAACTAACTCACTTCTGGTCATGTGCAGGAACAGCAGGAATCAAAAGGCAACTTGTGGATAGTTGACAGTGGCTGCTCCAGGCACATGACAGGCAACAAGACCCTCTTGCACAAATATGAACCATTCTTTGGCGGGTCTGTTGCTTTTGGAAGTGATCCAGTAGGAGGATACATAACAGGTAGAGGCACAATCACAAATGGTAAGGTAAGCTTTGAGAATGTACATTTTGTAAAAGAACTTAACTACAATTTACTAAGTGTATCACAGGTGTGTGATCAAAAGCATAACATGTTGTTTACTGAGCATGAGTGCATTGTTCTGAAACCAGGATTTGTGATACCAAATGATCAAATTCTACTCAGAGCTCCAAGAAGAAGTAACATGTATATGCTAGATATGAGCACAGCTGCACCTCTTAGTAATATAAGCTGCTTTGTCTCAAAAGCTTCACTTGATGAATCATCACTTTGGCATAGAAGACTTTGTCATGTAAACCTCAAAAATATGAATAAATTGGTCAAAAATAATTTAGTAACTGGTTTACCAACAAAAGAATTCATATGTGTTGATAAATGTGTTGCATGCTTAAAGGGTAAGCAACACAAGTCATCTCATTATGCCAAAGAGATAAATTCTATTACCACAGTCCTTCATTTACTACATATGGACTTGTTTGGCCCCACAAGTGTTAAAAGTCTTGGTAGAAAATCATACTGTTTGGTGGTTACTGATGATTTCTCTCGGTATACCTGGGTGTTTTTCTTAAATACCAAGGATGAAACTGCCGAAATCCTAAAGTCATTTATACTCAGGGTGGAGAATGAAAGTGACCATCATGTAAAAATAATCAGATCAGATCAAGGAACAGAATTCAAGAATCATGTTTTAAATTCTTTTTGTGAATCTAAAGGTATCACAAGACAATTTAGTGCTCCTAGAACTCCACAACAAAATGGTGTAGCTGAAAGAAGGAATAGGACACTAATTGAAGCTGCAAGAACCATGTTGTCTGATGCCAAACTTCCAATAACTTTTTGGGCAGAAGCAGTCAACACTGCCTGTTATGTCCAAAATAGAATATTGGTAGTTAAGTCACATGGCATGACTCCTTATGAAATCTGGCATAAGAGAAAGCCATTCATTGGATTTCTCAAACCATTTGGATGTCATTGCACCATCTTGAATACTAAAGATTACTTAGCCAAATTTGCTGAGAAATCAGCAGAGGGCTACTTTGTTGGGTACTCTTCAAATGCTAAAGCGTATAGAGTATACATCAAAGCATCCAGAGTTATTGAAGAGTCTGCAAATGTTCAGTTCAATGAACATACTCTCAATAAATCTGGAACCGGCCCTGATTGGTTGTTTGATCTTGATAGTTTTACATCTGCATTTAATCTGGTGAAAGAGTATGTTCCAGTTTCACAGTCAGCTACCATAGACATCTCCAAAGGCTCAAGAGAAGACGACTTTCGTGTTGAACTGATCTTGAGGGGGAGGATGTTGATCAGCACCAGTACAGAGCAATGATAGGCTCTTTGATGTATCTCACAGCAAGCAGGCCAGATATCATGTTTGCAACTTGTGTATGTGCAAGATTTCAGGCCAATCCCAAAGTCTCTCATATGCTGGCTGTAAAAAGAATCTTTAGATACCTCAAAGGAGCACCAAGTCTAGGATTATGGTATCCTAGAAATGAAGACTTCCAATTCATGGCTTATACAGACAGTGATTATGGGGGTTGCAACATCAGCAAGAAATCCACATCAGGGGGATGTCAATTTCTTGGATCCAGGATTGTGTCTTGGCAATGCAAGAAACAGTCATGTGTTTCTACTTCTACTGCAGAGGCTGAATATATAGCTGCTTCTAGCTGCTGTGCACAAGTCATCTGGATCCAAAATCAGATGAAGGATTATGGAGTAGATCTGTTCAATACTCCTATTCAGATAGACAATTCCAGTGCAATCTCCATCACCAATAATCCTGTCAAGCATTCCAAGACCAAGCACATCGACATCAGATACCATTTCATCAGAGATTGTGCAGAAAAGAAGTTGATTCATTTGGTCAAAGTTGTTTCAGAAAACAATTTGGCAGATCTCTTCACAAAGGCATTTGATGAAGGAAGATTCAGGTACTTAATAACATCCATTGGGATGATCAACTTTGAATAAATGTACTGACAAGGAATAAATAATTCCTCGGAAGATAAACTTAACTTATCTTCCGATGAGTATCTACTCAGCAGAAGATAGGTTAAGTCTTCGGAAGCATTATTTCTTCCTTAGTCGGAAGATCTCACACTTCAGAAGCTAACTTACCTTCTGAAGTAATATTCTTCCGATACATTATTTTCGGAAGCATAGGCTTCTCAAGGTACTCTTCAGAAGAAAGTGTCTTCCGAAGAACATTTTGCCTAATGAATTTTCTAACACTTCAGAAGCACATCCCTTCTGAACTCTCTTGGTCTAATAAATACCCTGCTTCCGAAAGTCACTTCTTCGGAAGCACCTCAGTCAGAGAAAATTAATTGTGAAACCAGCTGTCATCGGAAGACCTTTTTCTGACATCCGGATCTCAAATTTAATGTGTCTATATATTAAATGCTGAAATCCGAATGTATATAAAGGTCTCCCGCTCATTCAAATTCTCACAAACTGTTTCACTTTGAACTCTTCTTCTCTTTGATCTCTCCAATTGTGCCCTAAAATCACCAACTTTCATGGCTCTTCTTGCTTTCAAACCTGCTCACAACGTACCAGCGGAGTTATTAGCAGAACATGATGCTGACTTTGCCCCAATAATCTCCTTTCTTCAAAGGAGCAGGTATTTCTTTGCATTAACTGTTCAGCCCTTGGTGTATGAATCTCATCACCAACAGTTTTGGGCATCTTGTTCTGTTTCTTCGTCTCCCAATGGTCGGTCTCTTGAAGCCACCATTGATGCTCATCCCATTGCTATCACTGTGGAAACCATCTGTCGGCATCTTAAATTCAATGATGCCGGTGGAAGGGCCTCTTTCACGAAGGATGAGGTAGCATCGACATTTAAGTCGATGGGGTACGAAGGTCCTCTCCCTTCAACAACCTATTTGAAGGGTAGAGTGTCCTATAATTACAAGTACCTCATACATGTGTTTTTACATTGTCTTTCAAATAAATCTGGTGGTTGGGACCAAGTTCCATCTGATTTAGCTTCGGCTATTCATGGCTTGGTTTCCAATCAACTGTTTAATTTTTCTGCTTTTATTTTCAATAATTTGGTTGACAACATCATGTCACCAAAGAAGTTTTGTATGTATCCCAGGTTTTTGCAACACCTTTTTAATGAAGAGTTGGGAGCTTCCCTTTCTCTAACTGGGAATACTTACAAAATGCCCTTGGTCTCTTCCAAGATTTTTGTGCAACTCAAGAAGAAGAGTGCTCAGTTCTCTGGGACATTCACTCCTCTTCTTTCCTCTATGGAGTCCCCTGCTCCAGAAGGTGACAGCTCTGTTAACCCCATAGATGCTGAACCCACACCTTCCACTTCTGTTCCTCACCCCATAAAAATCACTTACAAACGCAAACGAAACCCTGTGCAACTTTCTACAGTTGTTCAGGCCCCTTCTACTGAACCAAAACAGAAAAAGGTTAAAAGAACTGCTCAGGGCACAGTTCTACCTAAGGTGAAAGCCACACCCCTTGTTTCTCCACAGGTTCTTCCTTTGAAACCTGTGGTTGCCCTTAACCAGCCTGAAAGCCCTCAGCTTATGTCACAAAACATAACTGAGAATATTCAAAGGGATGCACCCATCATTGAGTTTGCTTCTCATGAAGCAACTTCATTAGATAAGAGACTGTCTCCCAAGTCTCCAGGTTCATATCATCCAGAAATGCCCCCCACCCATACTATCACCCAGGCTCAAGGAACCTCTGCTCTAGCTGTGGAGGAACCACTCTCTCCAACTACCCAAACTTTAATGAGAGTGGTGACACAGTTACAAGCTCGGTTCCCTGACCCAGAGCCTATTCAATCAGAGGTTGGCCCCAGTAGTTCTGAAGGGGTCAATGCAGGTGAGGCTGCCACTACTGTTGATCTTAATAAAGATCCACAGGACAGTGGTACAGGCAATAGGACCTCACCTGCGGCAACCTATATTGGGGAGGACTTCTTTGAGGTTCTTCTCAATGAAGGGAATCCAGGGTGCCAAGAAACCACATCTGGTGGTGGAGGTGCAGGAGCTAGGCTCAGGACTCCATCGCCCCATGATTCTACTCCGGTAGAGGAGGGCACATCCACACAGGAATTGACGGCTACAATAACTTCCCTCCAAGCCAGAGTAGCTCAGTTAGAAGCTGAGGTGGCTACCCTGCGGCTTGAGGTCCAAACCAAAGATGCCACTATTCTGGACCTCAGGAGGCGTCCCCCAGTCACTCTATATCCATTTCACCCTGATCCTGCTACTACCACTTTCACCTCCCCTGATGCTACCAAAAAGGGGGAGAATATACCAACTGCAGGGTCAGGATCAGAAGCAAGAGAAGAGGAGGGTGCACAGGAAGTTACTCCATCCTTAGTCACTTTGACTGCTGAATGGGATGACTTCTTGGGTACTTATTTTCAAGATTCTTCTTCTACTTCCTCTTCTTCTGCTTCTGAGGATACAAGGGAGGTTGCCAAAGAGACTGAACAGCAAACATCAAATGTCTCTTTGGAACCTCAGTCCCCTCTTGGGACTAAGTCTCCTTCTGAGACTGCAGCTCAGGTTGGCATGGAAGACACAGCACAAGAAGAATCAATTTCCATGAAATCTGTGTCCCCTTCTGGGACTGAAGCTGCTGAAGCTCTCTCTTCCTCTCCTGAGCCCTTTGTGGAATCCAATAAGGAATCATCTAAGGGGATTGGTCAACTGGAGGAGACAGTGAATGCTGAGGTTAATTCCGAAGCTGCAGCTGCCTCCGAAGGCCCAGTCATCCTGGATGTTTCCTCCACAGAGGAGCTACATGCCAATGAACCAGCTGGTGAGGCAACAGAAGAAATCTCCTCTGGGGCAAAAATAACTGCTGATGACAAAGGAAAACGTAAGCTAACCCCAGAGGAGGAAGCAGAACAGGAGGAGATGAGACCAAAGAAAACAAAGGGCCGACCAAACACTTCTCTAGATGAAGAGCGAGCTAGACTCTCTGCTTTGCTAGAAGAAAAAGGTTATGACTTTGATGAAGTCATCAACTGGTCGGTACCTAGAATGGCTGCCGAGCTGGACAAGGTGCAGCAGCAAGAACAAGCTGTTGCTGCATCAAAGGCCCTGAGTGTACTTACAAAGGAGCAAAAAGAGAAGGCCTACAGAGACAAGAACAAGGCCTTTCTCTTGGAATATGGCTTCCATGCTCGGCAGCTAGGCCCAATGAAGAACTCAACCATGGATATGCATATCAGAGATATAAAAGCCAAAGTTGCAAGAGGTGAGTTACCTTCAATTGAACAAATCAGGGCAAGAAAGGAAAGCCTAATGAGAGGCTTAGGTTTAGGGGGAGGAGCTACAATAGAATTTCCCCTCTCTGGTGCAGGGATCAGAGATGGAGAAGAAGTCATGTGTGGGGCAGCAACAAAAGCAATGTTCCCCAACATGTTTCCCCTAAATCCAAAAGAAGAACCAATATCTCCTCCTTCAAGTCCAAGTATGGATAACATGCCAATCTCCTCAGTCTACAAAAAGGGTAAGAAGACTACAAGGAAACAATCAATACCAAACCCTGATCCTGAGAGACATACACAGGCTGAAGAGAGGAGAACAGAACCCTCAAGGGATGAGGATATTGGGCCACAGCCTACTGCAACAACAGGTGCAGCAGTAGAATCAACTGTGGAAGCCCAACAGGCCAGAGTTCTGAGGAGTCAAGCCACTGCTCAAGACAAACCAAGATTCACAAGAAGAAAGAGCATGGCTAAAAGGAAAAAGGAAACAAAAACTATCCCCTTAGACTCTGAGCCTGATACAACACTCTCAGTACTTGTAGCCACATCTGAAGCAACTCCCAAAACTACACAAACCCTAGAAGACATGATGGATATCAGCAGATTAATGCATGAGCATTCATACATCCCTTTGGTAAATTGGAGCTTCAATGCACAAGAAAGGATATTCATCCTCACCGACTACAATGGAGAAATAAAAATGGTGGATCTTTTGCATCTGATGATGTTGGCAAAACCCTATATATTTGATCTAGATATGCTCCCTCTCAATAATCCTGACAATGGAGCAGATGGGAGGTCAGCTATCAGATTAATTAGAAAAAGGGCACAGGTACTGAGGGGTACATGGAAGCCAAGGTTTATGCCTTAGAAGTTTTGGTAGCATCAGCCTAGGGGGAGACTGTAAAGACTAATAAAGGCTGATGCTCACCAAACTTCTTGTTTTGTCTAAGTATAGGAGTCTCTTTGAATAAACACCTTCGGAAGGAAGAAGTGATTCTTCGGAAGCAACATTGCTTCCGAAGGATAACTGGTTCCTGCCGAAGGTTGTACAAGACAACTGCTTCCGAGGAATCCTCTTATGCTCGGAAGACAAAGACTTCCAAGGAATCTTCTTATGCACTAAAGACAAAGACTTCCGAGGTTTATCCTCTGACAAAGACTGTAGCAGCTTACTCTCATAGTACAAAAGGTACTGACACAAGACATGCTGGTCTGAGTAAAGACAAAGACAACATGTAATGAGTCAGATAAAGCGCCTTACCTCTCCCATGCTGCATTAAATGCAAAAGATCATCTGAAGCCTTGAAGATCAACAACATTAAATGTCTTTTGTATTTAATAGTCCTTTGTAAAGTCAATGTCTATTAATGTAATGATCATGACTGAGTGTCTTAGCCTGTTAAGACACTCAACATACTAGAATAAGCTTTACTTTATGTACTTGTCTAGTATACCCAACTTGTATTCCTAAGTGTATACGGTTGTAGCCTCGGCTATATAACCTCCCAATGTATTGTTGCTTGAAGTGTGCTTGCTTGTATACTTCCACTTTGAGAGAAATATATCCTTGAGCTTGAATTATTCTTGTGTTCTTAATATTGTTCAAAGATTATTATTGTGTCACTTTGAGTGAAATTGTGAGATCATTCTAACAGAACATTCCGCATCTGTTAGAATTAAGTAAGAAATACTTGTGAAGTGTTGTTTAGAGATAACAACCCGATCCTACAGGTTTTAAGAGTTTATACTTTCTTGAGAAAACCCACATGAGTACCTGTGAGAATATCCAACACAACATCCCAGCACAACATCCAAACACATAAATCAACACATTATCACATAACCAATTTAATCATAGTTAATCCTAGATAATCATAGACAATAATAGATAATCAACCACATAACCATTCAACACGTCTCAAACATCAATATTCTCAAAGAGTATATGTGACAATACATGGAATTTATGTAATTAACATAAGTTAAAGACATGATCCTTGGAGTGGAAGCAACCCACGTGACAATACATGAAACCAATGTAACTGACCGAAGTCAAGTACAATGATTCATGGAGTTGTGATAATCCAAGAGGCAATACATGTAATCATTATTAATGACCGAAGTCAATGACAATGTCACACGGATATATAATATTAAGTGATAATCCATAAATAATGATAATCCCATATTATGAATATCATATTGATAAACATGTATCATCCATGTGTTATCAAAATAATATTGTAAAAATTGGTATACATGTTTCACCTCCGAGTTTAAAACAAAACAGTTTAAAAAGGAGGTTATGAGAACTCACCTGAGTCCTTAGAATCAGTGTTTGTAGAATGCGCGCTCACGTATGTAAATCAAGCAACTCAACAACCTGTATTTATCGTGTATTTGTGTTCATGAGTATACTTGTTTTATTTCTAGTAAGTGAACTTAATGTTTACTTTTAAATCATTAGGTGTTTCCTTATCTTAGTTTATTTAATCTAAGTTAAAGATGAAACCTTTAGATTTCATTATTGGTTATCACCAAATAAGATTTAAATTTGTTAGTTTTGATTATTTAATGATGATTATTCCTTTGTGAACTCCTTTGTACACTTTTTACGGATAAATATGTTAAAGAGTGTTACCCCTATTCATACAACCATCCACACCTACATGCATGATTAATAATTTCAACTACCATGGTTTAAGCTATACAACTTACTTTAAGTTTTAAGAAATTTATTTATAAGTTAATCTTATAAAAGCTTTAAACCATGTAAGTTCATAATTCAAAGTTTATGTATAAAAAAATGATCCAAAGTATCCATTTAGTTAACCATTGTAGCTTAGGTTGTAAAAACATAATTAAGTTTGAGAAAATCAATCTTAAGTTCTTTTTACAACTTTTCAATTTTCCTAAGTTAATAATTTAAAACCTTGTTTTTATTAGGAACAGGTGGTAACCCTAATTTCTCATACATGCATTAATATGGGTATTTTTATACAAAATCTTGTTCCTCCCCTTTAGCCTTAATTCAATATTTAGGTTTTGCTAACACAAGGGCAGCGAACCTAAGGCTTGAGCACCCTTAGGTTCGGCCAAGTAAAAAGAGAAAGGTTCGGCAATATCCTCATGTAATAATAGGCCAAGGTTCGCTGGATAATACCCTCAACCACCATAGGTTCGCCCTTCCCATATAGGGTTCGAATGGTGTGTGATGGTTCGTGAACACCTAGACATGCAGCCCTAAGGTTCGGCTAAAAAGGCTAACAGGTTCGTGGCCTAGGGGAGAAGAAGGTTCGGCCATCAAAGAGCTTGGCCAGCTAAGGTTTGTCCCATGGCAAGGTTCGGCTGCCATGGGTTCGTGAAGGCTGCTAGGGTTCGCAGCTTAACATCACAGGTTCGTCTCCTTAGTAGGGTTAGGTGATACTAGATTCGTGGCAGCCAGCTCGACAAAAGAGAAGGTTCGCGACCTACTAGGGTTTAGCCCAAGGTTCGCCAGGAGGGGAGGGTTCGGTAACCTTTCCTCCCGCCCAGTGAGGGTTCGGCTCCAGGGCTAACAGGTTCGGCCCCCTGTTGAGTCAAGGACCAGCCTCTTTCTTGAGCTTCTAACCTGTCCGTGGGTCTTGACCATGGTCTCCATAGGTTAAAACTAACTTGATTTAACAAGATTAACACCTTATCCTTAATTAAAAGTTGGCAGCCACAAATACATTACGTTTTTAACAAAAACCGAAAAATAGAACTTAGATTTACCTCTATTCGTTGATCAAATGTAAGGTTTCTTCGTATCCTTTTGTTCCACTCGATCACACGAACGCGTGGACACCAAGATCTTGAAGTTTCGTTGAGAGATGAGCAAGAAAAGCTAGAGAGAAGATTTAGAGAGAGAAAGTGGCAAAATTTGTAGGTTAAAGAGAGAGAGGGTCTTGCAAATGAAGAAGAAGAGAGGAGAATGGGTTTTTATACCCCGGTTAATCCCCGCGTGCCCGGTCTCGTTTATATCGCGTTTTAATATCACAATTGCTCGGTTTTTGACTCGTAATATATCTAAAACATAAAAACCTTCAATTAACTAAGTTTCGTCACAATAAAATGATTTTAAATACATTATTTAGTAAAACGATTCTGGTTCATTTACGGTAAAGTATTTCTTTAGATAAACGATTTATTCGATTTTGTTTTAGGTTGTGATTCCTAATAAATGTTTTTAATTTATTTTCTTATTTTATTATCGTTAAATATTATTATGTTATCTCATCGAAACGCGTTACTTACGAATGTATTCGTAAAGATCGTCACCTTTGCGAATCCGACGTTCGTATCGTATTTCGATTTGATTTACAATTTATGAAATATCGTTTCAAAATATCATTCCTAATAATTATATTCGTGTGAATCGTCACCCACACGAATACATTATTAAGTTAATATTTCTGAATTAATATTCGCGTTTAATTTATGTCCGTAACCTCACCAACGCGTAATCGTTTTTATTAAGACTTCGATTATTCTATTAACTTTAATATCATAATTCCCAATTCAAAACCCACTAAACCCAAGTCACTGACACATCCGTGATAGACCGAAATATGCATATGTATAGGGCATATGTAGGGGTCAGTCGCAACTGCCCCAGCCACCGTCCCACCGCTATTTCGATAATCCATGACCATGTGTCATTGACTATGTTTAGCAACCAAACAACAACCAACTCCTAATTCCTTTCCATTCCAAACAGTAATCCATTATTCGTGAATTCAATTGCGACAAACTCTCTGGTTCTGTTTAGTTGGGTTACAACTAAACTCCCCATGGTTTACGTGTATAATAATATTTTCTAAATATGTATACCAATAATAGTGATAATCATCAAATCATGCATCCAAAAATTTATTATCATTAATAATTATTATATCAGGTCATAACAGTACCATCGTACGATGTACGGACAACCTGAAGTACAGTGATGTTACAGTCTCCCATAGTTAAAGAAATTTCGTCCCGAAATTCAACTTGGAGTGACCGTAGTGAATAAATGTGGGTACTTAAGCTTCATCTGATCTTCCCGCTCCCAGGTGAATTCTGGACCCCGCTTCGACTCCCAACGTACTTTGACAATTGAAATTCTACTGCGTTTGAGCTTTTTAACCTCAGATCCATTATCTCCACTGGTTTTTCAACAAAATGCATGGTATCATTGATGCGAATGTCATCGAGTGGTACCTGAAGATCCTGATGAGCTAAGCATTTCCTTAAATTGGACACGTGAAACGTCGAGTGCACGTTACTAAGTTCAGGAGGAAGTTCCAACTTGTAGGCAACCTTCCCGATTCGTTCAAGGATCGTAAAAGGGCCAACATAACGTGGAGCAAGCTTACCCTTCTTCTCGAATCGAACGACGCCCTTCCAAGGCGATACTTTAAGTAATACCAAATCATCAACTTCAAACTCTAAGGGTTTTTGTCGTTTATCCGCGTAACTCTTCTGTCGACTGCGTGCAGCTAACAGATTTTCACGGATCTGGCGGATCTTGTTAGTCGTTTCCTGAATAATCTTGGGACCAGTGATCTGCGATTCGCATACCTCGGTCCAACAAATAGGTGACCGACATTTCCTGTTATAAAGAGCTTCAAACGGTGCCATGCCAATGCTCGCGTGATAACTGTTGTTATACGAGAACTCAACTAATGGTAGATGACTATCCCAATTGCCACCGAAATCGATGACACAAGCTCTCAACATGTCTTCCAATGTCTGAATCGTTCTCTCCGTCTGTCCATCCGTTTGAGGATGATAAGCGGTGCTAAGATCCAGTCCTGTTCCAAACGCTTCATAAAGTGATTCCCAAAATCGTGTCGTGAAACGAGTATCACGATCCGATATTATGCTTAAAGGAATACCATGTCGGCTAACTATCTCATCGACATAAATACGAGCTAACTTCCGCACCGGGTACGTCTCTCGTATTGGTAAGAAATGAGCCGACTTGGTTAATCTATCAACTATCACCCAAATACTATCCTTACCGTTTGCGGTTCGTGAGAGTTTAGTAATGAAATCCATAGAGATATTCTCCCACTTCCACATTGGTATTTCTGGTTGTATTAGCAATCCTGAAGGTCGCTGGTGTTCATCCTTGACTTTAGCACAGTTAAGGCACTTAGATACATACTCAGCAATATCCTTCTTCATTCCGGGCCACCAGTATAAGGCCCTAAGGTCTTGATACATCTTATCAACTCCCGGATGGATTGAGTAACGAGACTTATGGGCTTCATCCAAAATCATCATCCTAAGATCATCTCGGTTCGGTATCCACAACATACTCAGCAATATCCTTCTTCATTCCGGGCCACCAGTATAAGGCCCTAAGGTCTTAATACATCTTATCAGCACCCGGATGGATTGAGTAACGAGACTTTTGGGCTTCATCCAAAATCATCATCCTAAGATCATCCCGGTTCGGTATCCACAATCGATTCAAGTAGTACATCAACCCATCATCCTTAGTTTCCAATAATACCTCAGCCCCGCAAGACATCTCATTTTTCAAGTTATCTTGAGCCAATGAGTGTTGTTGGGCTGCGAGAACATCATTACGGAGATTAGTATGCACTCGGACACTATGGATCTAAACTTGACTCTTGCGACTAAGCGCATCTGCTACTACATTCGCTTTCCCAGGATGGTAACGAATTTCACAGTCATAATCGTTCAACAGTTCCCCCCATCTCCGTTGTCTCATGTTAAGTTCTTTCTGATTGAGAATATGTTGCAAACTCTTGTGATCTGTAAAGACTACACACTTTGTGCCATAAAGATAATGTCTCCATATCTTTAAAGCAAACACGACTGCACCAAGTTCCAAGTCGTGTGTAGTGTAGTTCTTCTCATAAATTTTCAACTGTCTTGATGCATATGCCACAACCTTTCCCCGTTGCATAAGGACACAACCGAGACCTAGGTTGGATGCATCACAGTAAACCACGAAATCATCATTTCTATCAGGCAGTGTCAAGACAGGAGCATCACAAAGTTTCTGCTTCAAAGTCTGAAATGCCTCTTCTTGCTTTGATCCCCACTCATAAGGTTTATTCTTCTGAGTCAAAGAAGTGAGAGAGACATCAATCCTGGAGAAATTCGAGATGAACCGCCTATAGTAACCGGCAAGTCCAAGAAACGATCGAATCTCCGTTGGTGTCTTCGGTGTACTCCAATTCTTCACCGCATCAATCTTCGCAGGATCCACGTGAACACCATTTTCATTGACTATGTGCCCCAAGAATTGAACTTACTTAAGCCAAAATTCACATTTAGAGAATTTGGCATTAAGTTTGATAGAATTGCTTATAGATTTGGCTTTTTTGTTTCAATTCAAACGATTGGTTGCTGGTGAGAAAGATTTTATAAGTAATGTTTTCTATAATGTTTGTAACATATTTGTGAGGATTTTGTATGATTTTATGTTTTTATAAAAAATTGTATAGAGTTCGTGATAATATATTTGATTTTGATATGTAACTTATTATTTTGCAAATAATATATAATACTCGTTTTTGGGAGTGTACTTCGTTAACTTGTCGCAACATGCGGGGGAATAAGCCTATTATTACTATTATTTTAATACTATTATGTAACTTTTAATGAATATTTAATTATTAATATTATTTGATGATAATGATAATTATTAGCTAAATATTACTATTAAATCTAAATCGTTTGTGAACTAATTACGATCAAAATGATATAAATATTCTATAATGTAAAGACACGCTATTGGTTTGTGTTCAACAAGCAAAATTTATGTGACTTTTAGATTTCAAAATTTATATAAAAGTTCGTGAGGTAATTGCGATCAAATTAATATAATATGACTATTAATCGATGATGTAAGAACGTTTTAAAATCACATGAATGTTAAAAACATGTGAGTAACTAAAACGGGCTTTAAAAACAATAGTTTAAGGTTTAGAGTTAAAAACAAAATTTTTAAAATAATGAAACATTTTTATTTTTTTTCCAAATAGGTGTTGAAAAAAAATATTTACCAGATAAGTATGGTTAAAAACTTATTTACCAAAATGAGTTTTTCCCTTTATTTCATTAGTTTTAAGTAATATAAAAACAAAAATATTAAAGGAAAAACACTCTTTTTTACAAATAAATTTTCAATTATATTTATTTAGTAAATATTTTTTTTTCCGTTATACACGTACGGTAAAAAACTCGATATTTTGATGATATTTTCTAATAAAAAATCTTTCTCGTGGTTTATTAAACGTTACCGCCTGCCTATTTCCCATCGCCGCCTCTGATCAGCCTTTATATATTCTCCGACCGCCTCTCCACACTTCCGTTTATCACACGCCCTCCCTTTGATTGATCAAATCATTCATCCCACCTTTAAAATCATGCCTAAATTCTGTCTATTTCTACTCTTAATCTCACAATCATTGATTCATGGTAACATTCATCACCTTCAACAAATCAATCACTCATGAATTTATCTTAAATTTAATTTCTTCATATTTGCAGGTGTAATCTCATCCACAACCTTTACATTCGTAAACAAATGCAATCAACCAATCTGGCCGGGAATCCTCTCCAACGCCGGAATCGCACCGCTTCAACCCACCGGATTCGTTCTCCAGAAAGGCGAATCAAAAACCCTCAACGCGCCGACGTCATGGGGAGGTCGGTTCTGGGGCCGAACCCACTGTTCTGAAGACTCCACCGGTAAATTCACCTGCGCCACCGGCGATTGCGGGTCCGGAAAGCTGGAATGTGCAGGCGCCGGTGCGACTCCTCCGGCGACACTTGCTGAATTCACGCTTAACGGCGACGGTGGGATGGATTTCTTTGACGTCAGTTTGGTTGACGGGTATAATCTTCCGATGCTGGTGGCGCCGACTGGCGGGACGGGGCGGAATTGCACGTACACGGGGTGTATGGTGGACCTGAACGGTGCGTGTCCAGCGGCGTTGAGGGTGATGAGTTCCGACGGTGAAGGGGTGGCGTGTAAGAGCGCGTGTGAGGCGTTTGGAGAACAGGAGTATTGCTGCAGCGGCGCGTATGGTACACCGGACACCTGTAAGCCGTCGTCGTACTCACAGTTGTTTAAAACGGCGTGTCCACGCGCTTACAGTTACGCCTATGATGATAAGACGAGCACGTTTACTTGCGCCGGCGCCGACTATCAGATTACGTTTTGCCCACCATCGACTACCAGGTAATATTACGAAAATGCCATTGTTTGAAAAAATCTTGTTATTTATGAGCTGTAACTCTGGTTGTTTTCTGTTGTCAGATCAACGGTCATTAATTAAACAGCAAATGACATCTTTACCCTTGCTGGATGATTGGTGACCGTTAACGGCCAAATTAAATTAGGTCACTCACAATTGTCTCAAACTGATTTTTTACGTTAAATAATCAAACTGAATTTTCTACAGCAGTTGGAAAGTTGGATTATATAGAGGGGCAAATACGTCATTTACTTTTATTGATATTTACGCCGACTAACGGCCTGTTTTACAGTATCATCTAACGGTAACATTCACATGCACATAATATTTGTCGAGCCTAAAAAATATAACAATATGTTTACAATTTTAAATTATACCTTTTCCAGCAGGTAAATTATTTATGTTGTACGAATGGAACTAACACAAAAGACTTTTTGTAGTCGTTTGTTTAACAATCATCTTATTCACAAGCGCTTATCGATAGAAAAAAAATTTTCGTGATTTTTAATGATAAATTGAACTTGTTCATAAACATAAATAAAAACATATGTTTTTAAAAATAAAAATCAACATTCTAATTTCAAATATTACACATAATCATTTTAAAGGTCTGAAACCTATAAAAATATAAAAAATCAACATTTTTTTATCTCAAATGTTATATATAATCATTTTAAAGTTCTGAAACCTCTAAAATTAAATTCTTTTACAGCAAGAAATCGACCGACGAGCAACAAAATCCAGCGACGCCACAATTCAACACGGGTATGATATACGAAGGCGCAGACGCGATGGAAAACAGTAGCGCGTTGTTGCATTCAGCCTACATTCATGTGTTTATGGTTGCAGTGGTTGTGTTGGTTGCATTATTATGAACCCCATATTATGACGATACCATCCTAATTTTGTCGGGTCAAGACGTGGGCCCGTTATCTTATCACATTCATATTCCCGACCCAATGGAGACCATGTGTGACGTGCATTTGAGTCATCTTAAAAAGCGACCACCCACCAAAAACCCCACCCTTTATGCTTTCGGATCCGCTTTCCTTTTCGGATTCGACCCAAAAACAAGATTATCTTTCAAAAGTTTATTTTTATTTTTTATTTTGTTGGAATGTATTATTGATTCGTTGTACGGTAGAGTAGAGATTAGTGGCTGATTTTTTATTTTTATTTTTTAGTATTGTTTTCTCTATTTTTTTTATATAATTAGATATCAGGTATAAATTCTTTATGGAGTTATTAATGTACTGATGCAACATGTGACCCACTCTATTTAGTGGGAAAATAATGGAAGAATATTAATATATATTTAGTTATATTTAATAATTTATAACGTGCGTTGGGTAAATGAATTAATTATTAGGAATCGAAATAATGGGTATTTAGCAGCCCACAAATATTGTCGACCAAGCTTATGACACACGTGTAAAGAACAACTCATTTGAAAGTATAAGAGCAAGTTATATGTTCTTAAACTATATTTAAAACTCGTTTAGGATAGACGCTATATCATTAAAATAATAAAAAATGTGTTTGAGTTACCTAAAAACTGTAATTGAATTAAATAAAAATAAGATATTATTATTGATATAAGACATTTATTAGTTAAATATTATTACGAAAGTGAAAAACATAGTTAAAAAAAACATTTCAAAAATAAAAAAAAATGAATTTTGAAATAAGACAATAGTTATATATTTATAAACTCTTTTTAAAGTTTGTTTGCTTAAAGTTGATTTTGAAAAGACTGTTTGATAGTTTCATATTTATAACTTAAAAACTTTGGTTTTTAATAATTATATTTAAAATTTCTCTTTCAAAATTTTTTTTAACTAATTTTTTTAAAAGAGTTAGTTTTGAGAAAAATTTCGTATTTCATTATAATTTATTTTTTTAAGTGCGCTTTTTTTATAATTTTTAATATGAAGAAAAGGCACAAATCAATCTGCTTTCCCTTATAAATATAGAGGTAAGGGCCTAGGCCACAACTGTTCGTGTTATGTTCATGTTATTATCTGGGTTATTTATTTTATCATTTTAAATATGAAAAATTAAACAATACATTCATATTTTCAAAAAGAGAGTTTGTTTAAGGTTTTTTCTTTCAAATAATTACACCTTTTACATTTTTATTGCATATTTACTTGATGTTAAAATAAATCTTTTATTAATGGTATGAGTATAAGATAAATAAAGAAATATAGAGTTGTGAACTATCATCGTTATAAAATATCCTCACTAAGTATTATATCTTCCTAATATTTTTGTTTACATCATTTATGATTATCATTGGGTAATTATAATTATGAGTAAACTTATGTAGATATAGATAAATTAACATATTTTTATGTTTTTTTTTAAATTTACGAGCTGTAATTTTTCTTTCAAGCAAAAATTTATTTACAGAAAGAGTCTCAATTCTTGTATCTACCTTGTGCTTTCGAAAAGCTTAAGCCAACCCTGACATAAATAATATAATTATTGTTTAATTGTATTATTTAATAGAAGAAATGTATTTGATAAAAGAAAGAAGCTTGAAGTTTAATATGATGATGGTTCTATAAAATTAATACGTGTTATGTTTATTTATTCATACACATATTTTATTAAAATACATGATGTGTTCCTTCACTTTATATAAATTACATGTTCTGTTCTTTACCACTTTTGCTATTGATTTAATATGTGATATGTTGTTTAGATGTTTGTTATGCTTAGTGCATGCGTCCCTCGAAAAAAAGTAAGTTTTTCAATACTTCTGACTCGGAAGTCTCTCTAGAAACAATTTATCGATAATGTTTGCCTTTGTCTCATTCCTCTAAATTCTACTGAAAAGTGAGATTTTACTAGATATGTTTATTTGTTCTATACTACTTATTTGACTTCAATGATCGTATGTCTTTAATTAATGAAGAATCATGGATCCAAATGTCATTTTATTACATGGGTTGGTCTTGATATGTGTTAAAGATTAATGGACATCATTCATTGACTATTAATGCCAAAGAAACTAGTAAACAACTCCAAATTTTTTTTTGAACGGCAACTTTTATTAGAACACCTCCCGGACGCGCCAGCAAGACGCTGGAAACACGCCCGAAAAAAGAAGAACACACCAAGGAAATAAAAACATACATACACCAGCCAAATGGAAATATAAGATCAAAAGGAAAAACTACCCCAATCCTCCCAAGTTAAGGAATCCCATTTAGCACGTTGCTTAATCCAAAAGAAACTTAGCGTTTGCACCTCTTTGAATAATTCATGATGGGATCTTCTCCGACCATTAAAAATGATATCATTGCGAGCCCTCCAAATGCACCATATTGCTGTAAAGATTATTGCGTGAATCGCCTCCTTTTTCTTACCATTCCACCTGCATGATTTATGAATCTCCAGCAAATCTTTCGTCGAGAACGCAAAGAGTGGCTGCAATCTACACCAAGATGACACTCCAATCCAAATCAATGAAGCGAAATAGCAAGCCGAGAAGAGATGTAGGGCAGATTCCACACCTTCATCACACAGGGCGCATGATAAGGAATGGATATGGAGACCACGCTTGGCTAACGCCGTCCTGGTTGGGATGCGCCCAAGTTGTGCCCTCCAAACAAAAATATTAACTTTTTTTGGCACCCACTTACACCATTGCATAACATATTGTTCTTCAGTATCGCGACCCAATGAGCATAAGGATCCCATGGATTTGGTGGAGAAAGAACCCTTTGAGTCGCCACCCCAAACCCAACGATCCAGCCCACTGGTCAAAGAGACCGAATTAATCAAATCATGGCATTTTTCCAGTTGATCCAGCTCCTCCCCAGAATTAAGCTGATGGGCCCAACTCCAAATAAGTGCACCCAAATCAAAGAAATTATTGTTCCAAGGAAACTAGTGTTTGGATGTGTATGTATGTTTGCAAGTTTTTAATGTGATGGTTCGTTTTGGCATTCATATGTAATACATTCATTTGGTAATTCAATGATGTCTAATAGAATGTAAATTGAATTGTTTGCATTATCAACATTGTGGTTAAAGTAAAGTGGAAATGCCACAAAGAAATAGTACTAACAAGTTGCAACAATAGAATAAACATAACTTATGCAAAAGCAGTGACCTCATACTGTTAATTAACAAAGCCATCCACATAACAATAAATGTCATTAATCATTATTCACTATGAAATACACATAAATATAAGCATCGATCTTTTGCTTCTCCTATGAAGGTGGAGTTTGAGTTGGCAACCAAATCCAACTCATCACCAAGACATTGGAGAAATCAAATCTAATAACCAGCTTGGGCAAAGTGGAGGCGGAAATTTTTGAAACCCAAAATACAAGTTAATTTTTTGAAGCAAGGGAGGCGAAACCATTATTTTTAACTAAAAATAACATTTTCGCCGAAAAATTAACACTATGGACCGAAAAAGAGGGGGCGGTCGCCCCTTTGCCCCTATAAAGCTTCACCCTTGCTAATAACTCAAATCCTTAGCTTCTACAACGCATATCATTGAAGATAGATTTAATGGTTCAGTGACGGAGTTTGAACGTTTTGAAAAGAAGGGGCAATTTACAGGGCTCATAATACATGTTAATTTTTTGAAACGATGTGAGGCAAAACAAATGTTTATAACAAAAAATAACATTTCAGTGAAAAAGTTAACACTCTGGACAGAAAAAGGAGGGGGTCGGCCGCCCTATAAAAGCTTCGCCTATGTAAGGGTTGGATGCACTTGTATAATTGCGCATGTTATTTTTTAAATGACAATAGAAGAATGGCTGACACGTCCTCCAAGGAAAACTAATATATTGGCCACACCACCTGTATCTTACAAATCTACGAGGAAACTTATCACTGTGATAAAACTCTCCGAAATTAGACCCGAGACCTTCAAAGACACAATAACTATCATTTATTCTTCATACCATTAACTTATAACGCCATTGGTAATTGCACATGTTTTTCGTGTGTCAAAGAACGCATCATAAGATGTTATATGAACTGTTGTACGTAATATGTTTGGACGAATATATAGTTGTAACTAGTTTTGGCGTACTATTGTAATTGAGGGAGATATTCCATTAAAAACCAATTTTATGTTAAGAACTTAAGAACTACATAATACACTTATACATTATGCTTTAAGTTTTGTACATAGAGTGGTTATTTAAAAGGGTAAAATAGTAACTTCTCCTACTTTAAAGGAAAATTACTTTTATACCCCTAAAAATATATGGTTTAAAATTAGTTTCTTTGGTTCTTTCATATTTAGTGGTTCTTAATGGAATAAGTCCCTTGTAATTGATTCATCATCTTAAATAGTTTAAATGAACCTTTATAATCAATAATAGACCCATTACATTAAAATCATGTACCAAAAATATAATTAAAATAGATCCGTTTGTAAAATATCATAACTTTTTCATTCAATATTATTTAAAAAATTATATTATAAAATAGATAATTATTCTATCTTTAATATAAATATAATATTGGTATATAAAAAAGTTAAAATTAATTATTATTATTAAATTGTACTAAATTTTTGATACATATTTATTATTTTTAAAACGTATACTTGATTTATAAAACCTGTGTTCGATTTTTGTCATATATTTGCTTCTAGATCTAACGTTGTAGCATGCATAAGAAGTTGATTTTTGTGGAGATTTGTAAAGCTGATATTTACTAAAAGTAAAAGAAACACTCACACCAAAACATAAACCAGCATATACACATGATTAAAAACAAAAAAATAAAAATATTCATCAAAATCACATAAATCAGTAGGCCTGAAAGGATAAGTTAAAACACAAATCTTATTTAACAACAATTCTTTTTAATGAAAAACACCTTAATACATCTTGTTATTGTTATGATTGAAACAAATACTCTTTGATTAGATCACAATATTTAATGATCTCTCATCCTTTTAAATTAAAATGTTAAGTAATTAATTAAGTAAATACTAAATGCATTATAGACTAACGGTATCTTGATGGTGAGATAATGTTCAGGAACTAAATGATAATAGGTTCGAATCCCACAAAAGAGTTTTCTTAAAGTATTAAGTTTCCTTCAGAGTTGGTGACATTGTGATGAATATGATCAGGTGGTACTGCTGATGACACGATAATACTCCAGTAATCCGTCCGTCATCTTAAAAATTTGGTCATTCAAAAAAAAAAGTAATTAATTAAGGCAACTTTTTTACCTGTCATTTCCTAAGAAATTCTTAGAGTTAATGTCAATTATTTACTTCATTTATCTCAAATTTAACGTGTTTAAAAAATTATAGATTAAATCATATGTTATTTTGTTAAATTTCGTAAAATTTTGATTTCTTAAATCAGCTTACGTAGAATGTTATATATATTTTTTTGAACGGCGACGATCCTACATACTACGTATGTTGTCTTAACAGGGCCCACCAGGCAGAGATAAGACGCTGCCACACTAGATGCGCGGGAACCCCCTGGAATGGGTAAACCCTCGCCCTCCGTTGGTAAAGAACATAAAATTAAGCTCAAAATTCCTTCCCTCAACTGGATATCTTTTAAATCACCATTGACAGGACTCGAACCCATGACCTCTCGGTCACAAAGTGATACCCTAACCAGTAAGTTGAATTCACATAACTACGTAGAATGTTATATGATTATATATTTTCAGATTTTATTTAAAAAATAATATATTTTAAGATTTAGGGATCCATAGCATTTTAGGTCAGTTTAGGTGTTGAAACTTTAGAGTTTGGCCTAATGGCTTGTTGGGTGGTTATGCTTTTTGTCTTGTCTTAACTGTGTTGCTTGCTTTCTTTCTTTCTTTCTTTGTTTTTTTTTTCTCAAATCATGTCTTGCCTAGTGGATCAAATTGGGTCAAGTGTTTATCACATGTGGGCGTAGTTGCAACAATAATTAAGTTTGATTTTTAATTTATTTATTATAACTATATTAATTCATCTGTATAAATCTTTAAAATTAATTATTTTAGATACATAATAATATGTTTTTCATTGTTACTTTTTGGTAACTAGACTGGAAAAAACAAAATAAAACAATTACAAAAGTTTATAATTTATACATCCCTTTTATTTAGATGGTAAACTCTCGGGTTTCCTCGAAATCCAACTATCTGGGAAGAAGTAAAGCACGGACATAAAGCAATCGAGTCAATGATCTTTAAGAAAAATCGTCTTTAAGTGATAATTAAACTTGAGAAATTTAGATTGTCCCTTCTTAACTTCAACCACTACAACACTTTCTCACAGGTTGTCTATTTTATATTTACATGATTACTTTTAGTAAGAAAACAAAGGTAGAAAAAATTACAATATAAAACATATGATATTTCAAATGAGTATAAATATTACATAACTTCAACATCAAAAAAATAATAATAGTTCATATTGCTTATTGTATTTTGTTTAATAAGCATGTCCTTTTGCTGGGTTAACTTGCTATACCATCTAATAAACAAGTTGCATTTAGATTGTATCAAAGGGTTAATCCATTATAATTAAAAAATAAACAATATATAATATTAGGTGTTCAGCCTCTCATTGTTTATGACTCGTCCAAACCTATTTATAATTTTAATTGCATATTGTTTGCAATTTTATGTTTTAACTAGTTTATAGCTTGTCGACCGTTTGACCCGTTTAATTTAGATAAAGTTTATAAATTTGTTATGTCATTTTAAATGTTTTTAAATATGTCTTGATTAAGATTGATGTATTAAACACGAAAAATATACTAATCATGTTTAAGTTTTCTAATTTTAATCCGTCAATATGAACCCATTAACTCACTAAACTAGCTACACGATTACACCACTTAGAAATATATTTAAAGCAAATTTTACAAAGAAAATATTAGAAATTAAAAGACTAAAATAAAAAATAGATTGACAAATGAAACATTAAATATTACATAAAAAAATAAAATGTGAAATAAATAAACAGTAAAAAAATATTGGGCTCATAGATCGATTGTGACACGAGACGCTAAAAATTAGTTAACTCTAATATATAAATTTGAATAAAACAAATTTCTAAAAATGAATATAAATATTGTTTTCAAATAGGCATTCAATTTTTATATATAAAAAGATAAAAAAAACATAAAACGTCTTTTTCTTTGGGCCTCGAAGTTTTCTTTAACAATCATCTAATAATGTTTTATAAAATATATGATTTTAATAAACGAAAAATATTAAAATATCTAACACCATACAATTATGTCCAAAGCATATGAGAATAAAACTGATTACTAAACACTACCTAAGGTTGAGTGCTGTTCAAAAAAAAAACCTAAGGTTGAGAACTTTGTGACATCTGTTTAGGCATCCAATGAAGTCCATGATCCCTCGTGGCGCACACATGCCTTTTTTTTTTTTTTTTTCTTTTCTAAACATGTTTTCTTTGAAAAAATGATGGATTATGTTTCGTCTAATTTGTCAATTATATGTTACGTGATCTCGGTGGACACTGACGGAGCTTGAAAAAAAGTTCGGATGGAGCCGAAGGATTTTTAGGATGAAAACGGAGGGGGCGAAGGATTTTTAGGAAGAAAACGAACGGAACCGAGGGATTTTCCGACAAAATACTACTAAACCGACCCTTCTAACCTGAAATACAGCCCCTGGGTCCCTAAGAAGGCCTGCCCTTGTCAGTGGGTTAGCCTGGTGGTTACCCACTTATCTAGTGGTTACCTCTTGACTTTTTTATAAGAGGTCTTAGGTTTGAATCTAGATCAAAACATATTTGTTAATACAAGGTCAATAGGTTTCCCAGTTGCAAGGTTCTTTATGTTGTGAGCTCAGGCATATGCCCTAAAACATCAAATCCGAGACAACGGTTGAGCCAGGGCTTAGCCGTCTAGGGACTCTAAAATCTTATGTCTCCAATTTCTAGCAAAATTCTCATACATTAGCCTTTTGTTGGTTTGTTCGAGAATGAAAAATTAGAGTGAGCAACAAAACACTTCTGGTTTTTATGTGGCGGTAGTTTTAAATTTTTTGTTGAGAAATTGAATCAAGCACTTTACTAATTTTTTTCACTTTTTCTTTTTAAATTAAATTCTTTATCTAATGTTGATTCTTATATTCTTGATTTTTTTGCTTCTTCATCTTACTTAATTTGATATTTTGATTTTTTTTATTGGAGTGATGAACTGAATTATAGAGGAATTTCTTGAATATTAACTTGAGAAATATTTTTTTAGTATTTGTTGCTTATAATTGAAAATAAAATAACTAAAAAAAGCTCTAATTTTATTACTCATTTTAGCCCCAAAATAACAGAGCCGAACCTTTTTGTACACTTTATGTAAGGTTAAAACCAAGGGCTTTTAGCCTAATGGCTACCCTCTTGACGTCCCTATGGGAGGTCTTAGGTTCGAATCCGGGCTAAGGCATATTTGCTGAAGCAAGGTCAGGGGGTTTACCCAGTTGTGGGGTTCCTCCTAGAGTGGGCTCGGGCATACGCCCCAGAGCGTCAAATCCGAGGGGACGGTTGAAATCCCGTCTTGGGTGTCGTTGTACCAAGCCGTTCAAAAAAAAATGTAAGGTTAATATCAAAAGGATAAGAAGGGTAAAAGAGAGTAGAGGCTACTATAGTGATTCTTCAGCCATTTACGCGTGTCTAATGCTCTTGATTTATACTAGGTTTAATTTTTATTTAACTTTTATGTGACAATATTTGACAAAAAGCTTTAACTTATTTCAAGTATCATATGCAATTTTTGATAAAATAAAAAAAAGTCATTATCAATATCAATGTTTAAAACATCTTCTAACATTTAAACTTACAAAATGCAACTAAAAGAAACGATTACAAACTTGTACAATAGATTATAATACTTGTATATTTGCTAATTTATGACAAACTCATGTGAGTGTAGAGTGAAAAAAGATGTATATCATTTTCCTCTTTGTTGTCATAACAATTTTATTATACTTTAAGAAAATAATTTGTATTTTAAAATATACTTTTATCTTATGGATATACTTGGTCAAACAACTTTGTTAGAAAAGCAATGTCCTGTCTTTGTTAATATTAATGTCAAAATTTGACAAAAGCTTTGAGTTGCATGGTTAAAAGTTGTATTGTAAGAAAAGACAAACTAAATACACTTTTATATGAGTCATGTTCAATTGAAGCATACAAAAGTGTTATCAAGATTTGATGACAAGGGGTTGCACTCCTAGTAGACCTACTCTTTGTATTTATTTAAAATCCTTATATACACACACACACACACACATTACCCACACTGCGGTAGGGGTGTTCATCGGGTCGGATAACGAGTTATTCGGGTTTTTCGGGCTGGGAATTTTTTTTGGCCTATCCGAAACCCGACCCGACTCGAAATTCAAAATATATTATCCGACCCGAAAAACCCGAATTCGTTCATCCGAATAACCCGAACAACCCGAATAACCCTGTTTTTTTCGGGTTTTTCGGATATTCGACCCGAAAAAACCACCTTTTGCATATCCGAAACCCGACCCGACCCGAAACTAAAATCATATTATCCGACCCGAATAACCCGAAAAAGATTTCGGATACGGTTTTTTCGGGTTTCGGATACGATTCGGATTTCGAATTTTTTCGAGTTTCGGATATTTTGAACACCCCTACACTGCGGTACCTCATTTCACGATCATCTATATGTGTCGTATAAGATCATACGACCCATATAAAGTCAACAAATAAAAAGTTGTGTGCTTAACAAAAGAGGTTGGATTAGTTTTTATACACATTGTATACCACTTTTTTTTTTTGTTATTCTTTATATATCAATGAGATCCATATTTTATAATATGATAGGAAAAAAATATAGAAGTTTAAAAATGTTGAGTCTTGGATACAACATATGAGAAGACGCAAATATGTGTAGGAGGCTTAGAAGTGACCCGACACGTTCAATTGTTAATACGGAAAGAATTTAGAAACAAACGGAGCTCAACAACAAAGATTTTTCTGTTTTAACAAGTCATGCCGCCCACGATCGGCTCTAACTTCTTGAAACAGCAAAGATGAAACTAGAGAGATATATCCAATGTTCCCAACTGTTATTCTTTTCACTTTCTTCAATTCACATGGTATTGGTTAGATGAAAGAACTTGTTAGAAGAAGTCAAAAGACTCAAAAGATTAAGAGTTTAAGACTCATAAAACATTCCTCTTTTTTTTTTTTTTTTTTTTTTTACCGCTTGCGGTGCACGCATATAATGTATATATGTGTCGGCTCTCAAGGGATAAAAGTAAAACTGCACTAATTTTAACGTTATTTTACTTATTTATTGTGAAAAATAACGTTAAAAACGTTGGGTTGGTCGGTTAATCAGGCATTATGAGTCAGAGGTCTCATCGAAAGTAGCCTTTATATTCCTACAGAATAGAGATAAACTGTCTACATCTTACACTCCTCATACATTACTTTAACTTTGCTAATGGTAGGATATACTGAGTACGCTGATGATGTCAATATTTTTCTTTATAGCTACATCATTGGTTGTTCTACTCATCCTTTAACAAGACAATTGTTTGTCTTTGCTTGTCAAGTTTGAAAAGGATAGCTCATACATACATTCTTTCACCTTTATTCTTATTATAGGGTTTGATTTGTCTTAGGTTCTTTACTTGATGCATATATCTAGTTGTATGTGCATCGTATTAACATCATTTCTTTCATCTATACTTTGTGTCTAAACAACATAGCATGAGGAGATCGGTCCTTCTTTTCTTATTGCTTTGGTGTTTACACATGGTCTTGTCATGAAAAAGAGGAAGTATGTCTATCCTTACCCGTAATTAGGGCTGTAAACGAACCGAACGAACACGAACGAGCCCTTGTTAGTGTTCGTTCGTTTAACTTTTAACTTGTTCACGAACGGTTCACGAACGCTAACCGAACGAAAATTCTTGTTCGTATTCGTTCATTAAGGAATTTAGCTTGTTCACGAACGCTAACGAACACATATTGTTTAAACAATAAAAATCAACATTTTTAATATCAAGCATTGAAAATATTCATTTATAAGTATATAAATTAAAATATTATAATATTAAACTAAGATAACTTAAATATTATGGTAATAAACTAAAAATAACAAAATAAATATATACAATACATTTAATGAATAAATATAATAAATGAAACTTAACCGAACGTAACCGAACGTAAACGAATTCACGAACACAGATGAACGAACACGACGCCTGTTCATGTTCGTTCATTTATTAAACAAACGAACATAAATGAACTTCACGCCAAACGGTTCACGAACTGTTCGCTGAACGTTCGGTTCTTTTACAGCCCTACCCGTAATCAATAATCTTCATTTTCTTATTCTTATCATTATCATCATTTAATTTATTTTCCCGTATTTTGCAGGTATTTTTGTACAATTAACGAACACTTTAAAAACATTAAGCACACTATAAAGAATTACTAGGTTATTTCTAAAAATTAAATATAATTACTTAATTTTATGACAACAATTTTAATGGAAGGTTTTAAAATGCTATTAACATGAAAGTTTCATAAGAAACTTTATAATTAAAACTGTAACATTTTAGAAAAGTTTATATTACTTTTCGAATTTTCTTAATTCCTAATTTTGTAAATTTTAATTTCTTAAACAAAAGTTCTATGAAGCAAATATTTAAGGTGAATAGGTGATTCATACACAACAACATGAGATGATTTTATTGCTTGTATATATAATCATTGTACACATCATATCTGATTATTAGCAAAACTAAAGTAGGATCTGAGAAGGGTAAGATATAAACAGTGTTACCTTTGGTTCATAGGAATAGAAAAACAACTTCCAATAAAACTCATGACTCATTATGTCTGATTAACGTTATTTTTTTTAAAAAAAAGTAAAATAACCCAATTTTACTTTTATCTATCGAGAGCCGACATGACGACATATATACATTATATTCACACACCGCAAACACAATCTTTTATTCGTCAAAATCTTATAATATATTATCATTTATTCGTCAAAACCTTATTTTTGAATCAAGAAGAAAGTCACCGATTCAAGAATGCCGACTATATATTGGTCAACAAAACAACCTTTCATACCACTCAACAAGTTTTTTAAACATATATTTATTTATATATGGTCCTTCTTACTTTTCTACTTAGATTTTAATCGATTACTTAAAAATTAAAATAATCATATTTTTGGATAAGACATATATATGAATAAAAGAATGACAATATCCACTTAGGAATTTTTTAAAGCCTAATGAGACTACGACTTGGAACTTTTGCACATATAATTCTGGAATTCACCAAACAATACATGTTGTAACAAATTTGGGGTAACTCGAGTATTTGAACAAATGTTCCAATGGTCGATCTGTCTTCATTGGAGCCGATTATTCAACCCTATCTCGTTGTTCACTGCATCCATATGAAAACGCTCGCTAGAGGGAGCCATAGACTCCGATCGAGGATAGAGGATAGTCTGACGCTTAAGTTAAATTAGGACCTCATAATCAAATAACAATTGTATGTGTGTAATATTAGAGTGTGAGTTATAATAATCAATCCTTTCATAATTTTTGTGCACAAAATGGTCCGGTTCTCTTGTCCACACACGTCCTCCCAAACGAGAAAGCCGAGCGCAAGCTTCGTTCCATAAACAACATCATTCGAACCCTTCTTACTCATGCATCTTTACTTCCTACCTTTTGGCACCATGCTCTACAAATGGCAACTTACTTGCTTAACATTCTCCCATCTAAACCTAAAGGCAATCATACTCCCACATTTCTTCTCTACCACAAACATCCTTCTTATACTCACTTTCGCACATTCGGTTGCTTATGCTATCTGTTATTACCATCCTCATCCATTACCAAACTACAAAACCGCTCATCCTCTTGTGTGTTTCTTGGATATCCTTCCAATCATCGGGGCTATAAATGCTACGAACTCTCCACACGAAAAATCTTTATTTCTCGTCATGTTGTCTTTGACGAATTTATTTTTCCTTTCGCAAAACTTCATCCCACTCCCCCTCCTTATGAATTCCTACACTCGCATCTCTCTCCTGACACTCATCCGTTAGTTTGGAACTCGTTTTCCTCACCATTTGATCACGTCCCATTGTCTCAAGTGACTTCTCCAAATAGTCACAACTCCCCTCCTTTACAACCCTCCAGCCCCACTTCCTCACACACCCACTCTTCTTCTCCCAACAACCCCACTCTTAATCTGGCTGAGACCCAACAAGTCTCGGCCACAACTCCACCCCTACCAAATACTAACTTTGAGTTTGGGTTCCATTTTAAAGAGTTCGAGTTGTTCGGGTTCTATATTGATCAAGTTCGGGTTACTTTGCTTCGGGTAAAAATGATGCCTCTAGATTCTACATTTTCAAATATCTGTGCAATTGGTTTAATGCATTTTACAACAATGTTGTTGTTTTGTCGACTTCTAAATAGTGCGGTAAGTTCCATATCAATTAAAAGAGCGATATGTAATCAATTTGTGTAATTTAGTCTGTATTTTACCATCGAGTATTGTTTTTTACAACGAATAAACCCTTTTTATTTGATAATGTGCTTTATTATTATTATTATTATTATATATATATATATATATATATATCTGTGTGTGTGTATAAAATTAAAATAAGGCATATAAAATTAAATAAGGTATCATAATATAATAAAATAAAAATCATTATAAAATAAAAAGGTGTTCATTGTATAAAACAATGCTCGAATGTATTCAATTTAGGGTTATTATTCTAACGAATGTAACAAATTGTGACTTTTCTATTATAATTTTTTGGTTCCACCACTGAAATAGACGCGGGCGATTTCTTCAAAGTCAAAGGTAAGCTTTATGGTGCGCTGAATCGTTGCTTGATAAATTGTTAAATTTATGGATAAATAATTTTAGTGTTTAATTATGCGACTTCAATAGTTCAATCAATGCTTGTTTGTTGATTACTCATTTACTATTACTTTATGGATTAACATCTAAACCTGAAAGGAAGTAGTGTAGTGGTTAAAGTAAAGAAGAGATAATCTAGAGAACTCATCTCATGTTCAATTCTCGCTTAGGATGATTTTTTCTAGAGACCACAAACCCGGCTGCTTTGTGTCGCGCTTTATATGTTTCTCATAATTACTAGGGTATTAGGGAACCTAAGGGTTTATCATGTAAGTGAGTTCTTACGATCATTAAATATGTATATATATATATGTGTGTGTGTGTGTGTATGGGGGCCGGTTATTGTACAAAGGAAATTAACGTGAGAAGCGTAGGAAGCCACTAGAGTATGCCACGTGTAATCCGGGTAAAGGGTATAATGGTCCGTGTAAAATCACGGACCGCGTTATATAAAATCACGGACCATCGTTTAAGAAGCATAATCAAGGACCAATGTTTAAGAAGCATAATCAAGGACCAACCGAATAATCACGAACTACTAATCACGGACCATATGTAATAAATCACGGACAACATATAAAAATCAAAATAATTAAAGGCAAACTGAATAATCACGTACCAATTATCACGTAACTAATGTAAAAATCACGGACCAACTGATAGTCACGGACCACGTAAAAAAACGAAAGAAAACCGTGGAAATATTATACTCAAATTAAAGATAATAAAATTCTCTATTTTATGGTTTTATTTTTTTTAAAAACGATTAACCATTTAAAACTCATTCAATTTATAAAAAAATGGTGTAACTTGATTTACACACAAAAAAAGTCAAGAAATGTAGGCTATTACTTTTTTGCCCTTCAAGCTTTGACTCACATAAGTTTTAAATGAAAAGTGGGACCACTAGATCTTAGCCGTTGATTAATTTGATCAAGGGCTAAAAATACTTCATATCCTTCTCACGTTAAACCCCCTTTGTATTGGATCTGTCTCCTATATATATATATAGTATAAGGTTTGGCTAAAAAGTTTTAAAACCATGAGAAGTGTGAGAAGAGATCTCAACCATTAGATCAATTGGTTTTGTGGTTGAGATTAATTTAGTGGTATTTTCGTAAATAGTTATAAGTTAAAACCATCAGTAGGGGTAGAATGGGAAGATCTAGCCAAAAACTTGCACATGCAAGTCACATGCATTTTCCTCCATCTTTTTTAAACGTTCATAACTTTTTTATACGTTAGTATTTTTTTTTAAAAAATTACACCATAAAATCGAGCATTTTTTTATCTTTCTAATGAGTATAATATTAGTATACTTTTAAAATTAAAATAACAACCTAAAATGAGTTTCACGAACCATATGTTTATGGTGTTTTTCCAATATATACGAAACTGATCTTTTATGGTGTTTTTACACATATGTATGTTTTATGGTGTTTTCAAAGATATTTTATGATGTTTATGATGTTAACATTTTATGTTATTTTTTGGTGTTTGCGTATTAATAAAACTAAAAGAGGGCATTTTTTGGTGTTTTTGAAAACGAAAAACATCATAAACACCTAAGTTTGTACGTGGTGTTTTTAACTTAGTTTATGATGTTTTTTCGAGATATTTTATTGTTTATGGCGTTTTTTCAAGATATGTTATTGTGTTTATGGTGTTAACATTTTTATGGTGTTTTTGTGTTCGGATATTCATGAAACTAAGACCAGACATTTTTATGGTGTTTTTGAATACTAAAAACACTATAAATCGCTATATTTCATAAACATTTGAAAAACACCATAACAAAAACATCTTGTTCATAAACATTTTATACATGACGTTTTAAACTTAAATGTGTAAAAACACGAAGTTTAGAACGACATGTTTTTTAGTTTTCAAAAACGCCATAAAACACAATATGTAAAATTATACAGTCCAAAAACACCATGAATAAAATTACAGTTCAAAAACACCATAAATAAAATTACAGTTCAAAAACACCATAAATAAAATTACAGTTCAAAAACACTATAAATAAAATTACAGTTCAAAAACACCATAAATAAAATTACAATTCAAAAACATCATAAAATGTTTGTGAAAATTACACAGTACAGAAACACCATAAAACGTCATGTGTAAATGACGCAATTAAAAAACGTTGTGTTTTGTTTATGTTCAAAACACCATAAAACGTCTAGTTTCACAAACAATTTGAAAACACTATAAAAACGCACAAGTTTCAAGAACAATCAGGTTTGTTCTTTTTCTATTGTTAAATATAACAATATTATACTCGTTAGAAAGGTAAAGAAATTTGTGATTTTATGGTGTAATTTTTTTTTAAAAAATTTAACGTATAAAATAGTTACATACGTTTAAAAAATTTGGTGGAATTAACATGTGACTTGCATGTGCAGCCTCCATTTATGTGTTGACGTTTACACCCTTTACCCTAAAATACACGTGTCACATTCTCGTGGCTTCTCACACTTCTCATGGTTTTTTGCCTTCTTAGAATATCCCTCCCCTATATATATATATATATATATATATATATATATATATATATATATATATAGGATTGGGTTCAAATGCTAACCCTCATTTATGGCACTAACCCATTAACCCTCATAAACCAATCAGAATTGAACACATGGCTATTTCTTTTATTATTTAATAAGGGTAAAGTAGTAATTTGCTATATTAAATACTTTATCCCCTCTTTTTTATACATCCATAACTTTTTTATGCTATAATATTTTTTTATAAAAATTGCACCATTTTACTCGTCTTATTTTTCTCTTTAATTCTGTTATAGTCTTGACTAGGTTTTTTTTTATTTTTTTTCGTATGTTCGTACTTACACCAATGTAACAAGTATAAAAATAACAAATTATTTGTAACGAGTTGTAACGAATTTCGGTTTACATTGTTATAGAATAAATACGGTTTACGTTTAAGAGTGTAAACGACCCAAGCCGATCCCGAGCTAGTTAATTACGTTATATTCTTGACTAGGTTTTTTTAATTTTTTTCGTATGTTCGTATTTACGCCAATGTAACAAGTATAAAAATAACAAATTATTTGTAACGAGTTGTAACGAATTTCGGTTTACATTGTTGTAAAATAAATACGGTTTACGTTTAAGAGTGTAAACGACCCAAGCCGATCCCGAGCTAGTTAATTACGTTATATTCTTGACTAGATTTTTTTATTTTTTCCGGATGCTCAAAAATTCGTTATATCTACTAGATTGTAAATACGTTTTAATACTTTAAAAAAATTATATCTACAAGATTGTAAAGACATTTTAATACTTTTAAAAAAATAATATAACATTTTGTTGATAAAAACCAAAATTCGTTATATATACAAGATTGTAAATACGTTTTAATACTTTAAAAAAATTATATCTACAAGATTGTAAAGACATTTTAATACTTTAAAAAAAATAATATAACATTTTGTTCATAAAAACCAAAATTCGTTATATATACAAGATTGTAAATACGTTTAAATACTTTAAAAAAATTATATCTACAAGATTGTAAATATATTAATACTTAAAAAAAATAATATAACATTTTGTTGATAAAAACCAAAATTCGTTATATCTACAAGATTGTAAAGACGTTTTAATACTTTAAAAAAAAAATAATATAACATTTTGTTGATGAAAACCAAAATTCGTTATATATACAAGATTGTAAATACGTTTTAATACTTTAAAAAAATTATATCTACAAGATTGTAAATATATTAATACTTAAAAAAAATAATATAACATTTTGTTGATAAAAACCAAAATTCGTTATATCTACAAGATTGTAAATACATTTTAATACTTTTAAAAAATACTATAACATTTTGTTGATAAAAACTAAAATTCGTTATATCTACTAGATTGTAATATGTTTTAATACTTTAAAAAAATAATATAACATTTTGTTTATAAAAACCAAAATTCGTTATATCTACAAGATTGTAAATACATTTTCATAATTTAAAAATTATATTTACAATATTGTAAATACATTTTAGTACTTTAAAAACCAAAATTCGTTACAAAATCAAGAATATAACGTAATTAACGAGCATCCAGAAAAAATAAAAAACCTAGTCAAGAATATAACGTAATTAACGAGCTCAGGATCGGCTTGGCTCGTTTACACTCTTAAACTTAACCCCTATTTATTATACAACAATGTAAACCCAAATTCGTTACAACTTGTTACAAATAATTTGTTAGTTTTATACTTGTTACATTGGTGTAAATACGAACATCCGAAAAAAATAAAAAAACTTAGTCAAGACTATAACGGAATTAAAGAGAAAAAAAGACGAGTAAAATGGTGCAATTTTTATAAAAAAATATTATAGTATAAAAAAGTTATGGATGTATAAAAAAAGATGGGGTAAAGTATTTAATATATCAAATTACATTAATACCCTTATTCCCTTTTTCTTTCAAATCAATTACATTATTATATTATAGTTTAATATCAACCATTAGATTAGCATCTTGTAATTTGATCATTCAATATGGTAGGGTTAATGGGTTATTGATGAATCTTAGAGTTAGTATTAGATCCATTCCCTATATATATATACATATATATATATATATATATATATGATTTTGTTTAAATAAGAACCCACCATAATTGTGTTAACCTAATAACTCAAATCCAATGGTTTTAATTTTTCAGATTTAATGAGATGTTGCCATGTGTCACCTACCTTTTTAAATTAAAAAGGGTATATAAGTAATTTCATTTAACATAAAAAAGTCAGATTTAATAAGAGAGTGACAAGTGTCACACTCTTAAAAATCTATCCATTTTCCTTTTTTTAAATCAAAGTTTCCCCCTTGATTTTTATACACTTATAACTTTTTTATACTATGTTATTTTTTTATAAAAATTACACCATTAAACTAGTTATATTTTTTTCGTTAATTCTATAATAGTCATGCCATTTTTTTTTTGAATTTTTTTCGAGCGTTCGTAATTACATCAACGTAATGAACAATAAATACAATAATTTTCTCTCATTTTTTTTAAAATCTTTCCATCTTTAAAATGTTTTACAAATTATTTCGAGCGTTCGTAATTTTCTCTCATTTTTTCGAGCGTTTGTAATTACACCAACGTAAAATCTTTCCATCTCGTTACAAATTATTTTTTATTACAAAAATTAGTTCATTAATATTTTAAAAAATTAAGAACACTTTGAAAAAATCCAGCTTCTTACATCAATGCAATTACGAAAACTTTGTAAAAATTCAGCTCGTTGCATCGGTGTAAAAAAATTCAACTCGTTACGTCAGTGCAAAACGTCGTTGCATCAGTGTAAAACGTCGCTGCATTAGTGCAAATTACGAAAATTTTAAAAAAATTTGACAAAATTATACTTGAATTAAAGATAAAAAAGTGACAAGTTTAATGGTGTAATTTTTATAAAAAAATAATAATGTATATAAAAGTATGAAGGTTTAAAAAATTGGGGGATAAACTTTTTTTTTAAAATGAAATCAAGTACACCCCACCAAATCTCTAAAATACCCTTAAACAAATCTCATCCACATGTTTTTTCCAGAATTAATATGGACCACACATTTCAAAATGTTTTATTTAAACAACCAATGAAAATGAGTTAATAGGTTACCACACTTGGAGTGGGTTACCAATGGAACCTTTCCCTATATATATATATATATATTGAACGGCAGAGAGTCTTGTCGTGCTACCTTCAGTTATACTAGCGATTAGTAACTAAAATCCTAAAATCAATTCCTTAATCGCTGACCGTGAGACCGAACTCCTGATGCGCGGGAACCCCGCGGAATAGGTAAACCCTCGCCCACTATTGGTTTAGAAGCCAAGATTAAGCTCAAGGTTCCTCCCCTCACCCGTAATCCATTAAAGTGTCACCAATAAGACTTGAACCCTGGTCTCTAAGAAGAAAATGCCAAGCCTTAACCACTAAGCTAACTTTGCTAGATATTAGGAAAATATATACTTATTTATGTACTGTTGTGACCTGATCCTTGAAATTTATTGTATGCTTCTTTGAAATTGAAACACTTAAAAACAATGATTAAGTACATAAGAATAAATTCCTCGATTCATCAATACTAAAATCTATCAATCAATATTTATATATAAGTGACAAATTTTTTATCTCCGGCTACACACATACTAGCTAATTCGACCCATTTATTTAAAGAGTTTTGAATGCACCTATTGGGTTATGTTTTGTCTCAAATGAGACACATAAGCCCAATCAAAGGAAAAAGATGGCTAAGAAAAAGATGCCTAAAAAGAGATGTTAAATGTATCAAACCGGTTAGTGAAAGTAAGGTGGCCAACGTACCCGGACCCGGAACCGGAAATCGGAACCGGTCGTACCCGAACCGGTGGGTACGGGCGGTTCCTGATTTTCAGAGAAACTGGAACCGGAAAACCCGAACCGGTTCCGCCCTCAAACCGGCCAAACCCGAACCGGAACCGGCCAAAACCGGTAGGAACTGGTCAAAACCAGGAACCGGAACCGGTTCTTGACTTTGTTGACCGGAACCGGAACCGCTTGGAATTGGAAAGAACTAGTTCCACAAAAAAAACCCGGTTTGGCCACCTCTAAGTGAAAGTCTAACTTAACGCATACAACCTTTATTAAATTTATTCAAAAATTTAGATTATAATCAATGTTTTTAAACCCGGACCGAACAGGCCGGTCGGAGTGGGATTCAGCAAATCAGGCAATCCGGTTATGTAATCAGAACCATTTTGAAGAGAACTAGTCGGTTCGACCGACGATCGGCGGTCCGACCATGAAACTAGACAGTTGAACCAGTTTTCAGACGGGATTGAAATTGAACTATGGTGCTTGCATTGTTTTTATGAGGTTTATTTGATACACTCGTGAATTAATGATTGTTTTTTATCTATATATGTGTATATATATATATATATAATAATAATAATAATAATAATAATAATAATAATAATAATAATAATAATAATAATTATAGTTTATATATATATATATATATAGACGGTTCGAATGTTAACCCTTCCTTATTGCATTAACCGAATAACTACATTTTATTAATTTGGGGTCCATATTAAAGTAAATATAAAGGTTTATATTTCTTCTTCTTTTTTTATTAATGTAAGGGGCCCTACATTATATATATATATATATAGGGGAGAGATATTTTAAGAAGGCTAAAAACCATGAGAAGTGTGAGAAGCAGCAAGGAAGTGACATGTGTACATTAGGTTAAAGGGTATATATGTCAAAATAAAAAAGGAGGCTGCACGTGCAAGTCACATGCAACTTTATCCATTTTTTTTAAACGTTTGTAACTATTTTACACGTTAACATTTTTTTAAAAAAATTACACCATAAAATCAAGCGTTTTTTTACCTTTTTAACGAGTATAATATTGTTATATTAAAAAAATTAACAAAACTAGATGTTAATGAAACTTGCGTTTTTATGGTGTTTTTGAACACTACTAGCAGAACATAAAACACTACAGGGCATTTTATGGTGTTTTTGAATGCAAAAAACACCATAAACACTTAAGTTTAAACTTGGTGTGTTTTTTAAGTTCCGTTTTATGGTATTATTGAATAAAATATATTGAAAAACACCATAAAGCATATTTATGCTTGATTTTATGTTGTTTTTGCTTTATGGTGTTTTTGCAGAATGAAACTAAATGTTTTATGGTGTTTTTGAGTACTAAACAAAATAATAAAGCTTAATTTTGCACTTGATGTTTTTAAACTTCATAATTTTACATAGGGGCATTTTATGGTGTTTTCTATGTGTATTTGCTGAATAAAAACACATCAAGTATTTTAAAGATAAAACACCATAAAACATTGTTATTCGAAGAAAATTGTGAACCTAAGAAAAAACATATAGAAGAACACCATAAAACATCATTTTTCTTTTTGTTTATTCATTAAAAAACACTATAAAACAAGTAATTTTATAAACATCAAAAAAACCATAAAATGTTTAGTTTTCATGCACCTACGATAAAACACCAAAATTCGCAAAACACCACGTTGATTTACAAAATAAAACGAATGTATGTATTCAACAACATGTACATTTGCTGAATGAAAACACCATGTGTATTTCCAAGATAAAAACACCATAAAATATTGTTATCTGAGAAAAATTTAGAAGTGGCGTAAAATAAACACCATAAAACATTTGTTAACATTTTTGTTTATTTAGTGAAAAACATCAAAGTGTTTTATGAGCATTCAAAAAACACCGCAAACGCTAACTTTCATTAACCTACGAAAAAACACCATAAAAAACCAGTTTCTTAAAACATATCAAAAACGTCATAAAATGTCCTGTGGTGTTTTATGTTCTGCTAGTAGTGTTTCAAAAACGCCATAAAAATGCAAGTTTTATGAACATCTAGTTTTGTTAATTTTTTTAAACAATTAATATTATACTCGTTATAAAGATAAAGAAATGCTCGATTTTATGGTGTAACATTTTTAAAAAAAATAATAACGTATAAAAAAGTTATGAACGTTTAAAAAAGATGGAGGAAAATGCATGTGCAGAATTTTTGCTAGATCTTCCCATTCTGCCCCTACTGATGGTTTTAACTTATAATTAATTACGAAAATACCACCAGATTAATCTCAACCACAAAACAAATTGATCTAATGGTTGAGATCCCTTCTTACACTTCTCATGGTTTCTAGACTTTCTAGCCAAACCTTATACTATATATATATATATAAGATGTGGTTCCTTTGTTAACCTATCGTTATTGCATTAACCGAATAGCTACATCTTATTACTTTGGGGCCCACATTAAAGTAAATTTAAAAGCGTAGGTTTTTTCTTATTTTTTTATTAATGTAAGTGAGCCTTACATTAATTTAAAAAAATGAAAAAACATACACCTTTAGATTTACTTTAATGTGGGCCCCGAAGTAATAAGATGTAGTTATTCGGTTCACGTAATAAACATGGGTTAACATTTAATCATCTTCCTTTGGATTAAAACTTAGTTTGAAGCTAAAGGTAAGCACAAAAACGTTATCTTTTTACCATTCAATATTTTGCAACGTTAAACCTATGCAACGTAATTTTATCTACATTTTGATTTTTTTTACGTATCTAACTATGTTAGCGTTACCGTCATCACAAAATAAAAAGAAAAATGAAAAAAAAAAAAATAACTTTGTGTTGGCCACATGTCGCTACAAATTTCCTTACGACAATACGACGTCAATTTTTTTGCGCCTAAAATCTAAGTATTGTCTCGCATAAGCTCTGTCGATGACACGTTGTCGCCTTGTCAGGATAGGTTAAGCAAAAACACAAAATATGTCGTGACTTTAACGCATAAGGTTTATTATAGGGAAAATCACCAAAATACCCACTTTGACCAAAAATTTAACCAAAATGACCATTTGACTTTTTCATCACCAAAATGTCCATGCCTTTACAGGCGCCGGCGCCCGTATACTTACGGGCGGCCGCCTATATGGGATCCAATGAGATTTCGCCACGTGTCCTTAACGGGCGCCCGGACCGACCACACAGGCGCCCGAACCTAGTTACGGGCGTCCAAGACTTTTTTTCGGAAAACGTGTCACAGGCGTCCGACCGTACTTTACAGGCGTCCGACCGTACTTTACAGGCGTCCGCCCGTACTTTACAGGCGTCCGACCGTACTTTACAGGCGTCCGTACTTTACAGGCGTCCGCCCGTACTTTACAGGCGTCCGCCCGTACTTTACAGGCGTCCGACTGTACTTTTTTATTTTTTTATTTTTTTTCTATTTTTTTTAATTTTTTTTAAACGACTTTTTTATTTTTTTTATTTTTTTAGGGGCGGACGCCCGTGACAAAGGTGTCAGTGTGGGCCCGATGCCCGTGACAACTTACTTTTTTAAAGGGCGTTTGTCAGATTTAAGAGGCGTGGACGCCCGTGTAGGACACATGGCGAAATCCCATTGGATCCCATATAGGCGGCCGCCCGTAAGTATACGGGCGCCGGCGCCTGTAAAGGCATGGACATTTTGGTGATAGAAAAGTCAAATGGTCATTTTGGTTAAATTTTTGGTCAAAGTGGCTATTTTCGTAATTTTCCCTTTATTATATTATGCCGACAAGAAATGGTCATCTGGTTTATAGTAGTGTGTGTCATATGTTTTTCCTTAGGAAGGATGGATCTAGCATACATTATGATCAACGTGTTCAACAAGTGACCCCGGTAAAGTGTACATTTTCTGATCCTGGTCAATTCGGGAAACATTAGGGTGTAAAGTTTTCAAACCGGACTCAAAAAAATTGAAATTTGATTCGATTTTGATTTGAATCTAAATTCAATTCAATTTGGAGTATAATATCGAATTTCGAATATCATATTTTCAATTTGATTCGATTCAAAATTCGAATAAAATTATTTATGCATATATTTTTATTTTATATATGCAAGTAATTTACTATATTTAAAATCAGTTTAAATACTATCTCTAGTGTCACAAGTTAAATGTTAGTTATTTGATATTTACATGTTTAAGTTTTATTTGATATTTTGAATGCATAAATATATATAGCAAGTATAAACATTTTTTTTAATTAAATTTGAATCAACTAATTCGAATTTGAATTCCAATTAATTCGATTCAAATTTGAATTAGTTTATTCAAATTTATTTCGAATTCGAATCAAATTTGAATATTCTTAAAAAAATCAAAATTTGAAAGCATTCGATTCGAAATATTAGAGTTATTTGAAATTCGATTCGATAAACACCCTAGGAAACATTGTTAATGATAGTGCCAAGAAAGAATGTAAAACAAAAGAGTTGAATGAATATGTGATACCCGGTGTAACACTCACTTTTTTTCTTTTACTTTTGTGTTTAAATTTGTAATATATGTTATTATATGAAAATAAAAAATAAAAGAAAAAAATATATATATTTGTTACATACATGTTACAGACGTTTTTACATTGTGTAACAGTAAAAATTAAATATGTATTATATGTTTGTTTGCATGTAACTTTTTTATTTTTTATATTTATTTTCTTATATATTTGTTACATACATGTTACAGACGTTTTTACATTGTGTAACAGTAAAAATTAAATATGAATTATATGTTTGTTTGCATGTAACTTTTTTATTTTTTATATTTATTTTCTTATAACAAAATATATAACATACTTAAAAAAAATGAAAAAAAAAAATTTGGAATCTTGAAACCCAATCTTATAAATAAAACACTTAAACCCTATTTGGATCAATCATTTGGAATATTAAAAATAAATATATTGTTAACATGGAACCACAATAAAATTGATTTTTTTTTTATCCAAAACCAAATTTAAGAAAACATTGTTGTAAATTTTGACTTATAAAACTGTAACTCTTTTAAACCCAAAACTTATAACGATGTTACGTTTTAAACTGTGATTAATAACACGAACTCATAAAAAGAAGAAGGTGTTTAAAGTGTGTTACAATGATGTTAATAAAAATTTAAGATTTGGCTTGATTTTAGCAGAATTTTTGAGTTAGTATAACAAAAAGTGGGTTAATTTAGGTTGATCTTATTAGAGTTATTTAAATACCCGCAATCAAGTGTTATGAATGACCCAGATCAGCCTAGTGAGGCAAATGAAACCATAGCAATGGTCCTAAATGAGCTAAGAAGGAGCAACAGGGTGAGAAAAACGCCTCCCAAATTAAAGGACTAGATCTTGACACCTCAGCAAGGAGTAACTAACTTTAGCCTCACAGACTATAAATAAGGTCATGAGAGGAACGAGATAGGTAGCTAGAATTTTGTAATTGGTCATTCTCTTCCCAACTTCTTTTCTCATCTCCTTCTTGGGATCATACTATTAATAAAGTGCAATCTGCTTGTTGAATTTCATAGTATTACTTGATCGTAATTACAATCCTTACATCAAGGTGGTTAATAATGAAACCACACCCATATACATAGGTGGGAATAACGATGGTCTAAAGTTTTGGCAGAAACAAAAAGGAAATAGATGGAACATACATATGGTGGCATTAAGCGGTTATAATCTAGCATCCTTTCGAACTGGATATAATTATGTGGATGTCAAATACTCAAATATTGTAATGAATATTGGTTCTTGTTCTACTTACGAACATCGATCAATTCAAGAAACCTAGTTTCTGTGTCCTATCATTCTCACATTCAAAATTTTCAATTGTTGTGAAGAAACAATGAAAAATGATTTCAGGGAACCCACTGTGTAAAAAATACTTTGCAAACGAATGATTTTATCAATGTTTTGGTTTTTCGTATAAGTATCTAACTACGATAGTGTCACCGCTACCACAACATACATACATACATACATACATACATACATACATACATACATACATACATACATACATACAGGGGGTCTTAGAGCAAGTGCGGGAGGTGCGACCGCAAATGACCCATTGTTTTAGGAGGCCCTAATTTTTTTAAAAAAATTGTCTATATTATATATATTAATTTATTTTACAACAAACACATATAGTTTACATTCTAATTGTTTAAATACATTTAACACAGTTACGGATTTTATAAAAGATAAAAGAAAAACTTTTTCTTTAAACATTTGACACAATAACTAATTACAATTTATAATTTAGGTCAAAAAACAAATTAACTCACTTCACATTTAGTTACAAACTAATTACCATACACACATACATATGGGCCCATTTTTAACATTCGTACAGGACATCTAATCTCTCAGAGACGGCCATGCATACATACATACATACATACATACATACATACATACATACATACATACATACATACATACATACATACATACATACAATAGTAGAAAACTTTAAACCTATATATAAAAGGGCGGTTTGAATACAAAATGGATTTCTTTCGAGAAGTGTAAGAACTAATAACACGACAACACATGTACAATTTATGACTCATCTAACAACTGTAACACAGTGGATTCTTCCCTGGATCGTGATTCCTCATTGCAGTAAGAATTGTTGTTATAACAAATTGAAAGTAAAGAACAAACAAGAACAATTGAGAGAAACTGAAAGCAAAAAATAAATAGAATTACATTCATCGTTTACAGACAACACATATTTATAGTACTAATTTGGAGATGGAACCGCTACGCCGTTTGGATCGCCGGAGAACCGTCAAACGGCGTTACTTCTATTTCACGTTGCAGCCTCATTTTCCTTTCTACAGACCTACGAAATCTTTTACTTGCACACATATATAGGCTTTAATTTAACTAATTGAATGAGCCCATTTACATAACTAATATGACTTTTCCTTAGACCCAATAAGACTTGGCTAAATAATAACAAACTCAAACTTAATGGATTAAAATGCCAACAACAACATGTAAAATGGTATAACCACAACTTCTGAATGTGTAATCAAAATCTATTTCAAACCTGAGCACGTTAAATAACTTACGCCAAAGTAATACGCCTAGTTGATTTGATGAATGACTTTGATTACTTTTCCATTGCATGTTAGGCATTTTTGTATCAATTTGCCTTTTGTATGTACACAGAAAAAGAAAAAAAAATATTACAGAAATTTATTTTAGTATTTTCTTAAGTATACATAAAAAAATGGAAACAAAAATAAATTAATTAATTAACTTTGTACCAACCACATGTCATCAGGTCCAACTTTTTTTTGTCGACAATTCTTTTAGTACGTTGTGTCTAAGATAAATTATTGTCCCGTGTCAGTTGTGCTGATAACACGTCACCGGTATAAGTTAAACAAAAAAAGAACGTCAGTATTTGGCAGTTTATTATGCCGACGAGAGATGGTTATGGATTTCCTGTAGTGTGCTATATTTTTCTTTCATTCTTTGGAAGGAAGGACCATTGCATCCTTATGTTTGAGAGGGACGTTATGGTGACTAGCGTTACCATATATAAATACAAAAAGGAATCGTCAGTGTTAATAGTGAAATTATTTACATAATAACCATTATAAAATTGATACTTTTATTTAGCAAAAGATGTTAACTATGCTAAGATGGTTTTTTTATTTTACGTAGGATTAAGGGTTCAACTCTTGGTTGTGCTACTTTTAATTTATTTATTTTTTTCTTTCCTTTTATTTTAATGATAAATAATAATATTTAAAAAAATAAAAATAATTAAATTGTTTCCCCGTTTTATATGTGAGTTTTATATGTGCTCGTATTTCTTTACCTAGATTTTACGAGTGCAAAAGCTTCTTTATTAATTTTTGTCACACGATTTTTAGCAATGTGTTTTTTTGTTTGTTTCTCTGTTTTTTGGGAGTGCCGCATACTTTTGCGAAGGTTCGGTTTATTGTTTTAGGATGGATTAACAGTCACTGCAGCCGGAGTACTCATATCGACGAATATGGCTCAAGTGTTTCTTGATGCTAAATGTTATGACTAAGCATGACTTTTTTTTTGTGTGCATGTGACGACCACACTTATGCCCAGTAAACTTTAAGGTTTTATGTCAGAGTGAACCATTATGTTTTACTTATATATCTGTATTTTGATATACGAGATCATGTCTTTATTACACCAATTATTCTTAGAGGATAACAATGTTTTTATGAAACAAATGATCTTTCTATCGAGCGCCCACCTCCGTGATAGTTAATTCGTTGATCGAAGGATTCGTGCTTCCAGAGAAATTAACAACAAATAGATCACTTTCCATGAAATATGCTGGCTGCTTGGGTTGAGGCAATGGACGCTCGCCTTCTAACATCATAATTATAGATGACATGTTTGGCCTATCTCCTGCATTTTGTTGTACACATAGCAACCCAACTTCGATTGATCTTGAAACTTCGAGCGGATGGCAAGATTCAGCTAAATTTGCATCAAGTAAGTCCATGGATCTGCCTTCATTATAGAGATTCCATGCCTGTTATACTTCAATTAGATGATTAGTTGAACAAATGAATGGTTTAGTTTTAAAGTAGTGAACTTACATGTCCCATTAGATTGTTGCCATGCTCTTGTTGGGTGAACCCCCTATTTCTCTTCCCACTCACAATCTCCAAAACCAAGACTCCGAAGCTAAATACATCCGACTTCATTGAGAAAATACCGTCTAGTGCATATTCAGGAGACATATAACCACTACAAAGAGTATGGTACTTTTAAGAGAAAATTCAATAGATAATGTCAAAGAAAGATGAAATAGTTGATTCACATGTCTTACTATGTTCCAACGACTCTTTCTGTGTTTCCTTGGCTCTCGTTTCCTCCAAAACTTCTAGCAATGCCAAAGTCTGATATCTTTGGGTTCATATCCTGATCAAGTAGAATGTTGCTAGCTTTAAGATCTCTATGGATGATCCTTAATCGTGAATCTTGATGCAAGTAAACTAGTCCTCGAGCTATTCCTTTGATAATATTAAATCGCTTTGTCCAATCAAGAAACAAGCTTTGTGCATTATCTGCCAAACATTTTGGTTAGTTATTTATGGTTTCTTTCAACCGAAGGCTAATATGTAGTATGTGTATAAGACTTCAACCAAAAATAAATGAGTCTAAGCCTTTATTTGGCATGTACTCATAGATCAAGAGCTTCTCATCTCCCTGTATGCAACATCCAAGAAGCTTCACAAGGTTCCGATGTTGAAGTTTTGAAATGCATATGACTTCATTCTTGAACTCAACAAGTCCTTGACTCGAATTCCTAGAGAGACGCTTAACTGCAACCTCTTGCCCGTCTTCTAGCACACCCTGAAGATTATCATTTGCAAAGTGAAAAACTATGCAAACTGCAAACGTATTAGTGGCATTCTTACACAAAACAAACTTGTTTTCTTATTTTAGCTAAGGAAAGATGATGCAAACTCAATAATGGATTATTTAATTAAATCTAGTTTTTACCTTATACACTGGTCCAAATCCACCCTCTCCAAGTTTATTGTCATTTGAAAAATTGGCAGTGGCAATGGCAATTATTGAGAAGGTAAACAGTGGAAGCTCCATGGCTTCTTCATGGTTTTTGTGGACATCCAATGCAACGTCTATACATTAGCAAAAACACATCCACACTTGAATGATCATTTGTTACAAAATATATCAAATCATAATGCATTTCAGTCTAGTTTGTCTGTATTTGTCAGATTCCACAAGTTTGATGGTTAGCATGTTTCATATTTGTACCTTCCTCTATTTGCTCAGCATTGTTGTTACTTTTTCGTGCACGACACAACCATGAAGTGATGAAGCCTATAAGAAGAACTCCCGAAATAATTACCGGTAAGATGATTTTGATGTTTGCTCCTCCTTTCTTTTTGGAATTTGATTGAGCAACTGTATGATGTTGTGATAACAACGGTAATTCGTAAGTTGTTGGAAAATAAATGATATATAAAAAATAACACCAATTAAGTTTGTGGAAACTCCTCCACGACTCATCTAATTAGATTAAAGTTGAAGCTCAACCTTAGCTTAATAGGCTCAAATTAGGAAACCAAATTAAACTAAACTAAGAAATTAAATTAAACTAAACTAAGTATAACCAAATCAATCTAAATTAAATCCAACTTCATAGACCCAAAAATCATCCCATCTAACTTAACTTCCAAGTTTTTTAATCTTTCACTTGTGAAATCAAGATTATATCCAGCAATATTCCTTGTAATCTTGATCTAGACCCTTCTTTCATTAACGCATTGTTGGCTCATTCTCCTCATGAACCAAATCAGCCTCTTCTTCCATTCGTTCCAATTTCGGGCTCTCATCAACATAGTGATCATATGTGTGACAGTTGTAGCATTTTATGCTTCTTTTATCCCTATACATGCATACATTGGGCTGAAACAGCCTCATTAGCCTCTTCTCACAACCGCTTCCTCGCCGATGAGTGGGTTGACTTGAATATCTTTGTCCAATTATGTTCGCACATGATCTCACCATTCTTCAAACTCTCTTATCTGTCAGTTTTAGGAAGCATCAATTTTTCTTCTATCATACCCTTTTTCATCACGATCTTTGATTTTCTCTTCGTAAGTCTTTAATCTCCTAAGTGCTTCCTCAAATGACATTGCCCTTGAGATCAAAGTATTGAACAATCAAACAGGAAAGATATAAATGTTTACTTGGGCTGTATTAACCAACCTTCGTACCATCAATTTATCTTCCAAGCTGGATCCAAGGCTCTTCATTAAACTTTGTAGCAATCCCACTAAGTTTACCCTAAAACTCATCAATTAATTCATTTTCTTTCATCAAGGCTCTTATTTATCAGTTCATAGAGAAACAATCTCCAGCACGCAGATCACTTCTTCGTTTCCTACACTTCAAACCACACTGGTTCAACGACGATTGCATTATTTATTCCACATAAGATACTTATAGGTTGGTCTTGACCCTAATTGTCTTCTCAAACAAACTCCACGTAGTATGTGTTGTTCTACTCCTTTTGTTCCTCGATACACACACAAACATAGTTGAAAGGTAACTTCTCAAAAGGTCTTGATTTTCCTTTTTCATATCTTTGATCTTGGCTACCACTAATACTAAATGTTGGAAAAACTGATATAAAGAAAAAAAACACAAGATTTGTGGAAACTCCTTCACAACTCTTTTAATATTTATATCTATATCTATACTATATAATAAAAAAATAGATATTTTGACACATGTCACGTCCCTACAATACTATTCATACTTGTCAACTTCTTACACCACAAGTGACACTTATCAATTGTTATTATTACACTTAATTCTCTCTTCTATTAAATAACTAACTTATATCTCTTATTAAATAACCTTTTCTTTTATTAAATAATTATAATATTAATAACTAATATATTATTTATTTTCTATTATAAAACACACTTCAATTTTTTTATAGAATAAGAAATTTTCTAAAACCAAAATTTTAAAAGTAAGAAATATTTTATTTTCAAAAAAACAAAATTTATGTAAAAAATAAGTTATATTAAAAAATAGTTTTTTTTCAAATAAAGTATACTATAAAAGAAGTTTTTAAACAATGAGATTTTTATAAAAAAATAACGTTTTCTAATTTATATATAAATTAAAGTAATACAAATGATAGAGAAAGTTACACTTTTTGTCCTTTATATTTAAAATAATTTTTAAATTGGGTCATTTAAATTTAGTAATTATAAAAATTATATTTTATATTATTTATTTATTAAAGTTAGTTTTTAATATAATATTAGCTGAATTTTTTAACGTCAATTAATTCAAAAATATCAATTGTTAAATATTAAAATGTTATATATCATTTGTGTATGATTAAATTTTTAATTATTTTTTTATCACTTAAAATATTTATTAATATGTAAATTAATCATTTTATATCAAAATGTTATTTTATAATTGCTAAATTTTCATTGCTAACTATTTATATTTTATAATAAATCCGTGTAATACAGGGGTTAATAACCTCGTTAATGATAAACGGAAAACCATAATTAATGATAAACGAAAAACCATAACAAAACATAAAGCCCTGCTAGCTATTTATACTAAACTAAGCAAACCAAGCTAATCAAATTAGACTTGAATTAAGAAACCAAACAAAACTAAACAAATTAAATAACCAAATCAAATTAAACACAAATCCAAATTAAGGCCCAAAATTCAACCCATCCGACTTATACTCCATTTCTAATCTTTCACATGTGAAATCAAGATGTTATCTAATATAAGTTTGGGCCAACAACACAAAAATATAGTGCTTTTACATTGTTTGATTAATCTATTGAAGATGAAGGTAGTTCTGGTAGTTCTGTTACGAATTCTATTCATATATTAGATGATAGATAGCTAGGAATTAATACCTAATTCAGAGGAAGCCATTCTTACAAATATATACCTACCGCCCTTGCCTTCGGGAAACACTCGGAGATCTACAAGTTCACCAAACCAAAGCAAGCAGCCCCTTCCTTCAAGACTGGTGTATTCTGGATTTGCATAAGCCATGCAACTACAATTCTCTAAGCATTGGGCTTTACATTCTTGCATATTCATGCTCATATTAAACCAGCTATTATATGTGTCTGGCAGCTTTACATTAGAGTATTTGATAAATGTTTCTGACCCATTTTTACATTCCAACGGTGTACGCCTAACACAACCATCAGTCCAATCACCCATTTCCCAAGCCTTTTTGTTTCTTGGCACAAATCTTTTATCATCCAAGCAAACACATGACTGGAATATCATATTAATGACACAGCTTCCATACGTGCTACAAATATTGTATGTATCACAGAGATCTTTGGGAATGACAAGCCAAGCAGCCAGTTATTACCACCTTCAACCCAGCCCCAACTTTCAAGTTTCCAGAAGAAGAACTTAAGGTGATCCTAACTAGTGTAGAACTCTTCTCGTAATTATAAACAAAAGATGCCTCCTTTTCGTTAACAGTTACATTGTATGTAATTGTCAAGTTCCTGGTGAATGATGAAACCCCTTTAAACCGTAGATTTTTCCATAGACCGCCTCGAAATTTGACCTCAGAACCTTGTTTTAGTTTATCATCAGGATACCTGTGTTTCTCAACACCCCAGATAAACTCACCTACTAGTGGATGCTGACTACTTTCCCATGATGATAAGTGCCATTCTTTGCCCCTTAAGTAATCATTCCCTATCTTCATTCCAGGAAGCCAGTGTTCAGTTGGGTAATCAAAACTCTGCCAGATAACCTTCTCATGTTGGTCCATCAACACCAGGTTTCCTGTATCGTAAAGCTTTGCAGTTGCGTTCATCGATTCAGTTGTCATGTTAGATGACCAAATCATGGTCATATTGCTCAAAAGGACTAGAATTCCTGGTTCAGTGATCTTTAATACATGTGCTGACGCACGGGCAAGTGGTTGCTCTCGGTTGGCAACCCAAACCAAAGTTGTAACATGTATCTTTTTGTACCGAATACCAAGATATATATTTTTTTCATAGCTACTGGAAGTGAAAAATCCCAGTTCAAAAATTCCGGTGTCCGAGACCAAAGTGTCTTGGTCTGTCAAGAACCGCGAATCTGAAATGGTATTGAGTTCGGCAGCATGAGTTTTGTGAACTAGAAGTAAACAAAAAAGAAGAAATATTGCTGCTACCTCCATTGAGATGCTTCCTTGTTTTCAGGAGTTGATTCTATAGTCTACGCTAAGATTTATGATATGTGAACCATAATAAACCTAAAGAAACTATAATTTCCAAGATGGGACCAACGAATTTTCTTTGTATGAATATTCTACGCTTGGTAGACCATTGAGGGTCTGTCATTAGAGCTTATGACGTATCTAACAAGTTCATCAAATTTCATTTTGGATAGGTATGGCTTGACCAATAGGGGTTTGTCAGTACTAGTTATGGTTTTAATCTAAAGTAAGGCTTATTCGAGAATCTGAAAAGATTAATTATGAGTTAGCCTATAAAAATAATGTATATGGTGCTTAACGTAACTCTTGTTTTACGCATGATTCAGGGAGTGTCCAGATCGCTTCGCAATTTGACGTACGCAGTCTTACTCTACACATTTGTGTAAGAAACTGTTTTTTTCACAATTTAAACCTATGACCTAAAGATCACAAAGCAATAGTTGCTCTAAAATCCACTTTCATTAACATATCTAGACTTTTTATTTATTTTGGCCTAATGATGTTACAAGCTACATTTTGACATAAAAAAATAAGGGTAAATTTCACTTTTGATTTTTTATGTTTACACAAAATTTCAAAGATGATCTTTTATGTTTAGAAATTTCAAAAGCTCTCATTTAAGTTTTCAAATGTTGCAAACTCGATCATTTCTGCGTTAACTTAGTTAAATATTAACATAATATGTCCAAAATTTGTAAAGATAAAGGACCATCTCTAAAAAATTTACGTAAACATAAAGGACTAAAAATGAAAATTTCTATATTACTTGCATGATTTTATTGACATTTATGCCCCGTGTTCTGTTAATAGTTAACAAAGTTAATGGAAAAATAAACGAGTTTGCAACCTTCGGAAACTTAAAGGACTGCTTTTGAAATTTTTAAATTTAAAGGACCATCTCTGAAATTTTATATAAACATAAAATTCTAAAAGTGAAATTTAACCAAAAAATAAAGACAATTTATCTAAAATTTGAAATATCTTGTGCATATAAATCAAACAAAATACACTCAAAATGAAGAAATAATTTTTCTACGTTAAGTAGACATCAAACTTTCTTTAATTTTGTTGAAATAAATTACACTTCAAGAAAAAAACTATATTATAATGGCATATTTCACATACAAATTTTAATGTTTTCTTACTTAATATTTTTGAAAATAATGTTAAAAATTTTGAGTTGGTCGGTTAATCAGGCATCAAGAACTGGGATTTCATTGGAAATAATCTATCTATTTTATACGAGGTAAAGGTAACACTGTCTATATTTTACCCTTTAACGTGAACTACGCATTTATATTCAGGATTTGAAATGAGTGACTAACATGTGATTTAAGGGTGATTTCTGTTAAAATTAGGTTATAAGAAGATACAATCCATATATATATATATATATATATAGGGGAAGATAAAAAAAAATAACCCACTAAATATGCAATAACCCGGAACAACCCGTAAAGATTAAACCAAATCTTTGAATTTTTTTTAACATCATTGTAAACACATTTAGAACACTTTCTTATTTTATGAGTTTGCGTAAATTCATCACCGTTTGAGATATAACATCGTTGTTAACTTACAACTAACTCATATAATAAGAAAGTGTTCTAAATGTGTTTACAATAATGTTAAAAAAATTCAAGGATTTGGTTTAATCTTGACAGGTTATTTCGGGTTATTGCATATTTAGCGGGTTATGTATACTTCCATGCCCTATATAAATACATATATACATATACATATACATATACA